>CM076999.1:40373532-40939323 GCA_039090855.1 Macrothele yani | reverse complement strand
CATTTAATTGAATCGTCATATTTGTTCTTTATATCTATTGTAACAATTCAGGAGACTACATGTCTGTCAATTTCGTGATTTTTAGTACACTCTCCGAACGACATGGCAGAAATGTAATTCGTCTTCTTTTTTTTTTTTTCAAAACGTTTCTTTCCTGAAAAGACCCTTAAAATTGCTTCCCAGCATTTGTTTTGTGAAATGAAAAATAATTTCAATCTGTGGGCTGGGAACCTGGAAAAAAATGACATTAAATGTGCAATGTGAATCATTGCGCTTCATGTACTATCTTGTCCTTTAAGATAATGGATTGCTACGGAACAAGATAAAATCAGATATATTTTTCTTTTTCAAATTAAATAATTAAAAGGTTGTGGATGATTTGGAACGGCGCTCTGCATAAATTGTATAGTATTCTCATTAAAACTAGAATTTGTCATTAGCGATTGGTCTTGTTTTCCGAGAAACAACAAAAGGACCAAAGAAAATTCATTTGGCTGGCTACAAATTTATTTAGAAGACAAAATTCCACAATAATGTAATAGACAAACAATACTTGATTAGTTTACTTTTTAGGTTTTGACTGATATTTTTTTCTAACAGTTAGCACAAGGTTGCCTTATTTATTGCATTTACGTATTTATATTTACTTCTCTTTTAAACTGCTTTTACTTTATAAACATAGTGCACGTATACTGTCATAAAGCACCATTTTCCGAATAGTGGACACTTCTATATAACGGACAGTTTTTATTTCCCCTTCGATTTTCCCTATTCGGAAGTTTTACTGTATCTTTATAGAAGAAATTAAAACTTGATAGAATTCTCTCGTATTAAGAAAAATTATTCTCCTGTCATTTGAATTCTCATCCATTATATATTGACCTCTTAAATACTGCATAATTATGATGTAAATAACAATACAACGAAAGTAATACGATAGTTCTTTCTCGCAGCTCAAACCGACGCTCGAAATACTAACAAAACAACAACCTCAACTCTGACTAACGCTGGGCGGGCATGGTTTCTGTTTGTTCTGAACTTCTGACTAACCGCGGTTTGTCACACATCCTTACTCAAATTTAAACTAACTAGAAGCATGGCTCGAATTCTTAAGAACAGTCCTTGAATTTAGTTTTCTTAATTGCAAATACACATTGAATGTCTTTGGGGATAACGACGCCATTTTGTCCTTATTTCAGTGTTCCAATATTCCGTGTCACCTTTACTCAAAGTAGATTCTCTACCTAGTTCGGTGGTTGAGTGTGTGCGTGTGTTTGTCAGCCTTAGCTGTTGAATCTTTGCTATCACTTGGAATATATCTGTCTTGCAAGCGGAATGATTTAGATAAATGTCCTTCTTGAAACTCAATTTAATTCAATTCAATTCATTTAATTTGCTCAGCGGAAAACCTGTGTTTCAAAAATATGAAATGAAAAAAGCACAGCAAGGAAGCAGGAGGAAAAGACCAGCACGACTCGACAGGGTCCCCATGCTCCCAACACAAATTTGACACTTAAGTCAAGTTACAAACAACCAGTTTTTCAAAAAAAAAAAAAAAAAAAAGCACATGCACAAGAAAAAGAAAGGAAATAAAAAAATAATTATATGTAAAAAGATGATACACATTACAGGTGACACCATTGAAAATAAATTTACATTGAAACATACAAGTCATAGTAATAATCACAGTCCCCCTCCACTGCAGGCCTCAATTTGAGGAGTCGCAATTCATTATGTAGCTTTTTTAATTTTTTTTAAAAGGTTACAGTTATTTAAAGAAGTCAGATCCGTCGGTAACGCGTTCCAGTAGTGTGGGCCAATGTAATTTATATTCTACTTCATTCTCTCCCTTCTTCGGATCAATGGGCCGAATATGTAATTTAGTAATGCGTGTCATGTGAGTGTATTTGTGGTACAATTTGTAAGATGTTAGCGTGTAAATTATTCTTAATTCGTTCGAACATAATTTTCCTAATATTAAAGTTATATAGTTGGTTAATCGTAATGATGTTGTATTTCTTTGGGAAAACTCTTCTTGTGTTATCAGTTATATATAGTTGTACGTTCGTTGTGCGTGCTCTAATCAATCATGTGCATTCCGTTTATTGTAAATTGTTTGTTTCATGCATTGTGAGAAATAACACTTTGACATAGATATTCACCTGTCGATTTAACACTCTGACGCAACACTTTTGACTTTTGGATTTGGTGTTGTTGGCTACTATTCCTTTATGAATGATAAAGAAATTACCTCTAAAACTAGGAACTGTGTTTAAAACACATTTTGAAATCCAGAACTAATATCATTATGAAAGTGAGTTTGAAAGCTTATAGTACCAAAAATTAACCAATTTGGGCAGCCAGCTGTCGTTCTAAAATGATAGAGGATTCGGTCGTAGACATACCGGTCCTGAAACATGTAAATATACCCGCGTGAAACTGGGTAGATATGCTGCTGCCTCGTGGACCCGTGGTACACTCTCTCGCTTAAAACAACGTAATATCTATCTTCCCTATCCATTGATATCTGCCTTGGAGGAGAGTTGACCACCGCACTGCTATCTTCCATTTCGAGGCAGGGGACATAATAAAAATGTCTAGGTACATAACCAAGCTTTAACAGCTTTAAAATGCAGGGGAATGTTCAGCACAATACTACTAATAATAAACATGTAGTAACAACCGCTTAAACAAGCGTCGACAAAAAAACAAGCTCCATTCTTCAAAGGAAACAAAAGTCAAATTTTTGAATATTAATTTAGTGCAATTTTTTTAATAGTCTACTGCCAAGTATCAGAAAAATTCCCAAATTTCGAACGAGCAATCAAAACTCTGAAAAGAAACGATACTATAAAAAAAACAATACTAAAAGGAAACAATACCCATGATATGACGTTCTCTGCGAATGAGTAGATGTACGTACCGAGGTTCCAGCATTTTTTACTCATCTTTACATTGAGGTCTTGTGCAGTACTCCGTCGATAAGCTGTAACAACTTTCCTGAAGCTTCGGCGTCCTCTATCACTGATTTTATTTGGTCTGCACCGGTTAGTTTTTTCTACTTCAGGAACGTCATGTAAAGTCTTCCACTTTCCTTTAGTACATCCAAAAGAGTTGACGTGGGTAGGTTTAAACGCTTCCCGGCTTCTCTTATGGACAACCCACTAATAATGTATATCATCCAACAATCTTTCCTTTATCAAAGTCAGTTTTTCACCAGCTGTAACATTTTGACTCAACCTCACGGTGAGATATCAGATGCAGGGTAGTTTTTTCCATACCGAATTTGTAGTTGAACCCATCTTAACTGTTGTGACTGCAACAGGTCCTTTTATTTGTACTTTTGATTGGGTGTCCGGTGACTTTTGTCAATATAGGGTATTTCTAGGTTTTATCAATATAAAATTTTGCTTCTGTGAAATTAATACCCGCGAATAATGATTCTCGGAATATGCACAAAGCAATCAAGAACGAGTGGATAGTTAAAGTAATATAGAGCAGCTTGAGACTGTAATACCATATATTTTATCATAAAAAACCGTTCTCAACAACACGACATACTTGTGACAGCTGAGGAAGTTTTTTCAAGCGTCTATCGTTTTATATGCTAGGGACTTTGTTTTATCGAATCAGTTGACAATCTGCCGTGGAGATTTCGAGGGAGATGGTCATTTAAAGTCATCTGTTATTTTAAAATAATGTCATAGTAATTTTTAAGAAATATTAGCTTATTACTTTTACCATCCAATTATGTAGAATTTCGTAGCGGTTATGGTGAAGTAAATTCTGATATACAGTAATAGGACGTTAACATTTTGATTGCATAATCAAAGCAAACGTCGTAGTAAGAACAGCTGCTTGCAGGAATTCTAATCAATGTATAAATGAATAAATAATACCTACTGCGTATTGTTTAAACATATTTAGGATTCATGAGCGATTATAAACAAAGTTAGATGAACTCTAGACTTGATCATTTAATTGAATCGTCATATTTGTTCTTTATATCTATTGTAACAATTCAGGAGACTACATGTCTGTCAATTTCGTGATTTTTAGTACACTCTCCGAACGACATGGCAGAAATGTAATTCGTCTTTCTTTTTTTTTTTTCAAAACGTTTCTTTCCTGAAAAGACCCTTAAAATTGCTTCCCAGCATTTGTTTTGTGAAATAGAAAAATAATTTCAATCTGTGGGCTGGGAACCTGGAAAAAAAAAATGACATTAAATGTGCAATGTGAATCATTGCGCTTCATGTACTATCTTGTCCTTTAAGATAATGGATTGCTACTGAACAAGATAAAAATCAGATATATTTTTCTTTTTCAAATTAAATAATTAAAAGGTTGTGGATGATTTGGAACGGCGCTCTGCATAAATTGTATAGTATTCTCATTAAAACTAGAATTTGTCATTAGCGATTGGTCTTGTTTTCCGAGAAACAACAAAAGGACCAAAGAAAATTCATTTGGCTGGCTACAAATTTATTTAGAAGACAAAATTCCACAATAATGTAATAGACAAACAATACTTTGATTAGTTTACTTTTTAGGTTTTGACTGATATTTTTTTCTAACAGTTAGCACAAGGTTGCCTTATTTATTGCATTTACGTATTTATATTTACTTCTCTTTTAAACTGCTTTTACTTTATAAACATAGTGCACGTAAACTGTCATAAAGCACCATTTTCCGAATAGTGGACACTTCTATATAACGGACAGTTTTTTATTTCCCTTCGATTTTTTCCCTATTCGGAAGTTTTACTGTATCTTTATAGAAGAAATTAAAACTTGATAGAAATTCTCTCGTATTAAGAAAAAATTATTCTCCTGTCATTTGAATTCTCATCCATTATATATGACCTCTTAAATACTGCATAATTATGATGTAAATAACAATACAACGAAAGTAATACGATAGTTCTTTCTCGCAGCTCAAACCGACGCTCGAAATACTAACAAAACAACAACCTCAACTCTGACTAACGCTGGGCGGGCATGGTTTCCTGTTTGTTCTGAACTTCTGACTAACCGCGGTTTGTCACACATCCTTACTCAAATTTAAATTAACTTAGACGCACATATGGCTCGAATTCTTAAGAACAGTCAACTTGAATTTAGCTTTACTGGGTAGAATACATTGAATGTCTTTGGGGATACCACGCCATTTTGTCCTTATTTCAGTGTTCCAATATCTGGTCACCTTACTCCAAAGTAGATCTTCTACCTAGTTCGGTGGTTGAGTGTGTGCGTGTGTTTGTCAGCCTTAGCTGTTGAATCTTTGCTATCACTTGGAATATATCTGTCTTGCAAGCGGAATGATTTAGATAAATGTCCTTCTTGAAACTCAATTTAATTCAATTCAATTCATTTAATTTGCTCAGCATGGAAAAACCTGTGTTTCAAAAATATCAAATGAAAAAAGCACAGCAAGGAAGCAGGAGGAGAAAGACCAGCACGAGCCTGACAGGGTCCCCATGCTCCCAACACCAAATTTGACACTTAAGTCAAGTTACAAAACAAATCAGTTTTTCAAAAAAAAAAAAAAAAAATAAAGGACATGCACAAGAAAAAGAAAGGAAATAAAAAAATAATTATATGTAAAAAGATGATACACATTACAGGTGACACCATTGAAAATAGAGAATTTACATTGAAACATACAAGTCATAGTAATAATCACATTCCCCCTCCACTGCAGGCCTCAATTTGAGGAGTCGCAATTCATTATGTAGCTTTTTTTTTAATTTTTTTTAAAGGTTACAGTTATTTAAAGAAGTCAGGATCCGTCGGTAACGCGTTCCAGTAGTGTGGGCCAATGTAATTTATATTCTACTTCATTCTCTCCCTCTTTGGATCAATGGGCCGAATATGTAATTTTAGTACGTGTGTCATGTGCGTGTATCTGTGGTACAATTTGTATGATTTTAGCGTGTAAATTATTCTTAATTCGCTTAAACATAATTTTCTCTAATATTAAAAAGTTATATAGTTGGTTAATCGTAATGATGTTGTATTTATTTAGGGAAAACTCTTGTGTTATTATATAGTGATAGTGGTGTATTTCAATCAAAGTTTAGGTCAATCAATCTTAATTTTTTTTTTTTTTTTGCAGAATTTGAAGTTTTTTTTTAATTTTATTTTAATCGTCTGTCCCTACAATAAGATAGCATAATTAATATTAGTCTTAATAATTTAGTAATATAATTGAATTATTGTTTTCAAGGTAAGGTTTTTGAAAACCGCACTGATAAAGCCAATGCTTTCAGAGAGTTGAGAAGAAGAGTGTCCACATGTTGGTTCCACCTAAGGTCTCTACTTAAAGTAATCCCGAATAAAAGGTAACACATGAACCTCTTTTCTCTATATTCGTACCATTGATAGATAATGTGATAGAATGTGGTTCTGAAGTATTTTGTTTCGAAAGGATTAAAGGTTTGTTTTTGTAGTGTATTTATTATTAGTTCGTTGGAATTTAGCCAATCTGAGATGTTATTAAATTGAGTTTTTAGTATATGAAAATATGTTAGTCGTTAAATTAAATGATGTGAGAATGGTTATGTCGTCAGCATGAAGAAGAAGTTCAATACCATTTATGGAAGTAAAGATATCGTCAGTGTATATGCCGAATAGCAGTGGTCCAAGAATTGAGCCCTGTGGGAACACCAGTTGTTATGAATTTAAGAGAGGATTGATGCCAGTTAATCTGTGAGTATATTGTTGCCTACCTGATAAATAACATTTAAGAAGAAAATATTCATTGTTCATTATTCCAATAGTGTGTTATTTGTGTTTAAGATATTATGATTTATGGTATCAAAAGCTTAACAGGTCCAAAAGTAAAAGCGATAGTAAACATGTTAAGATCAAAATTATGTTCGAGTGTTTGTTGTAGATATAATGAGGATGATTTATTTGCCTTACTAGATTGAAAACCATGTTGATTCCTACGGATACTATTTAGATTATGAATAAACAAAATTAATCTATTATTATAAATCAATCACTCCACATTTTTTAGCAGAAGAATTGATAAATTGGCTACAGGTCGGTAATTGTTTGCATCGTTTATTGATCCAGATTTCTATTTTGGGATTATTTTTGTTATTTTATATAGATCCGGAAATCCACCAGTTTGGAATATATCATTCAATACGTATAATAATAGAGGATTATGAATAAGAGTAGCGACATTTTTTATATGACGTGATTGAAGATCATCATATCCAGGGCCAGAGCTAGAATTTATGTGTTTAAGTTCTTCTAATAGTTCCGTTTCAGTAATTTCAGCAAGATGAAGATTGCTAGATCTGTGTGTGCTCCCTTGGTAAGTAGTGAAAGGCATTTTTGGGGTAAATAAATTACGTTTTAGTGTTTGTGGAAATAAGGTGAAATGCTCAATTAATGCATTTGTAATTTCTTGTTTGTCTGGTAGCTGAACGTTATTAGAATCTATTAAGTACTGACGAACTATTTGAACTGAATTGTTACTGTAATTTTGCCCATTACCAGGTTTAAATGTTTCCACGTTAGTTTTGGGGAGTTAGTGTGAAAATATCATGGAGGGTAGGAATAAGCGGAGAAATTATGACGTCACAAACGTGAAGCTTTCTTAGCAGATGACGGTGACTGTGTGGCGGCCATCTTAATCGCTTTGATGGTGGTTTGGAGCCATTGGGTTACGTACTTGCGAGAATTTTGATTTTCGAAATTCTGAAGTTATCTTTTTTTAGAAATAGTGTGCTGTTGCGCTTATGGATGTCACAACAATTCCGGAGGTCAACTTTCCTGCAAATTACGCGTTTCACGGGTAAGCAAAAGGAGAAACATTTAATATGAAATCTTTTAATTTCCGAAGAGCGTTTATTAGTAAAGCGCGTATATGGGAAATCAATTTAGAAATGACCAACTTAATTTTTCCATGTCGATTGACAGAATGGCACTGAACAGTATGCCATTTTCTGGTTCTAACAGACGAAAAAGGTTCTAATAGAAACTCGGAAAAAACAGCTTTCGGAGCATATGCTTATGCACACAGGTAAAAAGCCTAACCAACGTGATGTATTTTTCCAAGCAATTTACTCAAGAAAGTGATCTTTCAGAGCATTTACTCCTTCACAGCGAGGAAAAATGCTTACCAATATGATTTATACTCAAAACGATTTGCTTGAAAGAGTGATCTTTTGAAGCATTAACTCATTTAGACTGGTGAAAAGCTTTACCAATGCGATGTATGCTCTAAAACGATTCTATTCGACAAAGTGAACATTCCAAGCACTTTGCTCATTCACACCGGAGAAAAAACCTCCCCAATATGATGTGTGCTGCAAATAATTTGCGCCGCCCTGTTGGCGTAGTGGTCTAAGCTATGGCCTCTGGTCATTCGTCCGAGAGGGGTTTGGGTTCGAATCCCGGTGAGGCATGGTTGTTATGTTTGTCTAGCGACACTGGCTCTGTCCCTTCCCTGGAACCAGTGACAATAAATTAGGGACATGGGCGACTGCTAATAGCCCACTGAGTTGCTCACGGGGATCGTTAAACCTTGAGTCAAAAAAAATAATAATTTGCCCGAAAAAAGTGATCTTTAAAAGCATTTACTCGACAAATTCAGTCGGGGGAATCTCACAAATATTATGCATGCTCCAAATGATTTGTTCGAAAAAGTGTTTTTCCGAAGTATTTTCTCATTCAAGCACGGGAAAGCCTCCCACATGTAATACATGCTCGAAGCAATTTGCTCGAAAATAGTATTATGCTTCTTTAATTTATACCTCATGTCACAAACCTACAAAAGTCTGGCGCATGAGAGACTGTTAAAGAACTTTTTAGGAAATTGCAGTGGATCCCACTTAAGAAATGTTCCTGGTTTAAGAAGTTTTATTTTTTGGGTCCGATTTTTTTTTCCATAGTGCAAATGTTAATTTTTCTCAGTAAAGAATTAACGATGTTTCAAGTTTTCCCGCTTAAGAAGTTGTAAGTAATACAAGTTTCTAAGTAAAAGCATACAATTTTGGAACTCGTCCAGCAAATAAGTACATATCAAAGAAGTTGGGAGGAAACGTTTCTTTGTTGTTCCCGTACATATAGCAAGCGAAGCCCCTGCCGGCTTCCCACAGTCAATGCAGAGGGTCACGTTTACTCCCCACACCCCCTCTTCTGCGTCTGCTCTTTGTGTATAACAATCGCCTTATCTTTAGGGCTGGGTAAAGGCTGGGAAAGGCAACACCTGCTGAAAAGTTAGCCATTCTGTCAGAGTTAGGCTCAGATGTTGCACCTCACGTACGTGGAGTTAAACGTTTAGTTTTATTGTTGAAATGCGTAGCTAGAAATATGGCGTCTAAAGGCGTCAAAAAGAAAAGATGTATCTGTGGTTGAAAAACGAAACGTTATTACAAAAGTTGATGAAAACCACATTTAACTAGGGTGCAGATAGCAAAAGAACTAAACTTACCTGGTACAACCCTCAACGGTATAGTGGCAAAACGGGACACTGTGCTTGCAAATACTTCCGATTCATTGAAAAATCAAAAAGATTAGGAAGGGTAAATACGGGGATACAGAAGAAAAAAAATTCTTATGTGGTTTAAACATGCAAGAAACGCTAACATTCCGATCAACGTGACAATACTTCGTGAGAAAGCAGAATATATTTTCAAGAAGTTAAAAAGTTGAATGTAATCCTTCCAATGGACGGATCGACCGTTTTAAGGAAAACATGACAGGACTGACTTATAAAACTGTTTGTGAAGAATCCAAAATTTTAATCGTCGAAGAAGTGGATGATTGGAATCTAATGTTTTTTTCCTCAAAGCAGTTATCAGCATACGATGCAAAATATATTTTCAACGCTGATGAGTGTGCATTGTTTTACAACCTTATTCCTGACAAGATCTACTCTTTCACAGGAGTTAGCAGCCACGGAGTCAAAGTAAATAAATAAAGACTGACAGTTCTGGTAGAAGCTAATATGGATGTGACAGAAAAGTATCTTTTATTGGTCATGAGAAAATCGAAGAATCCGAGGTGCTTCAAAAAATGTGAAAACTTTTCCATGTAATTACAGAAATAAAAAAAAAAACGCATGGATGGCAGTTCAGACTTTTGAAGACTTTTTTCATGGAGTTTCAGAAGAAAATGGCCAAAGAAAATAGAAAAGTTTTGTTATTTTTGAATAATTGCACAGCCCATTCAAAGAACATGGATCATCTGGAAACTGTAAAAGTAGTTTTCTCTGCCACCTAACTCGACTTCCATGTTACAACCAATAGACCATGGAATAATTAAAACCATTAAACAATTCTAAAGGAAACGTTTAGTTTTATGGCTATTGCATAAGCTTGAGTCAGACTCAAGTTGCACCAGATGTACACTGAAATTGAATTTATTAGATGCTATGCATTTTATTGTTTCTTCGTGGGAGGTTTAACGACCACCGTGAGCAACTCAATGGGCCATAAGCAGTCGCCCGTCCCTAATTTAGGGTCACTGGTTCCAGGGAAGGGAGAGCGAAGCAGCAAGACAAACACAACATCCATGCCTCACCGGGATTCGAACCCGGACTCCTTCGGACGAATGATCAGAGGCCAACGCCTTAGACCACCGCCACCGGGGCGGCGAAATTGAATTTATTAGATGCTATGCATTTTATTGTTTCTTCGTGGGAAAAGGTATCACCTTCAGCGATCACAATGTGCTTCAGGAATGCTGGTTTTAACGCTAATGAACTTAGTTTTTCTGATGAAGAAAACAGTCGTGACAACAATGAAGCTTGGGAAAGTTTGCAAAAAAAAACAACTAAACTTCAAATCTGCCTTTGAAGAGCTTGTTAACGTTGACAAAGATGTTCCCACTTTTGAAATGCAAAATATCGACGATATTTGCGACATCGAAACGCAAGAGGACAATGAAACAGAAACGCAAGAGGACAATGAAACAGAAACGCAAGAGGACAATGAAACAGAAACGCAAAAAGATGAGTGTAGGCCAATTCCAACTTCAGCTTAGGCTAATAAAGCGTTAGAAACTTTTCGCCACTTTATACAAAGCCAGGAATGTGTTCCAGTGGACATAATGAGAACTTTGAGGGAAATGGACACGTACTTTGTGAATTTAGCGGAAAAAAGGAAGACACAAGCGCTTTTAGGTCAGTACTTTTGTAATCCTGTAGCATAATAAATGTCGCTTTCAATCCTCATATTCAATTTAAATGGGTAAGTTGTGAATTTTTTTTGTTACTTTAAAATTACCTAAAATGTAATTTCTTGATTTAATCTGTGCATAATTTTTAATTGCTAAAGTCTCACAAAACACAATCAGAAACTTCCCGTTTAAGAAGTTTTTCCGCTTAAGAAGTTTTCATCGATTCGTCCCAACGTGAACTTCTTAAGCGGGATCCACTGTATTAATCGTTTACCTTATTTTTTTACCATTTATTCGCACATTCATGCATACTTTTAGTAAAGAATAAAATTTTGTGACCGCTTGCAACAGGAAGTTTAAATTTTATCTAGGAATCCCCTTGAAGAAGACTCTACAAAACGTATGAGGTTCCTGTCAAAGGCATTTCAGGGAAAAAAACTGAGAAAAAAGTAGAATAAGCAAAATAATTGTTTAAAACAAGAAAGGACAGGAAAGTTATGTAAAACAATAGCACAGGAAATGTGAAAGATAAGACTAAAAAAACATCAATAGATCCTTTACATTACTCTTATTAGTGACAGTTATTTTTATTCTTTATCTATAATATTTTCGAATGTGGAATTAATTATTATGTATATTTTACTATTCGTCAGTAAATTTTTGAAAGGTTGCAATATAGTTAAGATTAAATTAATTTGTTTTCAATTGTTTGGAGAAAAGTGGAAACGCTACATCAAGAGCTGAAATAATAAGTTTTTAAGAAAATGGCATATCTTTAACTTTTATATCGTTTAACATCTTAGCTACAAATATTTAAAATTAAAATAAGTAACTATAATTTTATTAAGAACTTTCGATTCTTTTCTTATAAATAACTAGAGCCGCAGGCTTCCTTTTTATTAAAGGTGTTTTGAGCACCGTTTCTGTTTCCCAAATGTTATATTTTGCAATTGCAATTACGTGATGTATTATTAATTTTTTGGATTCAGAACAGGAAAGAGGAAGATGATATGAGATTTGGTGAGTCGAAAATGTATCTTTAAAATTTAAATACTGATGTAACCAGTTCCAGATATGTTTTGAAAAGTTACAATCTAGGAATAAATGTTCTAGAGTTTCCTCTGAACCACAGTAGGTGCACGAAGTATTTACTCATTCACACGAAGGAAAACTCTTACCAATGTGATGTTTGCTCCAAACAATACACAACTCATCCTCTTTCACACAGGTGAAAAGCCTCATCAATGTGATCTGTGCCCCAAGCGATTTGCTCAGATAAGTCATCTTTTGAGGCATATGTTTCTTCATTCAGATGAGAAGCCTTACCAGTGTGCTGTATGTTCCAAGCAATTTCCTACGAAAAGTAATTTTTCAAGGCATGTTTGTGTTCACAGGTGAAAAGGCAAAATCATAATATATCTATGATAAAGTTATATTGGAGTATTACTGCTTAACATTAATTTGCGTACACTATCATATTCTCTTCATTTAAACAGAGCAGATCTCTGTAAAACGCCACTAAAATTACGTTAAAATCCGTCACTAAACTAAGATTATCATACACACAAATTTAAAAACTATGAAATTGCACGGAGGTTTTACCTACAGAAGGAGAAAACACTTGTACTTACGCTCATTCTCCAGAAGCCAGCCGAAATGTTTCCTAAATTTTAAATACCTGGCAGAGCCGTAACGCCGTAAACATTGATAAATCAACTAATAATATCCTTGTATATCAGCGATTAATGTAATAAAGAAGGGCCAATTTATCAATATTAAAAGCAAATTGCCACCTTCTGCCTCTCACAGCACTAACAGCCATTGCATAGTCTGCTCATATGAGGCTTAAGATGGCTGCCGTGACGTCACAGGGGTGACGTTTAGCTGGCTTCAATTGGATTGCATTCAGCCAACGGAGAGTGCATCTCCCCTTATTTCTACATCCATGGAAAATATGCTGAGATGGGAGTTACACTTAGTGCACCGAATATCACTGTTAAGTTTAATTCGAAAAGCCTTTAAGTTTTGGAAGTCCTGAGGTAAGTTTTGGAAGTCCTTTTCATGAATTTCGAAAAGAGATCATTTTTTTATTCTTTTTAATAAAGCATTGATAATCCATGGCTTACAACTTTTTTCCTTCAGTTTGTGTTGTTTTATCTATTTTCCTATAATTCTAATATGTTTATTTTTTTGAGATGAATAAATTAGAATTATAGAATTATAGCGTCCTTGAATGTAGTGAATAAAGGGCTTCAAATAGGAGATACACATCAAAGAAAGAAAATCTTAACGTCGAATCCTAGATGTCATTTCCTTCATAACCTCAAGCGCATAAAAAATAGAAAGAAATGAAATCAGTACCTGGAATACTTGGCATGGATAAACGCTATTTTAAAGAGCTGTCTCACATTTTTTCAGGAGAAGAGACACGTTCTCTTTCAGTTGAATCGTCGTCCAAATATAAACATTTTCCCAGCGTGAATTCGACAATTGGCGTGATGTGTTTTCAATGGTGCAAGTTATACAATTTATAATGTACATATTTGACAAAAGAAATTCTTTAAGCTATCATGACAACAAGAAGAAGAAGAAATAAACAGTTCCGTCTGAAGAAGTAAATCATTGACTGAGCCAATTGCAGAATATGATTAATATATATCAAATACGTGGAGATAATGTAAATGGACGATGTCATCGCTCTTTCCACGTTATTTTTTAAACAACGCATAGCAACTGAAAAATTGTATTTCGGCACTGCTGGGATCGAACCCCAGAACTCTCGATAACTAGTCGAGTGCGTTCGAATTTACGCTACAGCGCCAACAATTCTCAGCGCAATGCGTGGTTTATCAGTCAGCATCTGACTACACGAATGCGTATTGATGGTCTCAGCAACTGAGATGTCGTCATCTGGTGGCATTTAACGCAACAGCTATTTTAATTGTAGCTGATAAATTCAAAGGGCGATAGAAATGGTTAATATATATCAAATACGTGGAGATAATGTAAATGGACGATGTCATCGCTCTTTCCACGTTATTTTTTAAACAACGCATAGCGACTGAAAAATTGTATTTCGGCACTGCTGGGATCGAACCCCAGAACTCTCGATAACTAGTCGAGTGCGTTCGAATTTACGCTACAGCGCCAACAATTCTCAGCGCAATGCGTGGTTTATCAGTCAGCATCTGACTACACGAATGCGTATTGATGGTCTCAGCAACTGAGATGTCGTCATCTGGTGGCATTTAACGCAACAGCTATTTTAATTGTAGCTGATAAATTCAAAGGGCGATAGAAATGGTTAATATATATCAAATACGTGGAGATAATGTAAATGGACGATGTCATCGCTCTTTCCACGTTATTTTTTAAACAACGCATAGCGACTGAAAATTTGTATTTCGGCACTGCTGGGATTGAACCCCAGAACTCTCGATAACTAGTCGAGTGCGTTCGAATTTACGCTACAGCGCCAACAATTCTCAGCGCAATGCGTGGTTTATCAGTCAGCATCTGACTACACGAATGCGTATTGATGGTCTCAGCAACTGAGATGTCGTCATCTGGTGGCATTTAACGCAACAGCTATTTTAATTGTAGCTGATAAATTTAAAATGTATAGAAATGGTTAATATATATCAAATACGTGGAGATAATGTAAATGGACGATGTCATCGTTCTTTCCACGTTATTTTTTAAACAACGCATAGCGACTGAAAAATTGTATTTCGGCACTGCTGGGATTGAACCCCAGAACTCTCGATAACTAGTCGAGTGCGTTCTGAATTTACGCTAGCGCCAACAATTCTCAGCGCAATGCGTGGTTTATCAGTCAGCATCTGACTACACGAATGCGTATTGATGGTCTCAGCAACTGAGATGTCGTCATCTCGGTGGCATTTAACGCAACAGCTATTTTAATTGTAGCTGATAAATTCAAAGGGCGATAGAAATGGTTAATATATATCAAATACGTGGAGATAATGTAAATGGACGATGCCATCGCTCTTTCCACGTTATTTTTTAAACAACGCATAGCGACTGAAAATTTGTATTTCTGCACTGCTGGGATTGAACCCCAGAACTCTCGATAACTAGTCGAGTGCGTTCGAATTTACGCTACAGCGCCAACAATTCTCAGCGCAATGCGTGGTTTATCAGTCAGCATCTGACTACACGAATGCGTATTGATGGTCTCAGCAACTGAGATGTCGTCATCTGGTGGCATTTAACGCAACAGCTATTTTAATTGTAGCTGATAAATTCAAAGGGCGATAGAAATGGTTAATATATATCAAATACGTGGAGATAATGTAAATGGACGATGTCATCGCTCTTTCCACGTTATTTTTTAAACAACGCATAGCGACTGAAAAATAACGTGGAAAGAGAGATGACATCGTCCATTTACATTATCTCCACGTATTTGATATATATTAACCATTTCTATCGCCCTTTGAATTTATCAGCTACAATTAAAATAGCTGTTGCGTTAAATGCCACCAGATGACGACATCTCAGTTGCTGAGACCATCAATACGCATTCGTGTAGTCAGATGCTGACTGATAAACCACGCATTGCGCTGAGAATTGTTGGCGCTGTAGCGTAAATTCGAACGCACTCGACTAGTTATCGAGAGTTCTGGGGTTCGATCCCAGCAGTGCCGAAATACAATTTTTCAGTCGCTATGCGTTGTTTAAAAAATAACGTGGAAAGAGCGATGACATCGTCCATTTACATTATCTCCACGTATTTGATATATATTAACCATTTCTATCGCCCTTTGAATTTATCAGCTACAATTAAAATAGCTGTTGCGTTAAATGCCACCAGATGACGACATCTCAGTTGCTGAGACCATCAATACGCATTCGTGTAGTCAGATGCTGACTGATAAACCACGCATTGCGCTGAGAATTGTTGGCGCTGTAGCGTAAATTCGAACGCACTCGACTAGTTATCGAGATTTCTGGGATTCGATCCCAGCAGTGCCGAAATACAATTTTTCAGTCGCTATGCGTTGTTTAAAAAATAACGTGGAAAGAGCGATGACATCGTCCATTTACATTATCTCCACGTATTTGATATATATTAACCATTTCTATCGCCCTTTGAATTTATCAGCTACAATTAAAATAGCTGTTGCGTTAAATGCCACCAGATGACGACATCTCAGTTGCTGAGACCATCAATACGCATTCGTGTAGTCAGATGCTGACTGATAAACCACGCATTGCGCTGAGAATTGTTGGCGCTGTAGCGTAAATTCGAACGCACTCGACTAGTTATCGAGAGTTCTGGGGTTCGATCCCAGCAGTGCCGAAATGCAATTTTTCAGTCGCTATGCGTTGTTTAAAAAATAACGTGGAAAGAGCGATGACATCGTCCATTTGCAGAATATGAGTTCGTTAAGGAATTCTACATAGGATAATATCAACATCAAAATGGAGTAATTAAATTACCTACCAAAAGTATAAACTCAACGACAATAAAATATAACAATATTACTAACAGAAGAGTTTTGTCTTATCACTTGCTGACAAATGTGATTGTTTCTGAATAAAATTATATGCGATATAGGATAAATCAAATTTATATTTATATCAAATGTTTCATTTTACATAGTGGGCAGTAATTATTAATAAAAATAGATATAGTAATATCTTCTCAAACATGTTCGTTTATTGAAGCTTTCTTTAGCACGTCTTTTGTTAAAAAAGATCGTGCTTCTGTTATCGGTTTGTCCGTCCGTCTGTACCCATGGAATCTCTGCAACTATAAGTCCGATTTGAAAAATTCTTTTTGCATTCGGAAGCTTGAAATATGCAAATGATGATCCTTCATTTCGTTTTTTTAAAGATGCACATCTTTTGATTCCATTTATGTCGAAGAGTGTTTTAGATATAGTTTCATTTTCACATTACGCATAGATTTTCCACTAGGGGGCGTAAAAGTAAATTACATTTTTTTCGATAACTCTTCTCCTAAAACTCCGATTTGAAAAATCTTTTTTTCAGCGGATACATGTCCTAGTGGAAAATATTTTGCATATAATTACGAATTTTCGGTAAATAATACTTTGGCCACCAGGGGGCGTAAACGTTAATTTTTGCTTCTGAAATATTTGCCTTAAAATCGGAGCTCCTAAAATATCGATTGAAAAACTTATTTCGCGGACTGATGCACTCACATCGATAAACCTTTTCGGAATACTTTCTTCCTACAGTATCCCGCAGTTTCTCCGCCAGAGGGCGAAGATGTATGTCTTATTTTTGTCAATGTCTCTACTTCTAGGAGTCCGATTTAAAAAATTCCTTCTTTGTTAGATAGCGTTTTCCGTGTGACATGTCTTTCATATAATTTCAAAATTTTCAAGTAAATCATAGACTTTCCGCTAGGGGGCGTAATGGTAAATTGCGTTTAGACCTATATCTCTGCTTCTAAATCTCCGATTTGAAAAATTCTTTCTGTACCGGATACAGCTGCCGATGGGAAATCGTTTGCACATAATTTCTAATTTTTGTAAAAAAAATCATTTGGCAACCCTGGGACGTAAATCTTAATTTCCGCTTCTGATGTATTTGCAGCAAAATATAAGCTTCTAAACTCTTGATTAAAAAAAACGTCGTTTGTAGACCGAATTACTCGTGTCGACAAACCTTTTAGAAACATTTTCTTCTCAAAATAGTGCATGGTTTTTGCGCCAGGGGGCGTAGACGTATATCTTATTTTTGTCAATATCTCCACTTCTAGGAGTCCGATTTAAAAATATCCTTCTTTGTTGGATAGTGTTTCTAGTGTGACATGTTTTTCCTAAAAATTCGAAATTATCAAGTAATTCATAGACTTTCCGCTAAAGGGCGTAAAGGTAAATTGCGTTTTCTGCTCTTAAACCTCCGATTTGAAAAATTCTTCCTGTATCGCATAAAAGACCTGATGGAAAATATTTTTCACATATTTTCTAATGTTTTGTAAAGAATGGTTTGGCCACCAGGGGGTCATAAGTGTTAATTTCTGCTTCTGATGTATTTGTAGCAAAATCTGAGTTCTTGAAAACTCGACTAATTTTTTTTTCTTGGACCGATACCGCTAATATGGATAAACCTTTTGAAAATACTTTCTTCCTAAAATAATGCATGGTTTTCCCACCAGAGGCCGTAAAGTCACATCTTGTTTTTGTCGATAACTCTGTTTCTAAAAGTTCGTAAGCTCAAGATTCCGTTTACACCAATATCTGAGGGATTAAAGACCCGATGGAAAAACGTCTTTCTTCCGTCAGATACTATTGTTTTCCATACCGGTTCCATTGCCTTTGAATAGCTTTGATAAATTTAATTTGCGTCAGAACGGATTCAAAAGACCTGCTTATTACACCCGAAAATTCGGTGTCATCTTTCCTGTTGTTTATTTTCATAGATACCTTTTGGTACAGGATATACTTTTCATCAGCTGCTAACTAGCTTTTGCTCTTTTTCCATGTCTCTTCCGCGTACTTTTGACTTACATCCACCTGTATTAAATGGTTGATTTGCAGTAAATTCGAGATGATTGTTTTACAAAAATGAAGACAATTTTTAACGAGATCAAATGAACATTATACCTAAATTAATGGCGAAAGTCCTACTACTACAACATTGCATGCACTACTGTAAATTCTTTGGTTTACCGAATAACACTTTGGTTCTTAAGAACAGTTGCCGAGAAAAATTGCTGATGGGAACATGTTTCCACGTCCGGTACAAGACCATGTTCACAACTGCAAAGAGACTGTTTTTAATTGAAATTGGCTTACTCCAAGGATTCCAGAATATGCTAAGGTAAATATGTTTTCTGACTACAGATGTAAAAAAAAAGATCACGTTACAATAATTCGACGTCGTGGTGCAAGTGTCAGCCGTATCTATAGGTTCCGATGAGAGCGTTAGCAATTTTTTTATAGTTTTCCTTTTATCTTTATCGGAAAATCTGAACAGCCTTATTCTACAACTTAAATTAGCTTTCTGTGAAATAACTGTACAGAACTGCATGCTGAGCTACGAAACATTTCTATATTGGTTTTGTAAAATATGAGATAAAATAAATGTTTAGGATAAAATATGTGCACAAATGAAGAGAAAGCATTTTGCATCAAAGTGTTAGCAATTTTTTCCCTACAAGTGGCAAAATATTTTTTTTTCGATTTACAACGTTATGATGAACCAATTTATCATTTTCAGTTTGCTTACATACATTTTCCGTGCTTTTCTTTTTATTTTCTTTATCAGGGTGATATGTTTTTCCTTTCTATTTTACGCTTCACAATAGGTACAGCTCGTCAGAATTACATGCGAAATATACCTTGTCAGGGTTCTTTGACTTGATTTGATATCATATGAAAACGAATCTATTGAGCTGTGACATATCACTTTCATGCAGAAATCCTTTCCAACCTCTATATTCTTCAAATAATACCAATGTGGAAAGTTATATGTACCTTTTTTTACGATTTTCTCGAGTTACGAAACACAATCTGCGACAGGATAACTTACTCTTCGTCTATTGGTAACTGCATATCGGTACGTCTCGGAATGTAAAGCCACCCAAAAAAGAACGTGCTACAGTTCCATAACATTTGAGCCTAATGAAAGGCTTTGGAATCAAACGAATTGATCACAGATGAATAATTTGTTAAAATTAGGTAATTTATATAATTTTCTTTCAAATTAAAACACTGTCACTTATATAAACTACATTTATGCTGTGATACAAATTAGCGACTTCAAAGAAATTAACAATCTGCTGAAATTTAAAAAATGTAAATAATTATCATATTGTATTCAATACGTTTCATAACGTATCTTGGGTAACACAGGAAAGTATGTCTGGAGAAATGCCTTCAGAAAAAGAAAAAAATGACAGAAGAATCTCAAAGGAAAATACAGTAAACTTTAAAAAAATAAATGTCAGAAACGCGCTTTAATTTTATTCTTCCGAACAATGCAAATTGGCGATCTCAGAGCAGATAAGACCTCGCCATCATATACAAGTATCAGTTGACGTACATTTCTTTATATCAAAAGTTCGGCGTCAGGGTAAATACACATGCGTTTTTGTACAGCAACAGTGTGTGTGTGTGTGCGCGCGCGTGCACCATCTCAAGGCTGGCCACTGCTAGTCAGTTATTAAACATGTGGATTACCAATAACCCATTATGGATACCTACCTATAAGTACTGTACATGTTATTACTTTCGCATGCATCTAGCAGAGCTGTGCCTATGCAGAGATGTACCTAAGAAGAGCCGACTGCCATTTAAGGAGCGCAGATCTGAACTTGTGAACTGCAATTGCGTTTATCGGGGAGCGTTCACGCCCTCTTCGCTCCCAGAACTAAATGAGCGGTGTAAATAATGTGTAGATATTTGAAAATAGTTGTAAATAATTAAATGTGCCTGTGTTGTCCTAAGTCTTAAGCTTGTCAGTGCTAGTCCCTTGATCTCTCTCAGGGATCCAAGGCTCGGAGCTATCCCTCCAACCAGTTCTTGGCTTTTCTTAAAAGGGATTCGTATCATAGGGGCTCCAAAATAAAAGGCCCACTTAACAATATGCACTGTTCGCTTGAATTGTTTTATGACACATAATGCAACTTATTTCGACACATCAGCAATCGTTCAAGATGACCATACGAACTAACGACGAAGGCGAAGGGATGCACGAAGGAGACGTAATATCACAGGCTCCTCTCTCAATCCGCAGAACTTTATTGAATGATGAAATGAGGGATGTTTTCTACGCTGTGGGCAGCCATTATTGATAACATTACTTTAGAGCAGCCATTACTGCCGCAATAGCTTCTCGCAAGTGACGTTTTATCAGAAGCTCCTCCCCCATCAGCCGATGCTCTGATCAGAGGCGTTTTTTCTCCGGAGTCCACAGCATTACCATCGCGGTGCTCAGATATATCGCTTACTTCTAACTACGCAGATTGCAGAAAAATTCCCCGTAAGAAGAAACACCGCATTGCTAACTTCATTTACATGTAAAAACTTCTTCGGTAACACGTGAATGAAGATCATCATATTACGCAAGTTGTCATAACGTTTTTCATCTTCGGTGTATAATTATGCAAGTAGAATTTTGTTTCCTGTGTAACATTCTGCAATCTGCCGTTCTCCCGTATTTTTCAATTTGTAGATGTTAGAACTAGAAGCGAAAATTTAGATACGCAGATACACAAAAATATACTTTCTAAAACAGCAATAAACCCGCTGGCAGAATGGAAATATTACAGAACCTTTTGAAGCGAAGTTCTTTTCGTTGATTTTTTGTAGCAAGGGAAACGTTCTCTAATATTATACAGCTTCTAATTGGAAACATTAGGACAATCCCTTTGTCCCATGGAAATACAAACCAATCAGCAGATGTTTGTCTTGAAATTTAGTGGCAGGGAGACCTACCTTTACAATATGTTTGCTTGTAGAAAACTACGGAAAATGAACTTGTTGAGTTAACAAACATATAAACGAATTTTATAATTAAATACTGAAAGACAATTTTTCGGTTTCGGTATACAATATTCATCGTTTAAATCTGTAGTCAAAGTAATGAAAAAATCCAACCTTAAATCATTTACTACGTGAACTATCATTTTCCACGTACGCATTTCAAAAGTTTTGCACAATGCGCAAGTGTTGCCCCAATCGTTGTATCAGTTGTGAGTCAGACTTCAGTATGCAAATTTGGGTCTACCCTTGACGGCTAATTTGTTCCTGCTCTACAAAATTTTGACCATAAACTCAGGAAGAAAGTGAATCAGGCCAGATCTCGCTCAGCTACCAGATATACTACTTAAAAATTGAAACTTTCCGAAGGAAATACCTTACATAAATTCATAAAGCTTTGTGTGAAGTTAGTGCGGTTAGTGTAGTGGATCGTAACACAGTGTCATGGTGGGTTTCTCGTCTTCGCCAAGGTCCGGAAAGCATCGAAGACGACCCAAGAAGCGGCCGACCATTAGATGCAACGGACAACACTTCTGTGGTTATCTTCAACAGCATTTTGAAAGAAGATCGACAGAAAACATGTAAAGAAATTGCATATGAAGCAAACATGTCTACCGCTCTGGTTTTCAGAACCCTAACTGAACAATTACAGAACGGAAGGGTATGCCAAATGGTTTCCGCATAATCTGAGTGAAGAATAGTAAGCCGTTAGCAAAGGGTTCGCAGAAGAACTGCTTCAGTGGTACGAGACAGAAGACGAGGTTCTTTTGGACAGTCGAAACCTGGATTAAAGATTTTGAAACAGAACTGAAATCCCAGTCGGCTCAGCAGAAACATCCACAATCACCTCGACAGAAAAATATTCCGCCCCCTAATATCGAATGTAAAGTTGAAGACGATTATGGCCTATTAAAATATTGGAGTCATCGCGTCGGACAGAATGCCCGAGGGAACCACTGTAATAACAGAATATTACAGGTTTCTGCAAAATGTTTTGCTCCTAAAGATTCGTTAAAAAAGGCTCGATATGCTCGAAGTTTCGCCATTTTGCACAAAACAGCGAGGCCACATTTTGCCAGTACAGTACGAGACATTCTGGAAAAATATGGATGAAAATTGCTTCCCGCGCTCCATACAGTCCTAACATGAGCTCAACAGACTGTGACTTCTTCTCCAAAAGAGAAAAAGCCACTGCACTGGAAACGATTCAGGATGTTTCCAATGAGGTGACCCGAGTACTTTGACGCCTCAACAATGGACGTGTCCTGACTGGAATCCAAGAATTGCCCAAAAAGTTGGAACTCTCCCATGAAGAAATATGGCGATAAGTTCGAAGGCTTGTAAAGGTACGTTTTGAAATAAATTCGTTTTTTAAGAGATAACCCACAGTGTGCAAAACTTTCCCAATTACCCTCGTATGAAATCGTAACGTCCTTGGTGATTAAAATCCCGAAGCACAATCATTCAGTATCATACAATATCGAAATATAATATGCTTCTATTATGCTTGGACAAAAATTCGTGAATTCTTCGCGTCCAGTTGTGATGAAAAATGTTCTTGAAAACATAGCACCGGAAATTCATTCCTACAACCATATGAAATGTGCATAATAAATGCGCGTATTGGATGCTTCACAAGAAAACAGATGCTTATAGCGATGTGGTACAAATGAAATTGGTAAGAAGTGCTAGTATGTTGGTACTGTGAGCTCAGTGTTACCACCCCTAGAGGAGATATAAGTTATGTGATATGTAGACCAAAAACGTGATCTCAGTATTAAGCAGCATCTCTTGTTTATTACAAATTGGTCTAAAAAATTGGAGGTCAACCGTATAATTCAGGATGTACAATGAAAAAGCATATGGATCCAAATGGGATTTCAAAGGAATGTAATGTCATTAATTTGCCATCTAAAGAACTGTGCATCCCGAAGCGGAGGATAGGATATATCTTGACAGATGAATCATCCTCCAAGTTTAAACAAATTTACCGGGTTGCTTTAGTAAGGTGTACAATTGCTGTCCAGCCGCTGTCATGTCGTTTTCACAGTTTTGTAAAAACCGAAATTGCGGGAAATGACGGATTACAATATAATTTGGATGAAGTGCTCTCTCAACTTTCAGGAACTTGTTAATAGGAAAAAACATTTAGCGAGTTATTTTTCTGTTGTACTGTTTTCTTTTGTATTTTCGGTCATATGGGAGAAGGCATCATAGCTTATATGCTTCATCAGAAATAAATTAGTTATGGAAAGGAGAGGCAGAATCTTCTCGTCCTGTCATTGCAATTTGTAGCAAAAAGATCCAATTTTAACTAATTTGTGTATGGTTTGCTTGCAACAGTCTTTTCGAATACGTTAAATTTGATTTCTGATTTTATGGTTTCCTATGCGATGTAAAAGTAATATATCCACATTTTTCAATGATTCCTTATCTTCAATTTGCTTACTCTGAAACGAAATCAATATTTCTGTTTCTGGGAACGAATCAGTCGCTCTGTTGTTTATTAGTTTACTGCTAATGTAGAGATGATTTGAACAAGCAAGCACATAGTTTTTGTCACGTGTCAATTTAGTTTATTCCCGGATTGACGCATGAAACACACATAAAGTTTTCTTTGTGTGAAAAAGATGTTCCTGATTTTCCGTATTTAAAACAATCCCAATGGTTTGAAAACCGCCTGTTTTATACTCTCAAAGTTTTAACATCATTCACAGAAATGTATATTTATTTTTGTTTTGACGATGGTTTATTTAACTGATCAGTAGGTTAGACCAAGGTGACTTCTTATTCGATGATTCCACGCCCATCTTTGTAGCAGTTTGTTTAATGAAAAAAAGAAAAAAAAAAGGCTATTTGTTCATTCCTGTTTTTATTTATTAGAAAATTTCTTTCTCACTCCCAAACACTTTAGTGAATCCAGAAAATATTGATATTGTCTTAAACGAAACACTGCTCACTCAAACTGTTAGAAAATATTGATATTGTCTTAAACGAAACAGATGTCACTCAAACTGTTACAGTTCCGAGTGACATCCGGATCATCCGTTAACACAGGTCCTACTTAGGAGCAGCAAAAGCAGTTAAGAACTGGGCATTCATTTTTGGTATTTCTTGGTAGGCAACGAATTTTTACATCAGCTAAGAGAGCGTTATCTGAAAACATATTTATAAATAAAGGTGCACTTAAGATGTCTGATTGAACTTGAACTTCGCTCAATCCGGTTCATATTTTAGTTTCATTTTCAGATGCAACTGATGTTTTGCCTCTTGACATGAGACCGCAGAATTGCACGTTTTTTTTATCGTCACACTTTTAAGGAACGAAAAAATCTGTACTTTTACCCTCAAATAGCATATCGCCTTTCTGGTTTCAACACCGCTGGGCTGTCATGCTAAACAACGGGAAATGCGGAAGGCAAAGTAGTAAATTTTCAGCAAGATACACTGACGGAAAAAAAAAACCCAACACCACGAAAAAATAGTTGTAGTGGAATGAAATGGCGGCAATAAATTTGTATAAGTAACATATTTAATCGCATAAGGTTTCAAGACCACAACTTATTGTAAGCTCGAGAAGAGCCATTTTAAATGTAAAATGCTGGTACATTAATAACTGGTGTAACCGCCAGAATGTTAAATGCAAACACTCAAACGTTCATGCATTATGTCGCACAGGTGCTGGATGTCAGTTTGTTTAATGGAGTTCCATGCGTGTTGCATTTGGTCGGTCAATACAGGGACGGTTAATTCTGGTTGGGGGTGACGCTGGAGTTGTCGTCCAATGATGTCCCATACGTGCTCGATTGATGAAAGATCTGGTGATTTAGCAGGCCACGGCAACATGTCGACACTCTATAGAGCATGTTGGGTTACAACAACGGTATGCGGGCGAGCATTATCCTGTTGGAAAACACCCAATGGAATGCTGTTCATGAATGACAGCACAACAGGTTGAATCACCAGATAGACATACAACTGTGCCGTCAGGGTGCGTGTTATAACCACGAGAGTGCTCCTGCTGTCATAGGAAATTGCTCCCCACACCATAACTCCGGGTGTAGGTCCAGTGTGTCTCTGACGCAGACATGTTGGTTGCAGGCGCTCACCTGGCCGCCTTCTAACCAACACACGGCCATCACTGGCTCCCAGGCAGAACTGGCTTTCAGCAAAAAACACAACAGATCTCCATTTCGTCCTCCAATGAGCTCTAGCTTGACACCACTGACGTCGCAAACGGTAGTGGTTTGGAGTAAGTGGAATGCACGCTACTGGGCGTCTGGCTCGGAGCTGTCCTTCAAGTAACCAATTTGTAACAGTTCGTTGTGTCACTGTGGTGGCATTTGCAGCTCGAATTGCTGCAGACGCGGTACGATGCGGTACGGATATACGCGGTACGATGCGGTACGGACATACGCCGTACACGGCGGTCTTCCCTCTCAGTAGTGCCACGTGGCCGCCCGGAACCCGGTCGTCTTGAGGCAGTACCTTCCCTTAATCACCGCTGCCAACAATCATGCACAGTGGCTACATTCCTGCCAAGTCTTTCTGCAATATTGAGGAAAGGAAATCCACCTTCTCGTAGCCCTAATACACGACCTGGTTCAAACTCCTTGAGCTGTTGATAATGGCTTCTTCGTCTTCTTAAAGGCATTCTTGACTAACATCAACACCCTACGTTGAATCTCAACGATAACTAACGCTCACGAACGTTACAGCGCGTATTTACAGCAAACCCGCTTTGCATGTTCGCCACACGTATGCGCTGAGCGCGAAATTTGAGTAGACGTCATCTTACAGATGTACTCTCACCGCCTACCAACTGTCGTTTATGTAACACAACCCCTTCTTGGTGTTGGGATTTTTTTCCGTCAGTGTATATCTGGAACTTGTGGTTTGTAAAAGGGTCTGCATGTATATTGCTCAGCATACAAAATGCCACAGGGAGAGCGTCTGTCGGGACTCCAAGCAAATTGGTGGTTTGACGTCAGTTGGTTTACGTAAATCATTGCAGTCGCTGCCCAACCACGTGATATAGCAGGCGGATAAAATTAAAAAAAAATGTCATAGTAGCTAAATATGGTCGTTGGCATATGGACACGCACGTCACTTCAATGGAGTGATCTATGCAGAACGTACGCACAAAGATGAAGAATACCTATGCCATTTAATCAGGAGTACAAGGTGACACCATATCTCCGAAGCTCCTTAATGCCACATTGGAGGGTGTTTTCCAGTCGCTGAGCTGGGAAAACAAGGGGATAAAGATTAATGGAGATTATCTAACCCACCTTCGTTTTGCTGATGACGTAGTCATTTTTGCAACTACCCCATCAGAGCTGAAGAGTATGATCCAGGAACTTGCTGACAAGAGTAAAGAAGTGGGATTAAAAATGAACTTTCAGAAGACAAAAGTGATGTTCAATGCTTTTACAAGAAATGAAGATTTATCGATTGATGGAGAAAAGCTGGAAATAACAGACACGTACGTTTATCTTGGACAGCAGATATCAAGTGAGGGTCACATTGATGAAGAAATTAATCGGCGTACAAAACTTTCCTGGAGAGCTTTTGAAAGAAACAGCATAATTTTCAAGAGCAATATGCCATTATGTCTTAAAAGAAAAGTGTTTGATCAATGCATCCTTCCAGTGCTTACGTATGGTGCAGAGACGTGGACCTTAACTAAAAGAGACATACAAAGGCTGCAGACAACTCAAAGCAGCATGGAGAGGTGCATACTTGGTGTAACCAGGAGAGATAAGAAGAGGAACTCGTGGATCCGAAAAATGACAAGAGTGGAAGACATCATGATCAGAGTTAAATCCCTGAAATGGCAATGGGCTGGACATACTGCCAGAAGGACAGATCATCGATGGACAGCCGAAATTTTAGATTGGATTCCAAGGGACAGGAAAAGACCCAGAAGAAGACCACATGGGAGATGGGTGGATGAAATTCGAAAGTATGCAGGGGTGACATGGAGGAGACTGGCACAAGACAGACCGTTGTGGAGGAAACTTGGGGAGGCCTTCGTCCAGCAGTGGATTGATAATGGTTGACAATGATGATGATGATGACTATCACAGGCAGTCTTTTATTTACCCAAAGTTTCGTCGTAGGTCAACGAACGGGCGGTTGGTCACTGCATCAAATGGCGGCGATAACGCACCATGGGGAAACATATGTCGGCCGCATATGGAAATATTGTTTGAAAAATGCTAAGGCAAGCCACAAAAGCCCCACACCCACAGCGAATCGCATCATCAAAAAGTCTAAGACGGAATCTCTGCAACAAATAATTTTTTCTTTGAGGTAGGAAGACAACCGTGAATGGCGAAATTTGAATTAACATACAAAGAACCACTCTTTAGCGTGAATGTTGAATGAACTCCAAAGAAGCAAGCTGTTTAAAGCTTTTCCTAACAATATATGCGTTCAATGGAATCACTTACGGAAGTTCCAATCTTAATGCTAGTAATTAATACATTTTTCAGAGTAAAAAACTGCAAATAGATTTTTCTCAAAGAAAGTGGAATTTTCCTTCAGCTTTAACTGAAATGAAAAGGTATTTTTATATATTTCAAATATACGTACAAAAAATTGATTTAGCCTTTCGTTCAAATATATTTATTACAAAATTTTTAAATCATTTGTGGGGTTCATTACATCTGAATTCTTTTTTCTCTAACAAAGTGTAAATTCGACCAAAAGTTGCGTCATAGAATTTTCTAAATGAGTAGCATTTCATTTCTACTTCTACAAAAATCCCTGCACTTGTGGCCTATTCCAATAACTTAATTTACGAACAGCACCATCTAGAAATCATTGTGTTTTGTTAAGAATTTTTTTCTGGTAGGAAATTATGCTGTTTTGCTTTTATGAATCTTATTTGCACTATTTCAAGAATTGTTTGAAAGACACAAATGCTCAACGTTTTAAATTCCATTAAAACACATTGGGCTCGCTACTCCTCTCAAACCTGGTGCTTGTCAAATGCACATTTTGCACATTTAGTGTACAAGTTGTGATGAAAAAGTATCGCGACTGATTTATTAAAAAAATACGAGACTTACAGATTTCAAACCTAATCGCCACTGAAGAACTCCCGTTTCGAAGTCGCATATTTAGTACAGTGCTGTTTCCACTGACAGAAGTATTGTTTGATTTCATCTGAAATAGACAACTGCTGCTTCGTCGCATTCTGATGTATTGCCTCAATATCTTGAACCACTTTTTTTCCTTTCAAGTTGTATTCGATTTGGGGGAAAAGGAAAAATTCGAAAAATGTGAATTCTAGCTAATAGAGCGGTTGAAGATATGTGCATTGCGGTGCTTAGAAAGAAACTGCTGCACAAGTAGCGATTCATGGGCAAGAACGATGTCATGGTGCAGTTGGCATTCACTACTCTCATGAAATTCCGGACTTTTTCGACGACATCCATCCCTCAGATGCATCAAACGTTGACAGTAACATTTCTTGTTGGTTGCCTGGTCTGATGAAGCTTATTCATGATGCAGAAATCCCTCATAACTGAAAAAAAAAACAGTCAGCGTCGACTTGCCATCGCTGCGGCTCTGTCGTGCTTCCTTAAGTCTGAGGGAGTTAGAGGACTACCACTGACAAGATTGAGCCTTAGTTTCTGGTCAAACCAACGAGCTCACGATTCATCATCACTTTTGATAATGTTTTTTTTTTTAATTTTCGTCGTTTTTGAGCCACTCCAGCCAGACACCAGCATTTGAATCACGGCCCCGTTTTCTCAGAAGATAACAATTTTGGCACAAATTGGGCTGACTTGCGTCTTATACTCAACTAGCCATAAGAATCGACTGAACTGAATCTAAACAAATGTTTAAGTCGTCCTACCACTCACGAATAGTGATTCGGCGAATTCCCTGCAAAACTCGGCGCACAAGTTCGACATCGTTTTAACTTCTGCTGGTTGCTGTTCTCTGAAAGAATACATTACCCTCAACATTGTCACAACAACCTTGAGAACGTTTACAGCACTCATAAATTTGTGCACGACTCACACAATCATCACCGTAGGCTTTCTGTACATTTCAGTTTGTGTCTGCAAGTTTCGCCCAGGTTTTGACAAAATCTGATGTATATACGTTGATCAATTTTTTTCCGACATTACAAATGCGAAGAAAAATTTCCCACACGACAGAACAAAGTACTAATGTAAAAACTCCGGACGGGCAGGGTGATGTCACTCACCTCACATGCGTAGTAGTTTCCAAGGTAATAAACGTTTGTTGCTGTGGTGCGCGATTCTGAACTGATGACCATTCTGAATACTCTTCGGTCACGCCTCATATTCATATAAATATCCTTTTATTGAAATTAACACTATTACAATTTAGCAGTAACCGTTATTGAAATACATTGAAAGCCTTTTTTCAGTTTTGTATGGATGACGCTTTGAAAAAGGAATTCGTATGCGATTTATGATAGCTAATGTTATTTTTTACATTGTTTGAAATGTTATGGAAACGGAAATCCAAATAACTAATTCGTTACGGTGGATTCCGTTTTGGTTCCTGGGTAATGAAATAGTAAAGTGGGTGTTCCTGAGTTGCTTCTGTCTCTGTTTCCAGACGCCAATAAACCCAATAGGCTATACTTCCAACTGCGGCCCACTCACCATGACGTATTGTAATTTATTGTGATTACATTTTCTCGATAGATAGCAGCGTGTTAGAACATACGTTGGCTTGTGCTAAGAATGTTGGCACGGGTGTTAGCACCAAGGTTCTGCTTCTTGAAGATGTGTTTCGTAGCTGGGTCCTGTAAGTTCTTTTTGTTAACGGCGTCTCTTTGCTGTGCTTTAAGATGTAAAATTGAAAGGAATTTTTCGATGAAATTGGCAGGGATGAGACGACGTTTATTTGGTTGTGCAAAAGCTAAGGATTTATTCCAATATCATGATGTTCAGAGGTCTATCCAGTGACCATGGGAGCGGATGTCTTATCGTTTGGGGCAGTTCAGGTGTCGGAAGAATCACGTTTCAGAGAAGAATGAGCTGTGTTCCGGTATATTTTGAAAGTGGTACCATGATGCTCATATTCTTCTTGATATCGTGATGATTCTACTGATTCCTTCGCAAAAAAATATTATTCTACGATGAGACAACAGAAGAACCGTTATAGGGTAAAGTTACCACTTCTACTGAAACAGTTAGCGTTAGTATCAGTATTACAGAAAAGTAATTCTAGTCCCTTAAAACGCAAACTAAAGGACGGAAAAAAATTATTTGACAGACCATATTCTGGAAAATTTATTTGAACAGAATTTTGGTCTTTCCTCGGGACACTAGTTTCAGGTGTTGATTCACGTCATCAACAGACAGTTCTTCCCTGTCATGTAATCAGTTATTCTTCCCTAACATGCAACCGATTCACGCAATCATTTAATTTATTCTGCCATATACACACATTTCCGTTTCCGAAAAAACGAAATTTTTCCGTCATAATAAGTGTTTTGGAGATGGGACACAATTAGCATTCATAATTTTTTTTAAGGGCCACCCAAAAATAATCATGTGATGGGATTAATACACAACTCACGCGAACTGTCTTTCCAACTGACTGATTAATGGCAGATTGCATCCCAAATGCAAACGACATGATATGCAAATCCTGGACAGAGGGCTGCAATTTGGAGCATGATCACCCAAGAAATCCAGCTTCATGTCGTCAACATATACCCTTTTCAATATCTATCCCAGTCGAAAGAACAAGTACGACGTCGTTTGTACAAAAAACTTATGAAAAAGTGTGTAAGGTGTTAGTTTTCGAAAGTGGATTTGGAATTTCGACCAAAAAATCGTGCACAATCCTTTTTTTCCAGATCTCTGCTTTATGTTTATGTCTTAATTGAGGTTACGGAAACAAACTGTCACAATGTACAGGAGAACTAAATAGGTTACCGCTGTTTACGCTCAAAAATTATAATTATATAATATTTGTTTAGATGCTTAGTATTATTTGCCTAACATTTTAAGCCAAAATATCGCGTTCACTACTGATGCTTTAAATGAGTGGCGTGATGGAATAAAGTCCAGGAACTCGTAAATAATTTGATTGAACAGTCTAATGCGCTTCAACCGTCGTGAGGTGTCTGTTATGTAAATAAACATGTTCCAGCTGTTAGACTCAAGTCTGTCGACAGTAAGAGGGTTGCCATCACACTGCCGCCAGACGCTGCAACATCTGGTTGCAGGTTTGGGATCCCAACGATTGGTGTCGGCGTCTGAAATAGAGGTGGAGCTAGAGATTCTCACCAATTGGCTTGTTGCTCTCGAATACATGTCGATCGCGGTGCAGCACCGGCCTTGACATAAACAGAGGTTTTAGAAAAATGTTATTTCCCTTCATATGTTCTGACCAGTGTTGCCAGACTTTTACTTCAAATCTGTAAACCAGATTGTTTTTACTTAAAATGTGCGCCACCTCACAAATGCATACTATATTATTGGATGCAATTTCAATGTGAAAGAATATTTCAATCTACTGGTATGTCAAATATTACTCCACAAACTACTATTAAACAGTGGAATGAAAATTTAAACCAATATAATGCTGATTCGCTTTTTTATGAGATATAACTGATGATCAGCCTTATAAAATAATGATCATCATTAAAACTACTGCAGCTGTCAATAATCAAAGCATTCGCCTTTTAATGTAGACACAATTGGATCTGTCACACTTATCTTTCTAAAAACAAAGTTATGTATTTACACTTCTCACTCGCCGTTACCCAGATGTTCATAAATTACGTGTAAAACGTTCTATACTCAAATAAGTATCATTAATACGATTTCGTACAATAGACATCTGTTGATATCCTGCGTTTCCACAAAACTAGGAAACATGTGTGTATAACAGTCGAACAAATTATTATCTATAATAGAAAAATATTTCATAAAAACCGGTATGAATTTAAACATTTTAAAAAGGAGAGTTAGCAGTTGTTGAATAATTTTAGCTTGGTCAGCTTCTTTTTTTACAACAAATATGTGGTGAGTCTTGTCCATTGGATCAGTAGATGTTTAGTAATGAAAGAATGCAGACATTCTTAGACAGCATGTCTCCGAGTGTGTCGGTGGTGTTAAAGTAAAAAAAAATCAGTATATTACGAAAATTTATCAGTATTCAGGAGTCAAAATCAGTATAACGGTAACACAGATTTTGACTTACTGTAATGAATGCACATTTTTTGTTTAGAGCATTGTGTGAAATGTTTCTTCGAAATTCATTCGAAGATTTAGTATAAGTCTATTATAGAGAATCGAGAACACTGAAGGGATTTTCTTCAAAACTCATTCGTTTACGAAGGTTATCTACAGTTCATTTTAGAAAATCGTATTTCGGATGGGGACTAGGTATGTCGTGAAGAGGATGCAAAGATAGGCTAGATCAAAGGTGGTGAACATTATTATGTTTGAAGGCAGCATTAAATTAGCTCTAATCTAACAAGGCTGCACTCAAGAAATTTGAATTAGATATACTTCGAAATGTACATTATTCTGTACAAAGCTGACTATGTGCTAACTAACTTCAAAAAATGAAAAGAAAAAGTAATTCCAAAGTTAACTGACCTTTTAATTACTTTGATGTGACGACCTTGTTCGTGGAAAGCATTTGTTTATTTGTTTGCGACATGGAGGCCCGCACTTTTAGCTGATCCTCCATATGGGTATCAGTAATGTGTGACCTTGCGGTCGTCCTACGGTCAAAAATGACTGATACGTATGTGTTAGGTAGGAGAATGTAGATCAGCAGCAATAATTGGCTGAAAACCAAAAAAGCGTTTCTTCTGATGAATGTTGCCGAAGACGTGGATATTCAATCGCACTTTTTCCATTTTTTAACTGGACTTATAATAAGGATTTTAAAATGTCAACTTCTGAGAGCTCAATCATTCCATCTGTAGTTCTTTAGGAACCGCAAAACGAAGCATGAGCTTAGCAGGTGTCAAAATAGCCCTTATGACTTGCTAATACTTTAATTGTGGCCGTCAGTCGGTGAGCATTATTTCTTTGAATTCTTTTTACTCGTTGGTATTTTAAATACGGTGATTTTTAAATTAAAAAAAATAATAAAAGGCGAATAAAACATATTAATGAAAATAAAATAATTTGTTCTGCAAAAGTTTTATTCCCTCAAAAGGCCGCACTTAATGTCCTAGGAGGAAGCAGGTTTCCCACTCTTAGGCTGGATAATCTATATTTTTATAAATAATAAAGAGTCTCGTGTTTTTAGTCATGATTCTCATGCTTTTTATCGTGTAGCCGCACACGTTTTTTCCTAGAAAGCGCGTCGTTTACTTTTCCGTAGAAAGAAGGTAGCAGGGCCATAAAAATCCATCTGTTCTCTACTCGTCCAAACTCTGAGTTTAAAGCCTTTTCCTCTTGTTAGGTACCAATCAGGTGGCTGGACCGGATTGCTTTGGAAGAGGTGTGTACAAGACGAGACTATTGGTTTGAAAGAAGGGTGTTAAGTCGGGGAGAAGGTCTTATTTCCGCTGAACCATATTAAAAAAAAACAGTTACTTTCAGGCCGTTTTCCCAGGCATAAAATATTTCGTCCCCCGTATTGGCTCAGTGAACTTCTCTCAAACAAATATTCTTGCCTTGTACACACCTCTTCCAAAGCAATCCTGTCCAGCTTCCTCATTGGCACCTAACATGAGGAAAAGGCTTAAACTCAGAATCTGAACGAGTGGAGAACAGATGGATTTTCATGGCCCTGCTACCTTTATGACCATTGGTCTGAGATGGTTCCGGTTTCAAATCCAGGTATCGGTTCATCAATATAAGTCTGTGATTTTCCGGGTTCGAATACCAGAATGTTGTGTTTGCCTTATGTAATTGGTTCTCCTCCATACCTGGAGTAGTGGCCCTAAATTAGAGGTGGGAGAATGCTTACAGCCCATCGAGTAGCTCACGATGGTCGTTAAATTTATAGCTCATCGAGTATCTCACAGTGGTCATTAAAATTTGAATAAAAAAGTTATTTTTGTGTTGTGAAAGTACCCCCAATTTGATTTCGACAGGCGACTTTTCAAAAGATGTTATAAAAATATAATGATACAAATAGCAGAATACAAAGCTTTTTAACAATTTGTGAAACATGTTTTGGGTATGATCGTTTCAGAAGGAGTTTCAGTTAAACCGGTTTTGAGTTTTGCCAACAGTTTTTGTGACTGAACGCACCTACATTAGAATATTCAAAGCAATCAGAATTATGTATTGAATAGCGTGGGGTTCACTGGTCGTCATGTGACAACTCAGAAAATTTGAAAACTACATCGCACTGTAGCTGTAATCGAACCCGGATATCCTGATTCCCGTTCGAGTATACTATCAGTTACACAGTCAGGACTATAAGCTATAATTGCTGGGCCTTAGTTGCTTGGCATTTCACTGTCCTGGGTGGTGTAACGGTTAATATACACAATTAGAAATCGGGATATGCAGATGCGATTTTCGCTCCACGGTCGATGCAATATTCAAATTTTCTGAAGAGTTGTAACATGGACAACCAGTGATCCCAAACAATCCCTTATATAATTCATTACAGGTATGATTGTCCAGTAATTCCTGAGATTGAATGATTGTGCAGGACTTCCAGCTTTGCTGTGATGAATTTGCTCTCAGAAGAAGTGCCAAAAATCTTAGATGTTTTCCTAATTGGCATTTATTATTATCTAATATAATAAAACAGAATTTATGGAACATTCGTGTAGGACAGTCTCCGCAAAACGAATGTCTCCTTCGTAATCGTTCGTCCACAGGCGCGATTTTGAAACTTACAATATTAATGATCACAAGTATTAGCTTCCCTAATTGGCTTGCGTTTTTTCCCATTTTGAGGATATAAAAAGTTAAAGAAACCGTTCTGAAAATCCCATGAGCAGACAAAAATCATATGCACCATTACTTTTGAACTACGGATATTGAAACTTTTTTACTCTTTAACTAACTATTTTATACCTTAATGCATTTTAATAAATACTATTGAACAAAAAAAACTTTAACCGAAACACACTCGACAATTAACTAATCATATGCACCATAAGTACGGATAGTGAAACATTATTACTCCTTAACTTTTTACCTAAATACATTTTAATACTATTGAAGATAAACAAAAATTAACCTAAACACACTCGATAATTACCTGAAATAAATTGGATTCATTTAAGCGCCATCTAAAATAAACTCAGGTTTTAGCAGTTTTGAATATACGTTTGCGTTTGATGTAAGAATTACTTAGGAAAGAGACAGATATATCACGTATGTGTCAAAGACATATTGCTGCAAAACACAATGCAGGTCATTTTTAGCATGTATCTGCGCATTCGGGTTTTACGAAACCTGTACTTCCACAGAAATTTGAGGTATGCTTAAGCTATTGCGCATTGTAAGTGCATATATTTTTCCGAATGAAGAAGTGAAAATTTTCGTTTAAAGCAAACAGCAAAACGCTTAACATTGTAAATCTGATCAAGCCTCATCACTGGTGCTAATTTTTTTACCAGTGTCAAATGTTATTTCCCTTTTCATCCCTTTAATTTATCGGGGTTAGTAGATTGCGCAAAATAAGGTGGAATGAATGTCTGAGATTCAGGCCGAACGCAAGTGAAACGAGTGGACCTAATCATCAAACGCTTCGATTTACCCTAACTTTGTTCTTCAAAGCTGTCATTTACGGTAATGATTGTAAAATCACTATAATGGTGTCGTCCAACCTGAGAAAGGAGTGAGAGAACATGGTTAAGTAACTTGTTACTTCGCAGTGGCCTGACATGCGTGTCAGGGAAACTAGTCAATTCCCATTGCACCTGGTGTCAATGATGATATAATGAGAGACGAGAAACGAGTAGTTTTCCGAAAACCCGGAAGCTATGTGAACATTTAAGTTTGGGAAACGCAGAAGTTTTGGGGCACCATTTGGTTCAGGTACATCAAGCGCTTAAACGATTAAATGAACTCCAACAGCTTGTCCTTACGAATCATGTACTTAGCGAAATTGTACGTACCGAACTATTTCCATTCAGTAAATCTGAAATATATAATGATTCACTGGTTGGAAACTATGGTAAATGCATGATTAAGATTATGTCTTCTACCCATATGATTGTTCAATGTTTGAAAATATATTTTTTTATTTAATAACTCATTCTCATAATTAGAAAGTATACCTACTGATGTTTGATGCACATTTGCTCAATTTTTGGAATCCAGGTTTAGCACCCAGTACAGTCCTAAAACACGCCGTATGTTTGATCACTAAAATGGAGCAACCAAGTAACACCTTTTCTCTACCAGGATCCCGCGTGCAATCAACGTGATGCTTCGTATCTTTAAATGAATATAACGTCGCATCTATTTATTGTCAAGTTCCCGCGTTCAAATTGTTAAGCGCTCTATTTTTCAGTTTGCAGTTTCTGTCTAACCTCCTTGAAAAAGCCATCTGGTTGATGTGCGAAAACTTGGAAACGCTTATGTGTTTATTACCTACGCCAATAAATCGGATCACTAGTACAGTGTTACTATTTAGTAGTCTTGTCTGATTTACAACAATAATGTGGAATTTAAGGGCTTCGGTAAAATAAATGACAGAACAAATACTAGTCATTAGACCCAGGCTTTATTGGACCACTTCGCAGTTTATTATTTTTTAAAACAAATATATTTAAAATTAAAAAACAGCCTACCCCTCCAGATCCCAACTCTTATGCTTCTCGACAGAGGCTGAAGCCTCACCGAAATAATCTCTTAGATTACACCAAACTTAACAAAATTGCTTTAGTTTTGAGTAATTTTCCCAAATGAAAGAAAAAATATTCTGACCTGCTTTATGCCTTCTATTTTTGGAATAAGAAAATATGGAGAAACAAAAGTATAGTTTAGTCTGTTTTACAACAATCCTATGAAAATGAAGGTCTTTAAACATTTTACACCAAAGACTATTTTAAGGAGTATGCAGTCCGTGTTTAACACCTTTCGCATTATATATTTTAGAAGTAGGTAAACTTTCGCTTGAATAAAGCACTTGCTCCACGATCCGCAGTATGGGGTATTTCTGAACATAAATATCTACGGAAAATGCGAACTTTTAATTGATTTTTGGAAGCTCACTACACTATAAAAGTTGAATATCCACACAATATGTATAACAGAACTGCTCGACATCACTCTGAATTTTAAATGTATGCGGATGTGTCAAATCACGTAAGAAATCTTACATAATAAATGCTGGTCATTAGACACAGGCTTTAAGATAACAGATGACATTTTATTATAAAAACAAATGTTATACGCTATCTACCAACAATTAATTGGACACCCCTGTAATCGACGATACTTGCGGTCTTAATACATATCACGGCCACCGCCGTTAAATATCGCGTGGGGATCAACAACGCGACCAGTCGCATGCGAGTTGCCACGCAGTTCGGAGCTATCTGATTTCGAGAAAGGCGTAATCGTCGGGTATCACAGAAATGGCCGATCCATACGTGACATATCCAGCAAGTTGAAGTACCCAAAATCAACAGTGGCCGAAGTGATTGGCAAATGGAAGATGACAGGTGACTGTCGGAATGTGCCCCGACCTGGCAGAACCACAAAACTGGGAGTTAGAGACCGATGGCTACTGGCCAGAGAAATTTGGAAGAACCGCACCAAATCGATGGGCCACATCCGCGAGGAGTTTCAACTGGCATCCGGGAGTTTTCTTTCGATGAATATCATCCGTAAGGAAGCCCATCTGCTCGGTTGTCATGGACGTGCTGCCGCTCACAAGACTTTGATCACCAAGTCCAATAGCGCTGCTCGGCTAACGTGGTGCAAAGAACGTCGACAGTGGACCGTTGAACAGCGGAAACAGGTTCTCTGGAGCGACGAATCAAGGTTCATCCTCTACCGTTCGGATGGCAGGGTCTGGGTTTGGCGTCGGCCTGAAGAACGCCTCCTGCCGAAATGTATTCTGCCAACTGTGAAGTTCGGGGGCGGTGGAATTATGTTATGGGGGCGTTTCTCCTGGTATGGAACGGGACCCTTGGTCGCACATCCTGGTAGACTCAACGCCGAGACCTACTGCACCATTTTACATGACCATGCGCTTCCTACGTTGTGGCGGTTTTACGGGGTGGGCCCATGTTACTTTCAGGATGACAATGCCACCTGTCATGTTGCGATGCCCACCATGGCTTGGTATGGTGACAATCGGGTTAATCGAATGGACTGGCCTGCACAGAGCCCGGACCATAACCCTATCGAGTACCTCTGGGACGAGTTTGAGTGTTGAATTAAGGGTTGCCCCACCGTCCAAAATCTTTGAAGGAACTGACCTGCCTTCTCCAAGCCGAGTGAAAGAAAATACCGCTAGCCGTCGTACAACGCCTGGTTGAGAATATGCCCCGGAGGGTCGCTGCTGTAATCGGCGCTCGTAGAGGCTCCACCAACTATTGAAGGTGAATAAACTTCGTTTTCCTTTGCTATCACAGGTGTCCAGATACTGGCTGGTAGATAGTGTATATATAGAATTCACTAAAACCTGTAAATTAATTTTATCTATTATATTATACATTATCTAACATATAGATACTATGAAAAAGCTAAGGATCATCCTAACCTCTCTCGTCCGGGAAGCAATTAATTATACTACTTGTGAAATGGATAAATATATAAAGCCGGAAGCAATAATAAATAAAATTCATGAAAAGAACCCAATCCACAGCTGCACACGTAGAAAAAATAATAATTGGGACTAGAATTTTATAAATTGTTTGGACCTGATTTATTTAATTCCCTTAATATTTTTGAGGCCGTTTTTGTCTTCTGTGATTTCTTCTATGTACTGAACAGGCACAACTAAAAGAGCGGTTGGTGCAAAGTCATGGATAACACCAACTTATCTATGGTAAATAATAGCAGCGCCAGCAAGGTTCAATGAAAGTAAACCTGCAGAAAATTTCTAGGCCATCTCCCTGCCAAAGAGAAAAAATGTTTTCTCTGATTGGCTGCTTTATAACATGGTTTATAGCAGATTCAGTGTTGAACACTGAGCAAACGGCAATTTTGCGTTAACATAAATAACTGACTCCACTAGTGAAATTAACAGTCTGTTGTTATCTGTGCGTCTACGCACGCAACATTAAGCACTCACAATGGCGCCCCGTTCAACCCAGAATTAAGGTTAATACAAGAGATGAAGCAGCCACAAGTGAGGTCGCCCCTATAGATTACAATTTAATTTCTGCCCCTTCAACGTTCTGGTACCCCAAGTGGTCTTTATTCCACCGACCTCATATTTATGAAGTTTATGTAAGAAGTCCATTAATCACACCTTATCGTCTTTTTCTGAACACTGCATGAGGCATGTTGTAATTCCCGCTTGGCTTACATAAATCATTTTCTCGAAATTTGTTTGGAGTTCGAAATTGAATTCTAAACATAGGCCGAGAAACGGCAATCTTGGTGCGACCCCCCCGTTGAACTTTTGTGGCCAGTTGCCCTAAGTATGAACCGGCTGAAAATGTTGTGAGGCACCGAGAGCTCCTTCCCGTTGCGGGACACCTTGTTGGTGAACTGCCACACATAATTCTTAAACTTGGAAAACTGCCACACATTCAAAGTGTTCCTCGGAAAACAGCAATTTGTGCCCGGCCCCTTAATGAAATTATGTGGCAGTTTTCCTGTGCGGCAATTTTCCAGTGTGTATCAGTTTTCTTGTGTGACGGTTTACAGTGAACAAAAAATTATTATCTGATTTCAAATCGTTTTCTATTAAATTTTATAATGAATGTGTTTTACTAAACATAATAAGCGTACCAAGTAGCATTGCGATTTCTCACAGTAAAACGTTTTCTCAAGTTCTCCCACGTCACTGATACTCGTACTAATTTATCAACCGTAAAATTTGATTCACATGTCCTACCACCCCCGCTTTGCACGTTCCTGGTTCCCAATTCAATTTTCATTATAGGGTCAAGAAACTGCAAGTTTCATACGGCTACTAAATCTTTTGTGGCCAGGTTTCCGAAGTCCGAACTTGACCAGCTAGTTGAAATTAAAGCCTTTCTTAATTATTTAATAATAAAAAGGCCGTGATTTTAACAGACGTAAGAGATAATCGACAGTTGACATATTTTCGAGAAGTGGGCATTTTTCCGTCAGCATTCTTTCATACATTGCAACAAGTTTACTTTATAGACAGTGGAAAATTTTTAAGTGCAGAAATTAAAAGAGTTTTTTTATATAGCCGTACACGTTGTTATCCAAAATAGGCTGTATATGGAGAGTGCAATCAATAGTGGTTACAGAGAGTTTAATAATGAAGTTTCCGATACATTTTAAATACTAGAGCGTTAGTTTAGTAGATTATCATTTAAAGTATTTTACTATCTAGTCCTCTTGTCTCTCTGGTATGCTATTAGTTATAAGGTAAATACTTGTCATGTTCACATACGTTAACGAACGTATAGTAAAAACCTGACAAGAAATGAAAAAATTCCCGTGCAACGCAATTCTACTTCTCCCATTTTACATAGTACTGAAGATGTTTCCCTCTGAGAGCCCGCTATAGGGGATAAGGAGTAATCGGGGAGCCTTTGCTCGCACTCCTAGGGTCACAGAATTTTTTTTTATTTGGTTAAACACCATTCATCAATTAACAACTGACTTGGGCCGTGTCTTAGGTTACCACGGAGAGGAAAGGAACTAAAGTAAGAACTCGCTCTCGTGGATGTTGGGAAATCTTCTACAGACCGTCTCAGCTCGCTCAATCCACTTTTCGGACACATATTTCAGAACGTATTCAGACTCCAAGGGCACTTGAGGGACAGACAAAGAAAACGAGTTAACACGCTCATGGCGCCCAGTGGGTTAAGGATTAAGCTTTCCTATGTCGTTTGCTTTTAAACACTGGTCTGCAAAAATTAAGGAGGAAGAGGAGAAATTAGCATAACTGCGGAAGGAGCAGACAGAACGGAACAAAAGTCCATTCAGGAGATAGACTAAGGTCCGGTACGGTAACGCCGACGCATATATGCAGCATGACGTAGGAGGGGTTTAAAGCGCACGGGTAGTGTTCGCTGAGCAGTTCGGTGAAAGCTATTGCACGGTGTACATCGGTTGGAACGACGTCGAGTTGCTACCACCGTGGGATATGCCCAACAGGCAATCCATTGGACGACATCTGGATAACTTTAACCGAGGTCGCGTCATTGGGAAGTTGGAAGAAGGTTTCAAGTGTGACTAGTGTGGCCGAGGAGTTCGGGATCACTCACAGAATCGTTTCACGAGCTTGGAGAGCATTTCTAACTACAATAACAGCTGTACGATAATATTTGCAGTGGTCGTCCACGAGCAACCACGGCGGATGATCGGTATATTCTCCTACAGGCGAGAAGAGACAGACGGCAGACAGCGAGAGAAATCGCAAGGCACATGCAACAGACAACTGGACGTCCGTTATCTAGTTTAACCTTGGCAAGGAGGCTGCACAATGGTGGTCTATTTGCACGACGACCAGTACGGTGTGCGCCATTAGCGCCTCCTCATCGGAGACCGCGGTTTCTGTGGTGCCATGAAAACAAGAACTGGACACATCAGCAATGGGGTCGAGTTCTCGTTACGGATAAGAGCCGATTTAGTCTGACGAGCGATTCTAGACGTATACACATCTGGAGAGAGCAGGCAACACGCAATCACACCTCCAACATCATGGTTAGGGACCGGTTTGGAGGTGGCGGAGTTCTCGTTTGGGGCGGTATTATGCTTGGTAGCCGTACTGACCTCCTCATCTTCCAAGGAGGTTCAGTCACTGGTGTTCGCTAATGTACCGTGATTCTCCTGCCTCACGTGCGTCTGTTTAGAGGTGCTGTTGTTCCTGAGTTCCTCTTCAAAGAATACAACGCTACACTTCATCGTATAGTGGCTGTCGCAGAGCTGTTGGAGTGAAGATATTCAACGCATGGATTGGGCGTCAAGGTCTCCGGACCTAAATCCAATCTAACACGTATTGGACATTCTCGCGAGACGCTTGGCAGCACGTCACCAGCCGCCAGCAACGATTCCGCAGCTGCAATTGGCGCTACAAGGAGAATGGTCCACGATGCCTCAACAGCTCCTTGACAACCTCGTCCTCAGCCTGGACAGACGTTGTAAATCCTACAACGCAGTCAGGGGTGATCATATCCGTTACTAAAGACTGGATTTTTCTTTGCAGCCGCCTGTCACATGGACGTTTCTGTCTTCTGTCCAATTGTGCTAGAAGCTACCTTTTCAATAAAGAGCCTCTGTGTCTTTCGGATTCTTTGTTTGGACGGTTTTTCTCACTTGTCCCATATTCTTACATCTTGGGGATCTTATGGTATGATTTGAGTCGATGTGGAGCACTTCTGCACGACGTTACATTCGAAAAACCGTCTCGTCCTTAATTTCAGCACGCCAGCGTACCATAGTTTCAGCGGTAACGGAGAGCTATGAATTCAATTTCCGGTTGCATACGACAGATGACGTCTTGCAGTTATAGCAATATAATGGTTCTCAGGTAGTATCGTACCCATTGGGCGAACTTGTTAGGCTATTCGTGACACCACCCGTTTTGTTGTATTGGTGCCAAAAACGTGAAACAGCCATGTGTTGAGCATTCACGTCTTTGCAAACAGGGCCCGTATAAAGTCCTATGCACTTCTGTGAAACTTAGGAAAAGCATTTGCAGCCATCCAAATGCATCTTACACGCGATATCAACGAGAAATGGCACTGCGGTTTCCAGCTGACTTTAAGTACCTAACCCAATTTACATATTGGACAGCATTTTATTTACGAGAATTAAATTTTTTGCAGATATTTGTTTCTACTACCATTTGCATATGTTTCTTGAACACGTAACGTTTCGTTGACATTTTGTATAATTTTCCCGGTATTGCCGTTCGGACTTGCAGTTTTAGGCACCAGTTTACAATCATTTTTATTGGATCACTCAAAGCACGTCGCTAAATTGTAAATCTATGATCCTATGTCCTGACATTTTACGAGGCAGGAGAAGCGCTACTTTATTTCTATTAACTGTGTAAAAACCTTTGATACAAAATTATTTCAGTTGTGTTAATCCTAGAGTACCCTGGATTTAAATATTATGATCAGAAATAATTGAGACGATGAATCTGGCAAAGTAAGTATGAATTGCAATTGAACCCAAAGAAGGGAAAGTAATATAAATTAAGAGTTTCAGCAATTGGCCATAGAATCAAATGGAGTATTAACGTATTCGTCATTAAATTAGGAGATAATCGTGTTGAACTAGAAATTATGACAGAAATTTCGGGTCTAGATTAAACCATTATGAAATGTTAAGGATACTGAATTGCTAGAGAAACATTTTAAAGTCACTAGGCATATTAATGATAAATTATGATTGATAGTATCGAAAAAGGAGATATTGTCAGCATTTTCGGATGTTTTATTGCGGTGAATTGCTTATGAAGAAATGCAAGAAAAGATCGTGATGAGACGTTCACTGGAGTCGCAGTGGAAACAATGGAAGAAATCATAGGATAAAATGCATTTCCCAAAATATATTGCAGGACAACTTGTTCCGTTTAAATAACCACAGTCTTCATCATAAAACTGATTTGAACCCAGATATTTCAAATACGTATATTCCGTTCAAATTTAAGGAAAGCTTACATATAGTTTTAAACAAAACAACGAATTCAGATTTTACTCCCAAAACAATGGAAAGTATATTTAGGATATTTCAATAGAAATGCATTGCACTGCAATGTCCCAATGACGCATATTCCATTGAATTGAAAATTAAAACAACTTCTGGGAAAGTACTAATTTGTGACGAACAGAATGTCTTTCAAAATATAATAGCATAGAGTAATTCAACTTCGACTACTGTACGACGAATGGAGAAAAGAAGCATGCAAAATCTTTTCATTTACATCGGAAAAAAACAACGTAGCAGACGGGAAAAGTTTTAAAAATAGCATTTTTGACCGGAGATTTGTTTAAGGGTTTAACGACCACTTTAAGCAACACGATTGGCTATCAATAGTCTCCCGTTAGTAATTGATGGCCACTGGTTCCAGAGAAGGGAGAGAGCCTGTTCCATAAGACAAAAATTATATCCATACTCCCCCAGGACTGGAACCCGAAGTCATTGAACGAATGGTTGGAAACGGGGGCTAAGACAACTGACAACCGGTGTTTAGACAACTGAACAACCGAGGCTTAGACAACTGAGAAACCGGGACTTAGACAACTGAGCAACCGGTGCTTAGACAACTGAGCAAAACGGGCTTAGGCCACTGCGCAACAGGGACTTAGACAACTGGAGAACCTGTGCTTGGACAACTGCGCAATAGGGACTTAGACAACTGGACAACCTGGCCTTAGACAACTGTGCAACCGGGACTTAGACAACTGATCAACCGTAACTTAGACAACTCAGCAACCGAGGCTTAGACAACTAAGCAAATGGGCTTAGACAACTGAGCAACCGGGACTTAGACAACTGAGCAACCAGGGCATAGACAACTGAGCAACCGGGGCTTAGACAACTGAGCAACTGGGACTTTGACAACTAGAGTACCGGGGCTTAGACCACTGAGCAACCGGGGCTTAGACAACTGAGAAACCGGGCCGTAGACAACTTAGCAACCGGGGCTTAGACAATAGACCAACCGGGGCTTAGACAACTGAGCAACCGGGGCTTAGACAATAGACCAACCGGGGCTTAGACAACTGAGCAACCGGGGCTCAGACAACTTAACAACCGGGACTTAGACAACTGAGCAACCGGGACTTAATAACTGAACAACCAGAGCTTAGACAACTGAGCAACCGGGGCTTAGACAACTGAGCAACCGGGGCTCAGACAACTGAGAAACCGGGGTTTAGACAACTAAGGAACCGTGAATGCGCTGATTCATACAAATCACTGAAATATCGACAGTTACACGTCATTCTTCATATCCATCGGAGGCCGAATTGTGGATAAGGAAAATTACAAAGTTGTAGGAAAATTTACTTCATTAAAAGGTATTTTAATATCTGGGCAATTATCTTGCTTCCTTTAGATAAAGCAACAAACCATCTGGAAGAAGCAGTAAAAACTCAGGTTCATAGTGAAGAAAAAATAACACGAAGTATTCGCGAAAATTCTAGTTATTTTTGATTCCGTAACCCAGCACAACTATTTTATGTTCCAAAAGAAAGTGAGTAAAATACATACTTTTAGTGTTTTAGAGGAAGCATTTGTACGCCTTTTAGAAGAAGCAATATTACTTAGATCTAAGAACACACACAAAATTTGACTCAGATATGGGGACGTTTTCTTTGTCTGGACACGTGGGAGGTATAAGCTAAACACTTTTTTTCAACATTATCAACCTTACACACCGGATCATCATTTTCACCGAATGAAAATGGGAAGTTACTTTTCTAGATGTCTTACTATCTAGAATTCGTTGACATTAGTTAAATATTCAGGGGCACTGTACACTAACAGAGAGTCCCGACATCATTGCACTAAATATTTCCCAATATCATCTACGTGCACCAGATCTTACGAAACCGATGTCTTCAGGACATGCATACTTTGGGCTCTAACGGCATGTTCTACTGATAGTTTAAGATAATCAAGAAATCTCCAACATAAAGAATAAAGGAATCTTTTCAAGCATTCAAGAAAGATAAACACGCGACTTATTTCAAAAAGTTATAAGAAGCCTGTTAAGATAGCGCACGGGAAAAGGACGTGGAATTTACCGACAGCATTTCGTATGTAGCTCAGTATCCTTTTTATGTCAAGAATTTGCCAAGCAAACATTGTACTGAAGTTGCACTCAGTCCATCAAGATCAATTGGTAAAATATTAACCACAGGTAACAGACGAAGACTATGCCGTATGGGTATGTACTATTCCCAAAACATTGCAGGATTCTTCAATAAAGCCCTGCGTCGGCAACGAAAATATTTTCATCTGTGTAACATATGGAACATTTGAGGACATACGAAAAGGAAGAAAAGCAACTGCTCTACATAACGAATTATCTTATTGAACGGCAGGGGACTGGTGCTCTCGTTTACAAATCTCAAGGAACCAAAACTAGAGAGATTACTGAAATGTTCACAAGAGATGATGCATGGAATGATAATGTATTTGTTGAACTGCCATCAGCGTTGATCTCCGCTCTATACAGGCTCTGAATTCAAGAAGAACAAAGCCCATAATTTGATGCCTCAACCGGGTATACTATGTGAAAGTTCGATCCACGTAATTGCCATCGCAAGTTCACGTGTTTTTGTTGTTACGTGTAGGATTTCAACTTCGTCTTGTTTTGAGTGTTAATTTTAAACGTCAAACGGGTTATGTTCGTCTAATATACGTAAAGTACCTTGACAAAGCCTCCCTTAGCAGGAGAAAGCTCGTTGAATGAAATATGCTTTATTACTACACCTACAAATTCTTGTTGTTTTCTAGATTTCACAAAGCATCAACACTATTTTTTGTGAGTGAAAACGAAGTCTAATGATTATGCCTACGAATGAAGTTTACGCAGCAGAGATTCGTGCTTGGAATTTTTGAAATATATAGGAGTATAATCTTGGACACGGAAACTGAACATGTGTTTCACGATAATATATTACACCAAAAGAGGTGCAACGCAACGGTGTGTTCCTTTCTCTGCAGTTTTCGAACATTCCTGTTACATATTCCATACCTAAGTACTTGCAGCCTTCATCCGGCATCTTCCACACCTAGACTAGTCCGTCGAACTTCGAGATGGTGAAACGTGGTTCCTCCCTACAAGGATACGTTTCCGCTACGCAAGTATATATAAGCACTGTGGGTCAAAATATACAAACACAAATACACTAAGGCCTAGCGTTACAATACTGCAACTGTAGCTTGGCGCTGATATCCAGATATTAGACTTGTGGGCGCTGCTCGATCAATAAAACCGATTTCCTTCTGCTCTCAACGAATCGCTCTTATGCTGGTGCATCTAGCAGCATTTTGAAGCTCTGTGGTGCATGTTTTAACTAACGACATCTGGTTATGTCGCGTCACCATCTGAAGTACTTAGCAGTCTCTGCCTCTCTCTTATTTTACGTAGCCTACTATGACACGACTGGGTACTTATTGTTGCTGACAATTTCTACTTCACAATAACGACACTTGCATTTCAAAAGGTTATTTGCAGTAAGGCAGACATTTTCCGAATTGACTTGTTGCTAAGATGACATGCTATGAACGTGCCACGTTGAAAGTCACTGTGAGCTATGTCTACACTGACTTACTACTATTTTTGCTTTCGTGTGGCACCTTCCTGGATGCATGCGTCGTTCTATTCCTGTATGGAGGGTGTATGTGACGTATGTCGGTAAACTCGCTACTCAACATTGTTGTAAACATTGTTTAACGCATGTTTTTGATCATATAGTGGAATTCTGTTCTGATAAATTCAGGGTTTCGATTTTTGTTTTTTTTTTGTTTTTTACATTAATTTCGATAGTTGTAGAACACTTATTTAATGTTTTCAGCTTAAATTCACCGGTGATCGCTACTATTACATGTTTATACGCTGCAAGGCACAGAGATCTGTCTTTTTCGCAATAAGAGCCTTTTAACAGCCTAACCAAACTATTATATTACCATTTTCAACCTCAACAGTATTCTGTTCACTTCCTAAATATAAATAATTTTACAAGTATTAAACTCAAAGTGTTATTTAATATTTTATGACACTATGCTAGAACATGATGATAGATGAGCATTGTCTTGCAAGATAGACTGATGTTCAATATCATGTAATACAAGGGTGTAAAACTCTCGGCCCCTGACTCATATCTGTGCGGCCCCAGCTTACTGTGGGGAAACACGTGGTATGTTCGTACATTAAATGTAAAAATGGCGCGCGGCGTAGCTATTTTGAGGTTATACGTGCACAACACGAAATGAAACAGTCCAAAATTAGGTTTTCGCTAAATATAAATATTTTAAGGCCCCTGTTAAATTTTTATTTAGAATCAGTAAATTTCCACCGAAACACACACACGAAACAAGTATTAAGAAACCAAGAACATCGGAATGAAAAGAGCGCCAGTAAAACTCAAGAGTAAAACTAACCACGATCAACGAAGAAGGATTTGGTTTCATTGACATCCGCTACTCGTTGATGACACCATGCGCAAATCGCCCACATGTATTCACAGGCGCGCATCATCTGTTACCGCCACCCCTGCATTCCGCTCACTCACCCCCCTACTACCGTGCGCTCGCACTGAAAATCAGTCGGCTTTCGCCTGTGCTGAAGGAAAGTAAATATTATTCTTTTGTGTGGTTATGTGTAAGCAACAATGCCTCTCTCAAAACCAAGAGGTAGTAAACGAAAACTCGCCGATGAACATCGTGTTTTTCAAGAAAAGTGGGAATTGAATAATTTTGCTATAAAGTGAAAGATAAAATCCTTTGCTTAGTGTGCAATAATGTCATCAGTGTCCAGAAGTTATATAATATCAAATGTCACTATGAGCAACATAAATCAAAATACGACCAGTATGACGCATCAATGCGACAAGTCAGGTTAAAAGAGTTAAAATCAGGATCAAAACAGTAACAGATAATGTTTAGCAAAGTAACACAAGAAAGCGAAGCTGCAGTACATGCAAGCTACGTATTATCTGAGCTATAAGCCAAACACTGAAAGGCTTTCACGAAAGGTGATTTTAAAAAAACCTGCCTGATAAAAACTGCTGAAATTGTTTGCGCCGGAAGTGTAAAGACTTTTCAATGCATTTCATTGTCACGAAATACGGTTGCTGAAAGCATTACCGATCTAGCTTGCAATTTGAGTGATCAGATCAAAACAAAAGCATCTAATTTCAACGCTTTTTCCATCGCTTGTGACGAGAGTACGGCATCGGTAGTGTAGCTCATTTAACTGTGTTCATTCGTGCTTGCGATGCGGAATTCAATATTTTCGAGGAATTATCCGAAATGGTACCGTTGCACGACACTACAACTGCACAGCATGTATTCAATTCTGTTTGTGAACTTCTGCAAAAATATGATTTACCTCTGACAAAATTGTCATTTGTAGGGACGGCAAGCCCTATGCATAACGAGACAAAAGAAGGCTTTCTTGGCAAGGTTACAAAGAAAAGTGAATAAAACTTGTGACAGACCTAATTTGCATCATGTGCATTGCATAATACATCAATAGGTGTTATGTTCAAAAGTGATGAACGTGGCAAATGTGATAAAACCCATAAAACAAATGATAAACGTCATAAGATCCCGTGGTTTAAACCAGCGACAATTTTCCGCTTTTTTAACAGATTTAGAAAGCGGATATTCTGGTTTACTGTACTATACGGAAGTGTGCTGGCTATCCGGCTCCAAGGTTCTTGAAATATTCTGGAAATTAAAAGATGAAATAAGCCAATTTGTAGACATAAAAGAACGAGACACCAGCCTTTTGTCGGATTCGATGTGGTTACAAGATCTGTTCCTCATGGTCGATATAGCAAATCACTTGTCGGCTTTAAATTGGAAATTGCAAGGAAAATATCAAGTGTTAACGACCATGAATGACAAAGTTAAAGCATTCAAATGAAAGTCACTTCTTTGGGAAAAACAGGTAGAAAATGAAGACTTAAGACACTTTCCGATTTGTGGGGCTTAGGAAACCAGTACAAGTGAACCTGTTTCCTATAAAAGGTACACCCAAAAAATTCGATGTCTGAAGAGCGAATTTGAAAAAAGGTTTCAAAGTTTCAAATCTTTGGAACAAAAGTTTTCTCTGTTTTCAGCACTTTTATCAACTGTTATAGAAAAAGTGCCAGGTCATATGCAAATGGAGCTGATTGAGAGTCAATGCGATTCAAATTTGAAGAACAAATTCAACCAGAATGGTGTCCCTGATTTTTACAAATATTTGCCGGCGCGATTTGTAGAAACTAGCAAATTATCGTGTGAAATGATTTCCATATTCGGAAGTACCTACCAGTGCGAGCATTTATTCTCATTAATGAAAGGAAACATGTCTCCTGGTAGATGCAGATTAACAGACTCTTGGTTCAGTCTTAAAATTTGCCGCAGCCAATTATATTTCTCCCGAAATAGGAAAGTTGGTGACAGAAAATAAATGTCAGATATCGGGAATAAAACATTAATCCGTGTTATTGCTGTTTTTTCTTACTAGCAAACAATATTTATTTCTGTAAATCATACATTACAGATTATATATGACACAAAATGACTATTTCTTTTTCTAGCGACCCACAGGACCTTACACCCAGATTATTCGGCCTATTTGGGATTTTGAGTTTGACAAGCCTGCTTTACAGTCCGGCTGTTCCCATGCTCTCGATCATATGACACTAAATTAAAGACCGGCGATTGCTTGTAGCCCATTACCGTGCTCAGAAAGATAATTGAACCCCAACAGAAATCCAAGAAAGAAATTTTGATTGTTCATAGGTGTTATTTTCATCATATGTCAATGCCTTCCCATATTACATTACCTTTAGTTTCATCTGAATTGTTTCATAAGGAACACCACTTGGTGACATACGCAATGGATTTTAAAACAAAATTGAAAAACCTGAAATTAAAAAAATATGCAGTAACCCAAGTGTTACAAAATTTTGAAAGATAGTGCGAAAAACAGTCTCTGAAAAGGTAATTGACACTGATAACTACGAGGACTGTTCAACAAAGATTTTCCCTTTATTTTAAATACTATAGCTATATATTGGAATCAGTACATCATCATAGCATACATCCGAATACCGTCAGTGTGAATTAATCTTTCCGAGCCGTTGTGTTGCACGGGACCTTGAATAGCAAGCTGTGAAGAAGTGTCCGTTTGTGCTCGCTTCTCACTGGAATCATGGGCATTACACTGCAAAACAATTGAATTTGAGATACCTGTCTATTAACGCATAGCACCACCTTTCGCCCTGATGACGGCGGCGATTCGTCTCGGCATGGACTCAACAAGACACCGGAAGGGTTGGGAAGGCATACGGATCCACAACCCCTGAACAAGCTCCAACAGTTCACGAAGATTTGATCGAGGGGGTCAGAGCCTCGAACATCTCTCCTGATGGCATCCCAGATGTGATCGATGGGATTGAGGTCAGGTGACCTTGCTGGCCAAGGAAGCGAGGTCACGTCGGTGGAGTGTTCATCCAACCATTTGGATACAATTCGGGAGCGATGACACGGTGCATTGTCTGCTGCAAGATGATGTCCCCAGTGGGGTGTTGAAGACGCACAAACTGGATGAAATGGACTTCCAAAATATTCAGGTAACGTTGACCCGTGAAGGACGACGTTACCCTTCAGCTAACGGAATGAATTGGAACATGCACACAGAGGCACTGTTCACAAAATGATTTAGTGACCTTCCGGACAAAACACTTGTAATATTAAATATATTTCGCTCCGAAAACACATGAATATTTCCTCTTATGTGTGAAGACACCAACAGGAAGCACAACCTCTAGTTAAATTATAAGGCACAATGGCAGTCAAGTAGTAAAATTCTGGACACGATATTTTAATGATTCAAATACATTTCTGTGATGTGAATTGGCTAACGTTTTAGTTCACTAAATTAGCTACTTTTAGTCCTACAAGTGAACGACACAAGCAAATTCACGCTACACTATACCCAGCAAATTTTATTTAACAACAATAAAACTACATAAACCGTCTGAACGATGAAGAAAATGACACTTTAAAGCAATCCTGCTTTCAAAGGAAGTTGTTAAATCTACAGAAGAAGCTTTGCGTTTGAACTTTAGTTCATAAAATTTATGTGATATTTTCTTATCGATACCGATAAAAAAATTAAGTGCTCTATGCGAAAAAATAACATCTGATATCAGCGAATAGTGGCGTATTCTTAAACGTAAGTTTTCCTAAAGAAGCATAAATGTTAGTATGGAAAGTTTGCAGTTATTCACTGAAATTGCATATAAAAATAAATTATTTTTCTAAGGAAAGAGTATTTGCAGGTGAGCAATCGAGCTTTGTGGTCGTTCTTTGATGAGTTGATAATTTCGAACCCTTTAGAAATCCTGAGCAAATCAAGCATATGAGTTATTCCGGAGGCGGATGTTCACCCAACTGCGCTACCTAGCAAGCATTAGAGTTAGTAAGCCAAAGCTACTGATCGAGAATATTGCAGATCGTAAAATTTCAAGTGTGCTAGCTATAAATATTACACAAATCGTGTGTGCAGGCTATAAATCGTAAAATTCCAAGTGTGCTAGCTACAAATTAAAGACATTTCAAGTGTGCTAGCTATACATTTGAGACTTTTATCCCAAAATAGATCCTTTTAAACTTGCATTCAGATTCTGAAAAATGTATATAACGACTGACAAATTCTAATAAATTTGTTGTATTTCAGTAAACCCTCCACTATTTGGACTTGCAAAAGAAATCCCACTGCAAAGTTGTTGCAGATTGTAATGACACCTTTACAAAATAAACACTAATGCTTACAGAGAAATTTAACCAGTTTCATTAAATGATTCCGAGAGATAAGTATGTAAAATGTTCACCCAAATAATCGTTATTGAATTTTATTTTCAGAATTAATTACCAAAAGCAATACGAAATAATTTGAATGGCTCCTATCAGAGACTTACTCTTAAGGTAAATTGGTGTAATTTCTTACATACATTTAAAATACGTAAAGCGAAAACCATATTTGAAATTAGTGTCCTTTCGTTTGAATGTGTTCGGCAGCGCCCGGTGGCGCAGTGGTCTAAGTGATGCTTCTGATAATTTGCCCGAAAGGGGTCCGGGTTCGAATCTGGGTGAGGCATGGATGTTGGGTTTGTCTTACGGCACTGGCTCTCTCCCTTCCCTGGAACCAATGACCCTAAATTAGGGACGGGCGACTGCTTATAAGCCCATTGAGTTGCTCACGCTTGGACGTTAAACATCCAATCAAAACAGAAAAAAAAAAAGAATATTTCGGCGAATAAGAAGATCACAACACTATTAATTCATTTTATGGAAGTTAGATTGTTTAACAATCATGATGTGCTTCTTTTTTTTTTTTTTTTGATTGGAGGTTTAACGACCACCGAGAGCAACTCAATGGGCTACAAGCAGTTACCCGTCCCTAATTTAGAGCCACTGGTTCCAGGTAAGGGAGAGAACCAGTGCCGTAAGACAAACACAATATCCATGCCTCACTGGGATTCGAACTCGGACCCCTTTCGGACAAATGATCAGAAGCCATCGCTTAGACCTCTGCGCCACCGGGGCGGCATGATGTGCTTTAGTAACTGAATAAACAAAACTCATGCCGAAACTGCTCTCTCACTTGCTAATGGCTTAGCAGGAATACATCGTGCAAACAATGATCGTTTGATGATAATCTCCACATAATAGTCTTCAAGGGAGCTGACTGCTAGCTGAGACCGTAAAATTCGCTATTTCGCCGAAATGTCCTGAATTCTTGCCATATTCTGTACGGAAATAGTCCATTTCATGACAATTAAAATAAAGACGGAACGCAAAATTTTGCCTAATATATTATCTGTATAAAGTGTCCTACAAAATACATAGAAGAACATGAGTTCTAACCTGGTCGCTTAAAAAAGAAAAATGTACAGTTAACATGAGTTCTTACCTGGTCGCTTAAAAACAGAGAAATATACACATACTTGTATTATTCCAAAAAGAACTTCACGCTGCCGTTTGTAATTCAAATTACACTATTTTTATAGAATTTGCTATTTTGCCGACTTTGTACCCAAACCTTTCTTAGTATAAGCAGCCAAACATTTGATTCAACAAGAACGTCCCTCTTTTTGCTTTCAGCTTCAACTTCAATAACGACTTATCTCACAAAAGTGAGATACATCATAGATATGTTGTGCCAGTCATCCCTGCAAGATGAACGTCTCTCATTCCTAAAACTTGAAACCTCAGGGCGAATATTTATGCTTCGATTAGTTTCGAAGCAAGATAATTAATATGTAGTTCATGTAGAAGCATATGAATAACTCCGCTTCATACGCTGTTGAAGTTAACATTCCTGCCTAATCCATGAAAAAGAAAAAAGTATTTCCAAACCTGGAAACACAAATTTCCAGCGAGTTAAAAAGGAAACGAGCATTAATAAATATAATAATATTACATTAATAATGCATAATACTATTATTAAAATTACATGACTAAATATATTATCAATATATTATATAAAATTTACTCAAACACTGCTTTCAAAAGCAAAACTCCGCATATTTGTAAATAGCTCCTGAAAATTCCGATGTTTCGGTTTACCTATTTAACCAAGTGATATCTCAAATAAACGGGCGTGGTCGTTCCTAAACAAAATAAATAAAAAAGCGGACAAAATTATTTAACTAACAAGCATTTTTTTAACATATTGTTTTTGGCCCACTTTTTCGTAATTTCGTTTTATAAATTTGATAAAATCATCTGATATGCTGGGAAGGTCAGTAAATATGCCGTATTTGCATTATGTGTGGCTTGACACAGATGAAATCCTATATTTATAAATTTCATAAAATGACAAACGAAATTTACTAGAACAGAATATAGAACTATTAACACATAAGAACACGGAAGGCTTAATAAAGGATCCCAACAGCAATATAGGCCTGAAATATTGTTTGTTATGATCCTTCGTATCTATCCTAAAAAATTATATTGATGAATCAGTATTTAAAAAATAAAGACATAAGAGCCTCCTCCATCATGTCACCCATAGATCAGTAAGGTGTGATGATACGCCGGAGAGCCTACCTACCTATTCCACAACTGAGTTTATCTGCTGAACTTACTATTCCATAACTGAGTTCAGCTACTGAACATCCGTACAATTGGAGAAGTCCGCACTTAATTATACTTAACTACTCTTGTAACACCTGATAACAATTAAGTATTTCGCAAAATAATCCGGCATGTGCTCACTAATCCGGCTTCTAAACACTATGATACGCTCACAAACAGTGATTAGATCAAACGCCGATGCCGCCCTGTCAGAGGATCCAATTTTTTTTTCAACGACTCGGCGTACAATTCTTCAACTCTAATTTTTCATTTCCTTTTGTTTTTTGTCCTGTCATGGCATCCAGTCTGTTCAATCCTTTCAACTTGTAGCTCTAGCAGCATGGGGTGCGCAGTAAGGCGTCAGCAAACCACCAGTGCTACAGTGTCCCCCTTGTTATGGCCCGAACTCAGTCTGTGGTACTTCGGAACTAAACCTATTTTGAAAGACCTTGAATAATTTTGGTCAAAATGTATGCTGCATGTGGCAACGAATGTCTATGGTGCCTCGTCTTATTCTTAAAATAGTTTATTTAATTAGTAAATTATTTACAAGGGTGTACGCAGGAAAAACAGGGAAGCATTTGAGGCAATTATTAAAATTTCCTGCATTGATCTATTGATCATTTTTAATGGCAATATTTGGGAAAATTTAAGTACAATCTCATCCATCTTCTTCCCGGTAAGTTCGATTTGATTGTGAATTTGAACATTTTCTTCAATAAATTCGTGGAACTGAGGAAGTGTGTGATTGTCGAGTTTACGATTCCGTTTTTTAAATTCATATGTTGCGTGCAGTGACGAACAATTATATATTTTTTAAGATTCATATATTAAATTCATATGCAGTGACATAATAGTTTATGGTGTGCAGTGACAAAATATTGTACTGTGTGCAGTGACAAACACTGCACATAATAAACTTGTAAGTTTCGAAATTTGCACAGAAACACAATTAATTCATCTAATAACGAAATTCACTTTTTTGTGTACCATTAGTTCACCTTTTTGAAAATTTAAGAATTGTAATGTGTTTGTTGATATGTCAAAAGTTTGCATCTCCTTTTTTTTTTTTTTTTTTTTTTGATTGGAGGTTTAACGACCACCGTGAGCAACTCAATGGGCTATAAGCAGTCGCCCGTCCCTAATTTTGGGTCACTGGTTCCAGGGAAGGGAGAGAGCCAGTGCCGTAAGACAAACACAACATCCATGCCTGACCGGGATTCGAACCCGGACCCCTTACGGACGAATGATCAGAGGCCAACGCCTTAGACCACTGCGCCACCGGGGCGGCCCTTTTTGTTTTAGACATACTGAGTAGGAACTGAAATGCGTGTCAAGCTTTTTGGCCTCATTTATAAAAAAAATCATCTTCCCTGAATTTTTGTTGCGCAAAAACGATGATTCACAACCGAAAACATGGTTTTCCTGATGCCGTTTACCTAATTATTTTATTACCGCGACTGCTCTAAAATTTAAATATCTTACATCCATAATAAACTTTAGTTCAAAAATTATCATATGGAATTAAAATCAGCATCGAAACATGCATATTTTTCCAGGAGTAATTTTGTCTGCAACATATGCATGAACATATATGAACCAGAAGTAATCCTATTGTTCCAGGAGTAATCATATAATAATCTTGTCTGTTCGGAATATGTATTTTTTGAGATGTATGAATAAAATGTATATAGCTGATGAAACCTATCCCTGGTAGCGAATTGTATTTTCAGGAAACTTACTTTGTACTGCTGCGAAAATTCTGGTAAAATGCCTCTTTTACGCACCAACTTTGTAACTAAACTGGTCATGTGAAAAACATTAATCATGTTTTAGAAATTGTGACTGTTCGCTAATTGAATTATTGGACGTTTCTCATGATCCGCCGCAGGAGACAATAAAAATTAACCGAACTAGAAGCGTTGGTAAAACGAACGTCATGTGTCAGACATGAACGTGACTACGCCTGTACAACGCGCAGTCATGGAACAGGTTATGTGAACGGATTTTAACGCGGGGAATTCACAATTTCTTTTAAATTATTTCCATTTGTTACGATTAGATAGTAATGTTAAAATATTTGGATACGCGGTGTAATTGAAATTTATTTCAAATAATATTATGAATATAAAATTCAATGCTTATTTTTTTCAAAGCATTATTTCGACCATCTTTCATGTTCCATTGGTGCCTTGATCGGAAATGTATCGGTAGTGCCTTATGATTACAACTGGAAAATGCGTTGTAATTTACCGTTGCACTCTGTCTCTCCTAAGTTGATAAGTTAGGCCATAAGGATATTTGCTTCCGAATTTCAACTTACTTCATCCGGCAAAGGGGAACGACGCCTTATCTGCTTCATTAATAGTATTGACTCGCTACCTGGACTCACTCTACGAGACAGAAGCCGTAGAATAACAACAACAAAGAAACAACTTTTTTTCATTTTATCATGATGCTCCGGCGCAGTGGTTAAGCAGTGCTTTAAACGCTGGCGTATGACCACATGTCAGAAATGGGTCAGGGTCCGAAATCTGGTGAGAAATGCATGTTGTGTTTGGTTCTCTTTCTTCCCTTCAACCAGTGTCATGACAGCTTTTAAATTTCCAAAAATATATTTGCAAACAGACATTCTTACTTAAACGAAATTTCGAAATAAACATAACTTAACAAGAATTTGTTTTTAACTGAGAAATAAATCCGAATCAAAAATAATTTTAAGTGAATTATGTGATGATGCTCTATAGATGCAAACCTAATGTTATTTTACTACTGCTAATCGGAGACAAATGGCGAGAAATGATCGCCAGATTGAAAGATATCCAAGAAAAAAGAATTCCTATAAGGTAAAGATATTTTACGTTCAATTATGCTTAGATATATGAAACGCGTGCAAATAATTCTTCTTGGGAGGTTTGCAATGTGAAGTGTTTTTCAAATTCGTCTTCTACAAAGAGGGTTTGTTTTGCATATGAATCCTCGGAAAGCTGAATAATTTTGAAAGTGGAGAAAGTGCCCATTGTTACAGAAAATAATTCGGTGAAAATATTATTTGGTCGGTCTTTTCAAAGCCAAGATAATGTAGAATTAACATACATAAACTTACGAATCCTGGGCGAGAAAATGCACACAATGAAAACTTAAATAATGCTTGCAAATGTGTTTTAAGTAGTGACAATGAAAACAATTCTCACAAGTGAGTTCTACTTAAAAAAGACAATATGTAATCGATACGGTATTTCGCTTGTGATACGAGTTACAATTGATACTGTGTCCCCAAAATTTGAATCAAACATCAGCACTGAATTCTGCAAATATATGCGTCTGGTCCAAAATACCGTATATGTCGATCCATTTATGATACTTGTAGATGCAGCGTTTCACAGAGCTGCAACGTAGGCTAGATTAATGCAATTTTTCATAATTTGTAAACGAAAAACAATTCACCATTAAAAACAAATGTCACAGTAATTTTGCAATATTGTTCCATTCAGATTCCGAAGTCACAATTTTGGTTTTGTACTGTTCCTAAACTGAATAAGTTGCTTTCTGTATAAATGTTTTTTCCCATGGATATTTCACTATTGGGGTGCAAAAGTTGTCTTTTTAAATCACAATCACCCTGTGTATTTCAAAACTGAATATCTCTCATAACCCGTTCACTGATATTTTGATCTCTCATAACTTTCTGCGTAACGTAACACATTTCTGGAAATTTTGTTAATCAAGAATAAACAGGAGTACCTTCTGGAAAATGAAATTTTAATAAAGAATTTGTTTCCCATAAATGACTCATGTAAAGAGGCCAGGAGTTTAAATGGTCTATAGAAAAGGATGACTAGAACAATTGAAAGAAATTTACACTTCCCGGCGATTGATATCCGGTTTCCCTAAAAACTAAATCTCATAGACCGGCAATAAATATAATTGTAGGGACAGCGTGATTAAAAACAATATTGCGAGTGAAAAAGTTCTAGAGCGAATATTGATGATAAAATTGCCAAAATGAAATCCCTCCGTTCGCAATATTTCACTGGTGACGAACGTACGTAGTTTGAGAGCTAGCGATTTTACTTGCAAATGAAAACTCACTAGGACTTAATCGAGCAAGAAACATTCCGGTATATGTCTACAGCTAACGGAAAGCAACAGGAGATCCCTGGAAAAGACTATCTACTCAGGGAGAGAAACAGTATTTTCCCAACTGATGTAAACACTATTCATAACAATATTTAATGCAACTAAACTGGTGTTAGTACCGATATTCTGTGGTGTATTCTATACGAATTGGGCAACCTGCGTCAAGTAGCCATTCATAAGTACCTTATCACCACAGATAATGCCGTCCGCGGATTTTCCTGCGTAAGACACCTCGATCTTTTACGCTAGACCAATTAAAAAATGCTTTGTTCTGAGGAAGAATTGTATGGTACCAAATACCTTGGTAAATTTGGGCCAGTAGGATCCAAATTAGTGAATACGATGTTAAGTGTGTCGAATTGGTCAGGTGAGATTCTCCTGATTTGCTACTGAGAGTGTCTGGCCTCCGAAACAAAGAGCTTTATTTTTGGAGTTTCATCCCCTCTAGTGAAATTAAATTCAATGCCGTTTTCAATGGCACGAGGACTTTTACTGTAATATCGAACCTCGTAGGAAAGGAAATTCAGTTTATAAACCAACCACAGGTCATAGAGAAAAAAAGCAGCTGGTTGGTTTGCTAAATGGTTTTATTAATATACATGTCCTTATTCAAGTGTTTATGTCTTTCACCTCAACGCCTAGAATTCCCCAGAGTTATCTACATCAATCAATAAATGTTCTCTTCAAAAAGCATTGTAAACCAGTTTTGTCTTCTGAGAAATCATTTCTGATGAACACATACACAATATTAACAAAAGTCATCGGACACCTCGAAGAGAAAAACAATATAGCGTTTGTTGCCATACATTAGTTCGGTGTCTGTTCAACTTTGGGCTTAATGCATCACTGACCATTCGAAACAGGCTTTCGACAAGGATTTGGAACACAGCGATAGGTATGCGCTTCCATTCAGTACACAATGCTGACGCTAACTGTTGCTTAGTAGTAGGCCTTGGTTCCAAACTTCTTATGCGGCGCTCTAATTCATCCCATAAGTTCCCTATGGGATAAAGATCAGGGCTCAGTGCTGGCCAGTCCACACACGATACAGAATTATCGTCAAACCACGCCGTAACAGTCCTTGTTATATGGCTCGGTGCATTATCCTGCTGTTACCAACAAGGGTCCGTTGCATAGTATTGCCACAGAGTTGGTAGGGCATAATTTCCTAGAATATCGAGGTAGACGTGAAGGTTAACAGGTTTCTCCATGATAACCAAAGGACCGGGACCATACCACGAAAAACTCTCCCACACGAGTATACTGCCAGCTCCAAACTTCACCGTATGAACAGTACACTGTGGTAAATAGCGTTCCCCCGGCTGCATCCATACCCACACTTGGCCATCAGACTGATGTATCGTGTATCTGGATTTATCAGTCCATAGGACCCGTTTCCATTGATCTAAGGTCCACAATTAATGTTCTTTACACCATGCTAAACGAAGAGTACCATTCCGAGTGGAAATGAAAGGGTTTTGAGCAGTCGCACGACCACGGTAACCCATGGAAATAAGGTCTCTTTGAATTATATGACTACATACCAAAGTTTCAGCATTTTTACTCACCTCTGCGCTGAGGTCTTGTGCAGCATTCCGTCGATTACCTGTAACGATCCTCCTGAGGATTCGACGTCATCTATCACTGATTTTTCTTAGTCTGCTGGTACATTTTGCTGTTTCAGGCACACCATTTGTCTCCCACTTATTCAGTATATCCAAAACAGTTGACTCGGGTGTGTTTAAACTCAGCTCAGTTTCTCTTATGGGCAATCCACTAATATAACACCGAACAATCTTTCTTTTCTCAAAGTCAGTTCTCTTCGGACGCGACATTTTCACTCAAAATCACAGTGCTATATGATTGCGGTCAGCGGCAGGCTTGTTTTTATACCCTTTGCAGCTGTACCGCGCACCTCAACTACGCAGCGGATCCGTTTCTTTTCTTTTCAAGAGGTATCCGGTGAACTTTGTTAATGAAGTGTACATTCGAAAGCATGTGAAAGTGCCATTGAGTAGATTGGCGAAAGACAGACCGTATCAGATTCTTACGATTGCAGTATACTGTCATTGCTTATTAGGTTAGATTCTTTGTTTAAACAGTAGCACGGCGAAATTTCATGAGACCGAGCAAGTGTTTGAAGCTTTGCAGTCTAGTGCCAGTAAGTAATCGTAGATTCAATGAATTGCTTTGTATTTGATGGGCGCTTTATTCGTTCAAGTTGTTTCACATGGTGCCACAAAATTTCTGTCGGGTACAGGCAAAGGCTATTTCCTGGTCAGGTCAACAATTTAATGTCCTTTGCTGAGAACTACTGTATGATTATTTGTATTGTGTACTAGGGAACTTCTTCTTGTTAAAACGGAAAAGTTACATAGTTGTGAAAGCAGGGTTTAATTTCGAAACCAAAATGTCCCGGAGCCCTAAGTGCGGGATGAAACCAATATCATCCTACGCCATTGAAAGAACAGTTAGTGAAATAGCCAAAATATGACCATCACTATTTCTTATTAGAGTTTAAAATATTAAGTGATATTGCGCGTTCCAAACCTGCACCGAAAGCAGAGACTGTGACTGGCTGTGACGTCATGGTAGTTACGTTTCGTTGGCTTCACAATGATTACACGAGGGTCACTGCTTGTCCTTACTCTATCTATTCTAACCTCCTTGCTCCTGACATCTCTGCTACAAGTGTTTTGTTCCATCGAACATTTCTCAACCTAGCTGCAGATAAACACGATTTCTTAACTGGGTCGCCTCGGCATCCTGACATACTAGTATCTCCTATTATCTGTGATACAGCTGTTTCTTTTTATCACACGTTGGTTGGTTGGTTGGTTATTAGATTTTATTGGCGCAAGGGCCATGGTTGGCCAAAGAGCGCCAGACACAAGACAAACAGACAAAATTAAAAAAAACAGGGGCATAAATCACAAATTCTGGCTGACCAAGTAAAACCGAACCATGAGTACAAAGGAAGGGCCAAAAAAGACAATGAAACAAACAGTATGAAAAACATGGTACAATGGTGAGAAACAAGCCGATTAAGTAAAACTGAGGAATGAGAATGATAAAACACATTACGAAATCGAAAACAACTACACATAGGATGAGTCACTCTCCTCCCCCACACACTCCAATATAATGCTGGCCGAGGGCGAGGACGAACTGTCACTATCCTCCCCCTCATGTTCCTCTGCAATGTTAGTTGAGGCTGGGGACGAACTGTCACTCTCCTCCCCCGATGTTCCTCTATAATGTTGGGTGAGGGTGGGGACCTCGCTGAGTTCGAGACAGTTGCAATGTTGGTCAGGTGGACCGCGGCAGTTGGATGGACACGGCACACCTTTGCGGATTGAGGGCCGGGTCTTCCGCACGTGCAGGCTGTCTGCTGGGAACCGGAAGAGTCGGTCGTCTTCAAAGAGAAGGCGCAGACTCAGCTGGTCGAATAAGCTGGAGCTCGGTGAAATCCACCTGTGTCGCTTGTTCAACTGTAGATCGTTTGGCAAGTGCGGCGAGAGCTACAGGGCGCGGAACAAATGGCTGCACGGGTTGCGGCAGAACTGAACCACTGCGGCAAAAGTACGCTGTCGGTTGTTGGGAATACCCAACTTGGCCTTGGCAGCAGGGTACGAGAGGCCCTCCAGGGTCTTGAGGCGCTGGATCGCCTTCTCGTCGTTCCACTTCGAACAGGACCGGGCATAAGCAGCGTGGGAGTCACCACAGTTTACACAGCAGGGCTCTGAAGTGCATCCAGTCCCTTCGTGGTCTCGGGATCCACAATTGGCGCACCTCGCAGCACTGTTACAGGACCGCTGGGAATGTCCATACCTCTGGCACTTAAAACAGCGTAGAGGATTTGGTATATAAGGACGAACTGCACATAACAAGTAACCAGCCTTTATTTCAGTAGGTACCTTCGGGCTGTTAAAAGTAAAAATAACATTTCGTGATTTGATCAGCGCGCCATCGCGCCTGAAAGTCATGCGTCTGGCAGCTATGACACCCTGATCAGCAAGTTCACACACAAGTTCATCTTCATCGCAGACCAACAAGTCGGGCTCAGAAATGACTCCTTGGAGGTGTTGAGATACGGATGTGCCGTCACTTGAACTGGAATATCCTGAAGTCTGGTCAACTGCAGAAGAGATTTGCTCTGAGAGAGAGTGCAAGTTTCCCACAAGCAGGTCTCCAGAGCGTAGCTTCTTTACTGACTTCAAAGAGCCAGCAACACCCGCAAGTGCCTTCGAGATGAAAAAAGGAGACTTTGAGGAAAGTTTCAACATCTGGTCAGTAGAAGAAATGACGAGAAAAGTAGCTTGAGGTATCGAATCTGCAAGTGTAATGCGACGTTTCTGAGCTGACGGCTCAACACCTGGATCTAAAGATACGTCGCGGTGATGTCGTTTTTCAACGAAAGTTCTCTTCAGTGTGTTATGTTTGGGAGGTGGTTGAGGCAAATTTGGCGCCTGATCAATCACCATATCCTGTTGTTCTTTAAATTTTGAGGAGGGTTTACGTTTCCCCATGGGAGTAAGAAAGAATTCATCTGCAACGTACTCCGCCCACAATCGAGCCCAACAGGGGAGAACTGGAGTCCGCAAGCCAAACACATGACGCAAGACACAGTTCTAGAGCTTAGTTGCAAATATAGTCCAATGGTTGTGTTCACATGCACTCGGCGGACACTTCGGCCTCCAGAGTAACGTCATGCCAACGCCTTTGGCATGACCCCACAACCCCGGACTTACCCTGCCGTGCTATACGACAAAAAAGCCGCTAAAGCCCTGTACACACCTTGGTACAAGACTTCTGACTAGAGGTGGGTTATTCTCTAACCTCCCGTTTACAGCGAAGCCGGGGTCGAAGAGGAGTGTTGGTACACAGGAGGCACTTATCCGGTCTCCTGCGATCTCAGCCGCCAGACATCCCATTTCCGCCTCACGGGTCTCCGCACGCGGCAAACATGCAGGTAGGTCTAGCACCTAAACCAGTTAAAAGGAAAAAAAGAAATCCAAAGAAGACAAATCCTGGAAGGGAACCTAAACGGAATCTCAGCAACCTACGAACTGAGCGGTTAATATAAAACAGTTAGTGGTGGAGGGTAACAAAACCACAAGACCGGGGTGTTAGTACATAACGTGGTAGAGATTAGGTAGAGAACACAACACGGGCAACTAGCCAGTGGAGAAAATAAATAAAAACGAAAAAGCGAGACACAAGACCAGCTCGGGATCGTGGGGCCGCGAGTCCCCAACAGCTGGATGAACAGCCGTCCCTGCAAACACTAACAGCACCAAAATAAAAAAAAAGCGGTGGCATGACATCAGAAGTTGACCAGTCACAAGGTCAGCTCGGGCCGTGGGGGCGCCGCTCCCCAAATAACTGGAAAACCAGTTATCCCCGTGCAGGGATCACACGTTTCCCAACCTAGCTACAGAAGAGGCCGTTTCTCAACCCATCTACAAAAGAAGACGGTCTTTCAATCACGTTCCCTTTACATTCTTACACACTAATATTTCCTAGCCGCCCCGGTGGTGCAGTGGTATAAGCGATGGCCTCTGATCATTCGTCCGAACGGGGTCCGGGTTAGAATCCCGGTGAGGCATGGATGTTGTGCTTGTCTTACGGCACTGGCTCTCTCCCTTCCCTGGAACCAGTGTCCCTAAATTAGGGACGGGCGACTTCTTATAGCCCATTGAGTTGCTCACGGAGGTCGTTAAACCTCCAATCAAAAAAAATATATTTCCTAACATGTACGCTACAGCTGTTTCATTTCCCCAAACCTCAGAATATGTTTCCAACGAACACGCCGATTTGTTTATTTTTATCTGCTATCTAATTGGCCTCCGCTATTTCAGCACGGTCGAATGTAAAAACTCATAGAGGATCACCAGACGGGGCCCGAGACAGTAAACCCATCATCCAGGTACACACCGAAGCATCGAAAAGCATCCATGTTTATACCGACACTTCCAGCGTTTGATCAAAAGTGTTGTTACTGATTGCTAAATACGTCAGTATGACTCTTCTATTGAACAGAAATTTTACAAATCGATTGCCCATTCATTGCTGCAGATGGAAAATGTGAGCTTTGCAGTTTATTAGCAAAACTTTGAAATTCACAACGAAGAAACATGGATTTTTGTTCATTACGTTGAACATTTAAAAAATACTAATGCTTACTCGATGTTATTACTGAGTAATCACTGTTATAATGAACACATGTTTTACGTACCTTTTGCCAATTTACTGCTGCAGACTGAATACTCTGAATTCAGGGGCTTAGCAAAAACATCCAGGTTTCCACGACTCATCGAAAATTTTCACATAAACTATCTATGCATCAAGAATGAATTAAATACCCATGTCCAACATTGATGTTTTCCAACAATATGCCTATCTCTACTGCAACTAAATTAAATAACGGAAAATTTGTGAACGTAATTAACTCGACTCTCCAATAAAGTGAATAGAGTTTTTAACAATTAATACAAAGTATTGAATTTAAACACTCTCTTTAAAATTTGTTTATATATCTAATTTTTCTATGTAAAACCGAAAGCATTTGGTGTTACGCGTGCTCTACGGTATATAACGATTTCGTTCTGTAATATTATTTAACTTAGAGACCAATGTCTTTAAATTACATCCTTACCGGATTTATAACATGGTGAAAAAATTAAAGCAGAAGAGGTTTAAACGTAGGCGTGTTGTACAATTTGTATTTCGTAAAAAAAATAACAGATGATCTAGGATTTTGCTTCTGACAATTTATACGAGATGGCTTCAGATTCATATTCCGCTGAGCCGTGATGTTTTATTTGTCTTAGGGTACTGACTTGTACTCTTCCCTGCAGCATGTTGCACTAAACTAGGAACTGGAAAATGCTTATAGCCCATCGAAGTTCCCACAGCTGTCGCTAAATCCATGAACAAGAAAATAATAAAGTACTATCAAAAATTTAAAAAAAAAAATGCAGCAACACTCTAGTTTTGTTTATTTCCCAATATCCGATATGAGCATGATCTGGATACCCCGTGTTTTGCTTGCTACTTTTAACAACAGAGTGCCCTGATACAGCATATGACTGTTATTAGTGATTAAAATTTTATTGTTTATTCGTAGTTGTCCCAAACTAGCTCAGATTGTTTTTATAATAAAATGTGCAGTATTGTGTTCGACTGTGGCACGAGTTTGGAAAAACGAAAAGTCGTTGTAATAACCATAAATACAGCCACACGTATTTATCACGCATGCGTCCTCTGTTGTGCGGAGTTTAATAAGCGTTGTTCCGTGAACCGTTAAGAAAAACTTTCGTGCTGTGATTTTTTGATAAAAAAATGTTGTACAAGAGGAGCAAATATGAGCCATTAAATTTATACACTACTGTAAAGGTGAAGTACCCCGACGATGTTTGTGAATTTGAGTTTTTTATATGTATGGACTTTCATACAAAGTGTACATGCCATATAAAATCGTATTTCATGCGTTTCATGCTAATTTAGGAGTTATATTGCTAACATGTTTAGCAATAAAAGCTAGCTTTTTCTATACGTTTTAGAGAGGCGTGATATTTTACAAAAAGAACAAACGTATATTCACATTGCTGATGCAGAAACGTTACCAATGTATGAGATGCAGAACGCGAAGTCTCTGCATGTAAAGCAAGTCTTGAAGCAACAGTATGCATAAAAACTGTCACTTTGTGCCGTATATTATGGCTAATAACTGGCAAAAAGGAGTTGCAATGAGAAATTGTTTCTTACGGTGCCGAAATTTGCATTCTGCTATTACGTCGTTCAGTTCCAGTACATAATATAGAAACGCCAGTGCTTCGATCATTCACTGGTGGGGATGCGCCTCAGAAGGAGATGGTGATGTCACACCTTAATGCAGCCAGTTGTAGCCTTCGCCCTGCTTCTTTTTTTCTTAAGTGATTGTCATTGTCGATAATATTTAACAGCGCTAAATAGACGTGTAACCAAAATTTTTAAAACTTCTGCTTCATTTCATTTCAGCATTTATAGAGCTGGGAGGGAAATCGATTCCTATACAATATGTCGCATGCTTAACAGCATCGTATAATAGTGAGAAATAAGCAGTAAAATATTATAAAAAACATAATAAGAGAAAAGCTTAGATCTGAATTTCCTAGCTCTTGCATCGGCTTACGTCTGTTCAAGAATGGAGCTCCTTGACTCCGACAAAGTTCATTTAAAAAAAAAAGCTATACCGGAAATTTAAGATCGATTAAATTATTGACCATGTGGGGAAACGAGAAATTTGCAAAGTAAATCTGGAAATGTAGTGAAAATTCTAGTTTGAATTCAGAGAAAAAAAATGATGAAGCGAAATTGAAAAAAAAATGAACAAATTTTTTTTTTCAATTGTAAATTTTGTTACGATGCACAGAATTTTGTGGCAGTGTTGAGCTAATACTCCTATTTACTGGAATAATTATATGAGTACAATGAGCTTCCGGCATTACTCTCCTCGGAGATGTTTTTTTTTCTTTTACGTTGTTTGTATGTTAACTGCATGGATGTTTTTCTAACATTATATATTGAGCGCAAAACTCATTGTTTCATTGAAATCAAAGAAGCTCATAATTTGTTTTTCTGAATCTGTACGATTAGAACTTTCGCTGTAATTCTAGCTGCCAAGAATGACCACTGATTAAGAATAAATCAATCAATCTGTTTATCATTTCAGCACACCTTATTCGATGAAAATGTTCAAAGTGGTATTTTTGAGTTAATTAAATTTACCTCGGGCGATAGTTTCTTGTAATTTCTACCATTTCGTAAATGTCCGGAGTAGAAAGTCGTGGTACATTATTTACTGGTCGAAAATTTAACGAAAGTCATACATTATTCATACTCCTTTTTTGACACCTTTGTGAGCAGAAAAAAAACGTTTAGTTAACATTTATTAATCTCGTAACGTCCTATAGGTAATCAGTTGCAATATATTTGAGAAATTTATGAAGCGGCGCTATATCAGGGATGGAAAATTTTAAATCAGCACTGCTATCCAAAATGAAAAGGCAATTTTTTTGTTCGAACGATTAGTAACAGCCCTGAACAACTGGATGGACTACAAACATCCGCCTGTTCCAAATTTAGGGCACTAGTTTCAAGGAACGGAGACATTAAGTTCCGTAAGAGAAACACAACATCCATGCGTTACAGGGATTCGAACCTTTGTGGACGAATTGTGAAATCCAGCGCTTACAGCATTTAGCCACCGGACGGCAAACAGTAATCTATCAAATTGCACATTACTCGCCATGGACGAAACGCAATTCAAAAAACTGTGAAAGGAACTTTAATTGAGACACATTAAAATATTTACATACTGCTGTTTTTTGCAATAAAATAATAAACAGGAAATATGCACATGGAAAGAGGAAGTGCAAAATATGAGTTATCCGTTGTCGTTGTTCCGAACAGTCAGTAGGCCGTGTGATTGTTTCTAAGAGACAGAGAACGTTCACAATGCCACCCTGTACTGTTAGTGAGACAGTCAAATGAGGCATGCGTAATTAACCGCTACTCCTCTAAAAGGCAATTCGGAGGGTCCTTTGAAGAGATGTTCCGCAATTCGCCTTCCCAAGGCAACTCATAATGCTGAATAGGATTAACATACGTCGAATAAACTTTTTGATCTATTCGAGCGATATTTTCTGTTCCCAGATATTCTTCCACCAACTGAGCTTGATGCAGTTTGGCGTTATCGTCCATAAGGATGAACTCTCCGCCGACAGCACCTAGAACAACTTAAGATAGGGGCTCAAAGTCCCAGGTCTATATTTTTGGCTGACAACCAAGCCACTAGGAGCAATGTGCGACCGTTTGTGGTGTCTTCCCAGACAATAAAAACATACAAAACAGAAGCATGAAATCTGTAGCTTCAACGGTTATTTCAATGTGCCTGCGAGATATTTCTCCACGGATTAGAGTACGTCAGGAGTCAGGATCGTTACTCATCCGTGAAAACCACACGAGCACAGTTGTTCAGGTCACGCAGGCAATACTGCAGACTTCATTTTAGCTCTTTCAATGGCTATAATGAATTTACTGGCTGTTATTAAAATGGGCTGAAACCAGTGATAACGAAAATATTCGTTGTCTAAGAAATGGGCTGAACAACGCAGAATAATGTAAAACTGAGTGTCAGAAAGCGTTCATTTTCACTTACCTGGTTAGTGGTAATTTAGGGGATGATTGTAACAAATCCTATGTGACTGATTACATGAAAAAAGGGATTTAACTACGAAAAGAGAGATATAATTGGGTAAAATATTTCTATTAAGGGCATTATATCTGCTTTTGGGTGTCTAGACTTTTTATATGAACCTTCGGGTAACGGAGCACAGAACAAAAGACTAGAAGTGAAAGCTGACTGCCTATGGTAGTTTCATTGGCGTTTCTGCCGAGATGACATGGGAAAATATTTGCCGTTGCTTTGTAATACACCGTATTGAGACTTAAGTCACAGGTCTCCTTGCATAGAGAACTAATCAAAGCGATCTACGATAAATTGTAAAGTTAATCTCGTGATGAATGGATGAAAGTCAGTTGCATACATGCCTACATGTTATTCGCTGATGTTGTCTTTCATTTGGAGCCGTATTGCTGTCTCGGATAGAAGTGATGTGCCCGGGACAGCATTGTCCTTTGCAAACACGAACCTCTCCTCGAATAAGGAGCTGCCTTGATAATTTTTAGATGACAATTTGTCATATATGTAAGAGCTGAGCACTTCAACTGGGATTAACAAGCCTCCAGTCTACCGTTCTGTCGATATCACTATGAATAACCCAAGTGCTGTCTTAGAGACAATCATAATTCAATCAAACACTTCTATACTGTCCAACCAACCTTTAAAATGAATACGGTTGCCATGAAAAGCGAACTAATCTAATGCTTTCATAACGTGGTGTTCATTTGTACATTGTCTGTAACAGAGCTCAATGGGTTTCTTCTTCTACATCACGATATTTGCATATTCATCTGCTGTCAGTGCATTACCGCTCATGCACTACACATTGAGTATGATTCCCTCTATTGTGCTTTAATTTTTCCGCACCCGTTTGAATAACTTCACGGAAATATTATTTAGATCCTTGTTACGTCGGTACAATGAAATAAATAAGAGAATATTTCAATGATAAAAATATCTGCATCACTTTTGATGACACAACAGACGCCACGGGAAGGTATGTGGAAAATGTTATAATAAGTACATGGAACATGCTCAGCCACTATCTACTTAATTACATTAGAACAGCTTCAAGAAACGTATAGTAGCACAATGCCTCAGCTATTTACTTCTTCATTAGCACTTATAGCCCGGATGGAATAAAATATGATTATGTCCGGTTGTTTTTAACAGACGCAATATCTTATAGAAAAAGGTTGCAGAAAATCAGAATGATCTGTTTTCAAAATGATTCCTTTCACTTGCTTGGTTCACGTCCTCCAGAGAGTATCGCAGGAAAAACGCTAATTTCGTGATGTCGATGCGTTAATGTGTAATGTAAAGGAATTTTTCTAAAAGTTTCACATCATGTTCGCTTATTAAAATAGTTGGAACCAAATCTTGCTCTACCGCAGAAACATAATCTAACAAAATAAGGAATATGGGTAGCGGCCGCTGTATATTTCGCCAATAATTTGAATATGATTGCTGATATTGGAACTATTTTCATGAGGAAGAATCCTGCTGTCTAGTGAATACTAAGCACATGCTATCTAAAGATTCCAGTCGTAACTAACTTTTACTCAAGTACACTTCTCAAACTTTCGTTTATGAATATTTTGCTGGAAAAAAGGAACGAAACTGTAGTGAATGCAGTGAACAGTTTACATGATGTTGTTAGTGAAACTGATTGTGTTCCCGGACAAAACAGTCACCACGAATGTTAAAAATGTAAATGAGTTTCTTCAGCAAATATTAACTTGAAAAAGTGAAAAAGTCACTAAACTAAAATACTCGAAGGTGATATTTCAACTTTTATTGAAAGTGATCCTATAACAGCCTATTGTTTTGAATACACCCACCTCCGTAAATGTCGAATTTCAACTTTTATTGAAATGATCCTATAACAGCTTCTTGTTTCAAATGCACCCACCTTTGTAAATGTCTATTCTAAAGCAAATTATAATTGACAGAAATAAGAATTTCACTTTTGAACATTTAAAGAAACACCTAGTAATTGTGTGTAATCGCAAAAATAGAAAAGTGAAACATGATTTTGTAAATTTAGTTCATTACCTCTGTGGGATTCAGATTTCTTCAAAGTCTGTGCTCATTATAAATGCCTATATTTGGAGCCTATTTTAACTTTTTATTTCGCTTATTTGGCTGTCAATTTTGCATTTTTACAGTCTGAACTTCCGGTCCTTACTTAGTCCCCTCTAAGGAATGAAATGTAGTTATTGATATTTCTTTTGTTACTCACTGTTCCAGTGTGAACAATTTCTTTCAGTAATTAATTGTAACATTTTGTATAATAAATTTTTTCTAAGTCAAATGTTCAGCACTTGTGGGCTTTATAGTGACTTCTAATGAAAAGAGTTTTCCAACTTCTTTTCGTTTACGTAGTTGTGCTACCTGTACAACAGTTAAGTAGAATTTTGTTCAACACCAGAATTTTTATAACTAGTCATCAGATAAAAATGTAGATATCAATCTATAGAAACATTTCGGTTTTTTTGAGGCTTGTAAAAATCTTTTAACGAACCTTTGTGTCAGTCGTTGGTTGCGTACTATCATGACTGTTGTCTTTATAGTTCATAGGACCTGAATTTAAGATGTATAATTCATAAGACCTAAATTTAAGATGCAAGAAAAAAATATTATGAACTTGACACATTGCCCTCTTACAAAGACAAAGAGAAAATAGAGAAACAATTCGAATCGTAAGATTGAATGGTTTCCCTTTAAAAAAGAAGTTATAATTTGCCACCACTTTTATCGAACATTACCGTTGTCAGCTTTTCGTAACTGCAAATGATCACGGAAGAATCGGGTAGACATACACCAGTAATAATAAAAACGCTGAAATCCGTTGTATTGGTGAAGTATTAGAAACACTAGTACAAACACGCTAGCTTTCATCACCACGGGTGGCTTCTTCAGGTATAAGTATTCCAATGCAAAAACAAAAACAAACAAATAAACAGAGTTCCAGTTATGAATTCAAAAATAGAAGTTTGTTATAGTTATTATAGAACGTGCGCGTCATACTCTAGATGTGTGATTAGGAGCGCGCGTATTAATGAGCGTGCGCCATACATGTGGGAGGTCCATTGACGTTTCCTCGTTACATATCCCGTGACTGGATAGGATTTCTATAGTTTCTCTGAGGAGGTTGGCTCTGGCGGTTGTGTATCGTGCTATTTTCTTTATTTGTCCCCAAAGAGGTGTTGCAGAGTTGTTGGCGACTTCACGCGCTAGTGCCGTAATGAGAAGTCCTCTTTTGACATATCTTTGATGTTCCTGAAGTCTTAGCCTCAGAGACAAACAAATGGGAGACCAATAAGGATATAACCCGCAAAGAGACACAAAATATTATATATCGCAAATAAACAGTATAGATAACAACAAGTACAAAAACCAGCCCTTTTAAAACCCCGTTTCCTTTTCTCTCTCATAGAGCAAGGGAAATTTCATTTTTATCCTCCACCTCTGCTAATTTACTGGAAGTTATTTTGCAACCCATCAGTTTGCTATCATAACGTTTCACTGTATTGTTTCAATGAATTTATAAAACTTCAGGACATTTTGCATTACTTATTATCTCTTCTAATCTCAAAAAAATTTATAGATATTCGGCTTCAAAGTTTCCCTTGAGAATTGCGCTTTAAATTGAATTTAAACTCCTGCAATGTCACCACGGTGGAGCAGCCGTCTAAGCGATGGCTTCTGATCATTCGTCCGAGTTGTGACCCGGTTCGAATCTCGGTGAGGCATGGATATTATGTTTGTCTTCCGGCATTGAGTCTTATCCTTCTCTGTAATCAGTGGTCTTAAATTAGGGACGGACTAATAATTGTGAGCTTTTCACGGTGGTCGTTAAACCCTCAATAAAAAATGTACAGCAAACTTCAGGTGCACACTACGTATCTTAGAAAACGTAGTGTACAACTACAGTAGAAATTTATCTCACCATTTGTACATATGCCCTTTCAAAAGTTGAAAACATGGTATTTTTACACTTAATCGTTCTTTTACACAACATAATGATTCATAAACCGCATAATGTTTGCAATAAATATTCTTTCCCCAAAATGATATCTAATATTTTACCATGCTTTGTATACGTGGAATATTTGCAGTACAACTGCTAAATTACTTTTATGTTCAACACCTTTCAATATCGAAAGTAAAGTTTTCAATGCATGACCAGTTTTGGCCACATTTAAACAAAACTATGGTTATCAGAAGTTCCATAAATATGCATTTTTTGTTTTGGAGTGCGTCTCAGCTAAAGATATTTCAACCACAAAAAAACGAATTTTATTGCTGTAGCTCATAATGGTTCCCTCGATTTTGTACTTTCTAATACAAAAGATTGCACAGGGTATCTATCCCCTTTAGCTTTTAAAAGATGTATCATCTTACGTGGCAAATTAGTAATTGCCACGATCGTCCAGTGCTTTTCTACGACCACATCGGTACCGCACTCTGGAATTTTTCCTAAGTTCGGGCAGTCCAGGTACACCCTTGGAATGGTTGACCGTGTAAATCCAAATTCCGTTGTAATTTTCGGAAGTAAGTAACTCATCACGCGGGCGGCTCCCATGATACCATGTTTGAAATTCCTTAACACCTTGTAAGCTGCCACCTGAACTACGAATACTACTACTTGAGCTGGCAGAGATATCTACCTCTATATATCTTTGTTTTTGGCCAATACCATTAACCGCATGGGAGTGGCGGAATGCTCGGAGGTTTTATGCTGCCTTCCTCGCCGTTTTTTGCCACGTATTTGCAAAGCATTTAAATAATATAATTTTTGGCGGTATTCGGGAATCACTTAATCGTAAATTGGGAACCTACAGTCGCAGATTGTTCTGTTAGATTTCCCGGCTTGTAGTATTAAACACAAATGTAATAATCCACGCATTAAGAATTCTAGCCCGTAATAAAAGCTTTCAGTAACTTTTCCATCGAAACCTGTGTCACGGAAAATAACCACAAGAAATGCAGTTATATATTTTTTAATTATTAAAAATTTCTAATTAAAACAGAAGAATAAATCTGAATAGATTAAATGCTCACAGGTTTGAAAATAATATACTGGAAATTAAACGGAAATATATATTAATGAATAAACAGAAAGAACTTTTTAATTAGGAAAATTATTATTCTTAATGTCAGTACACATCGCTTATTGTGCGCAAAAATTTGTGTTTAAGGACTTGCTTTGTGAAAGGAGAAATATGAAATTCAAAAATCTTTTCTGAACTAAATATAGGAACATTTTTGTGGTATTTTAAAAAGTTGATTTAAAATCAATGTGATTTGCAATTAATGTGAAAATTTTCAATTTCTGTGATTACTCTGGTCAAACCGATTTTCGGTGTATAGAGCAAGGAAGGTATTTCTAATATAAGTTTTCAGACTGAATTCAAATACGCCATCAGATTTTTCTATCACTCAAAATTTTTGTATGATGACGCTGTTTATTAATAAATACAACATGTCTTTCCCGGTAGATTATTATCTTATGTTACTCAAATAATTGATCAAATTAGCGACATTCTTTTTATCGTCAGGTGGAATAGAAAAATATATATTTTAATTTAAAGAAAAAGTGAGTATATTATTCAAACGAATTAAAGAGCTATTTGACAGCCAAGTGTTCAACCTCTAGAATAATTATTATTTGAAAATATTGACTATCGATCTGCTCCTCGTTTCTTTTCGGTGGTAGATTGGAAGACCGGTCAATCATATCTGAAAATGTTATTTGGAAAAGAAAAGGATAAAGATTGCGTTTTTTCTTACTGAGGCAGAACAAATGGGGTTCCAAGGGTGATTATTGTCGCACCCAATTTAGAAAAACATTCTGCACAGTTAGGCGAATGAGATACAGAGCACTGACTTTTTAGCATACAGACCTCTCTCGTGGAGCCTTTAGTAAATTATTTGTTTCAATGTCATTGTTTTTGTAGCAAGCAAGAGCTCCTACTAGAGTTGCCTGGCTTTTGACATCCTATGGTATGGAGCTGTTAGATGCAAAAACCTGTGGTTTTGACTCATTAGCGTGCTTTCCATGGCGTTCTTGTTATTATTCCATTTCTTCTATTTGGAAACTACTCGCCTCGACACAGTCAGCCATCTTGCTAATTTTTAATTGCCTTGATGCAAGCCATCTTCTCAATTTTTAATTGCCTTGATGCAAATCTACCGATATGTCTTCAGCGTATAGAGCCTTTTAAGTGATTGTGCGGACCCATTCTTTCACTAACAGTCCAGATCAAGCTGCAATTGCGTCAATTCATTGACGAGACGAATGGTGCGGAGCCATTCTAACCCTAACAGACAAACCCAAACTTCAATTATGTTAACTCATTGAACAGAATACTGTTGCAGAGCCATTCGTTTCCAAACAGTATAACTCAAGTTTCAATTGCTTAATCCCGTTCAGGACAACGGTTATCCACGACTAAACTGTTTCCGTTACACGTGTCTCTGAAAAAGCATTACAATCTGTTTTCACGTTTTGGACATATTCTGAAATTCGTATTTTGGAGGTTTATTCTAAGCACCAGTGTTTCTGACCTGAGATTTAATCCGAGTACATGAAAATGAAAGTTGGTTTGCATTTCTATTGAATAAAAATGGTACTATATATTTTCTTGGGAAATATTTTTAATTTAAATCGACATGCGCACTCATCATTTAAAATCATCTCAACAAAAGCGCATGGTTTGACTATCCTTCAGTGTTCCCTCACGTTGTGATAATTGTAACAACAATGTACTCAGTTAACCCTTGTGTTTTCAAGTTCATGACTTATGAATTTCTGATATGATGATTCAGTATGAAATTTGTAAAAACGTAAGTGCATCGTGATTTTTTCCCAAAGGAAATCACAAAATGAGCCCCACAGTTAGGGATTTGAATTGCTGTGAGATGTGAAACACCAAGATGTATTGCTTATTTTTGAAATAAAGTTATACTTTTTATAAAAAGTCTGACGTTGAATTATAGTTATATGATTTCAAGCTTTTAAGTTCATATAAATTAGTTTTCAGAATTACATACTAAAAGCTATTGTTCATTAAATCAAAGTTGCTAGTACGAAACAGTATTTTAATATTTCAGCAGTTAAATACTCGTCAGTTAGTTAGCAATTTACACAAACAGTTTGCTCTATAAAAAACTTATACAGATTATCATGCCAAATTCTTGAATTTTTTTTTGACATGTTAGTTCAAATTTTCTACCTTTTTCTGTTAACTATGAATTCATTACCCCAATCTTCGTATAAATGCCCTCGCCCTTTGTATCTTTTTTGTGTAAAAAAACGATTTTTCTAATCTATAAGCAAGAACCGGAACGATGAACTGATTTCATGAATTTCTTGCATGATATAACGACTACGGTTTTAAATCGACAAAAAATGCCGTCCCCTGCTGGTTGGTTGGTTGGTTGTTGGATTTTATTGGCGCAAGGGCCAGGTTTGGCCAAAGAGCGCCAGACAAAGAACGATCAGCCACAGATTTTTAAAAACGTGGAAAATGATTAAGATCAGACAGGCTTGGTAAAAGTTGAAAAAGAGTATGAAGAAAGCAGTGAAGAAAAGGTAGTTAATGAAGTTTATTAAAAGTAACATATTTACTAATGGAAAAGGACGAACCGTCACTCTCCTCCCCCCCACACTCCTCTGCAATGCTGGCAGAGGGCGGGGACGAACTGTCACTCTCCTCCCCCCATGTTCCTCTGCAATGCTGGTAGAGGCTGGGGACGAACTGTCACTCTCCTCCCCCCCGTGTTCTTCTATAATGTTGGGTGAGGGTGGGGACCTCGCTGAGGCCGAGACAGTTTGATGGACACCGCACACCTTTGCGGATTGAGGGCCGGGTCTTCCGCACGTGCAGGCTGTCTGCTGGGAACCGGAAGAGGCGGGCGTCTTCTAAAGAGAAGGCGCAGACTCAGCTGGTCGAATAAGCTGGAGCTCGGTGAAATCCACCTGTGTCGCTTGTTCAACTGTAGATCGCTTGGCAAGTGCGGCGAGAGCTACAGGGCGCGGAACAAAGGGCTGCACGGGTGGTGGCTGAGACTGAACAACTGCGGCAAAACTACGCTGTCGGGTGTTGGGAATACCCAACTTGGCTTTGGCAGCAGGGTACGAGAGGCCTTCCAGGGTCTTGAGGCGCTGGATCGCCATCTCGTCCTTCCATTTCATACAGTTGCGGGAGTAAGCTGCATGGGCCTCACCGCAGTTAACACAGCAGGCCGCAGAAGTGCAACCTTCCCCGTCATGTTCACCGGAGCCACAATTAGCGCAACGAGCGGAACTCTTACAGAATCGTTGTGAATGCCCGTACCTCTGGCACCTGAAACAGCGCAGAGGACTGGGAATGTACGGGCGAACTGCACAGACCAAGTAGCCTGCTTTGATTTCTGTCGGAACTTTCGGGGAGTCAAAAGTCAAGATGACATTTTTTGACTTAATCATGGAACCATCACGCCGGAACATCATACGACGTGCAGCAATAACACCTTGATCAGCAAGTTCAGTCACGAATTCGTCTTCACTGCATGGCAAGAGATCAAACTCCGAAATAACATCCCGAGAGGTGTTAAGAAACGGGTGAGGTGTCACTTTCACAGGAATGCCTTGAAGACTAGTGAGGTTCAGAAAAGTGTTACTCTGAGAAACACTGCAAGTTTGGACAAGCAGGTCCCCAGAGCGAAGCTTCCTCACAGACTTCAAGGGGCCAACCGCAGCGTCCAAAGCTTTAGAAATGAAAAAGGGAGATCTGGTGGACAGTCTCTCATTCGGATCGATGGATTCTACAAGCAAGTGAGTAGCATGCGTAGTCACAGCAATTGAGGGGAGACGACGCTTCGGAGCGACTGGTACAGCTGCCGAAGAAGAGGTTCCACATTCTTGGTCCAGGTCAAGGTCTAAAGACCGTTTAAGGGTATGAGACTTGGTAGGTTGAGAAGACGAAGGAGTGTCGTTGGCAACTATCATTTTGTCAGGTGACTTAAATTTGGAGTTTTTGTTCTTTTTACCCATGGAAAAAAGGAGGAAGATTCGTCTGCAGACTACTCCACCCACCACCGAACCCTACAAGGGAGAACTGGAGGTCTGCAAGCCAAGAAAATGACGCTGGACACAGTTCTGGAGCTTATACGTTGCAGATATAGTCCGTTGGCTGTGATCACACGCACTCGGCGGACACTTCGGCCTCCGGGTACCGTCATGCCAACGCCTTTGGCATGATCCCACAGCCCCCGGGCTCACCCTGCCGTGCTATACGACAAAAAAGCCGCTAAAGCCGTGTACACAACTTGGTACAAGACTTCTGACTAGAGGTGGGTTAGTCTCTAGCCTCCCGTTTACAGCGAAGCCGGGGTCGAAGAGGAGTGTTGGTACACAGGAGGCACTTATCCGGTCTCCTGCGACCTCAGCCGCCAGACATCCCATTTCCGCCTCACGGGTCTCCGCACGCGGCAAACATGCAGGTAGGTCTAGCACCCAAACCAGCGAAAAGGAAAAAAAGAAATCCAAAGAAGACAAATCCTGTCAGGGAACCTAAACGGAATCTCAGCAACCTACGAACTGAGCGGTTAATATAAATCAGTTAGTGGTGGAGGGTAACAAAACCACAAGACCGGGGTGTTAGTGCATAACGTGGTAGCGATTAGGTAAAGTATACAACACGGGCAACTAGCCAGTGGAGAAAATAAATAAAAACGAAAAAGCGAGACACAAGACCAGCTCGGGAACGTGGGGCCGCGACTCCCCAACAGCTGGATGAACAGCTGTCCCTGCAAACACCAAAATAAAAACAAGCGGTGGCGTGACATCAGATGGTGACCAGTCACAAGGTCAGCTCGGGCCGTGGGGGCGCCGCTCCCCAAATAACTGGAAAACCAGTTATCCCCGTGCGGGGGCCGTCCCCTGCACGATATACTTTAATGATAAAAACTATGTACAATTAAAATAAATATGTTTAAGGACTTTCAACACCTAAACAATTTGCCTCGACTTTCGGTTTCCCTCGTCTTATGATTGATCGCTTGATTTTTAAGAAATCAATTGGTCGACCGCAGACGGCTTTGCTTGCAGATAAATTTGACTACCAATTTGTGGGATCCATTCCATATATACCACCTGTATGTAACATCTTAAAAACCATATGTCATAAGAACAAACTCAAGTTTGGTGTAAGGTCTCGTACTTTACTAACACTGTTAAAAGCGACAGAGACTGTGTAGAATGTGTGAACCGTCAAGGTGTATATTTTATTCCACTTAAATCTAGTTACTCTGCAGAGCTCGATTTTTGTTATGTGGGCTCTTCCACTCGCAATTTTGGGCGCCGCATTTAGGAACATCAGTATAATCTCAGGACGCATTGTGGTTCTACATCTTTCTCGAGACTCTGTTTAAACGGTTCGTACCTATCATGTTGGAATGACACCATTATTCTGGATTCTCCCAGGAATCTTCGATCAACACTCTTCTATGGAAGTTTTCACATATTCATCAATGGTGAAAAATGCTGTAACGATGAAATCCCGTGTTTATCCCCTTTCCTTGGAGAACACTTTTCCGTCAGGTCACGCCCACCAACTGTGCTTGTACCCCCTGAACTTGATTTGCACTTTGCCGATTATTGCACATGCGCATTAACTGCCATGTGTCTTGTAAAGTATATAGGCTACTCACTTCTGTGCTCACTGCTGCACTGCTTCTGAGGATGACGCCGTTGTGGCGTTGAAAGTTCTTAAGCATATTTATTTTAATTGTACATAGTTCTTATCATTAAAGTGTATCGTGCAAGAGACGGCATTTGTTTTCGATTTAATAGCTTTTGGTGCAAGAGTTAATTTCTTCATAACGACTATGTGTTCATGATAAATGTGCCTTTCTTCCAAAAACATTTCTGGTTGGTTTTATATGGCAAATATTTTCTTCAGTTTGGCTTATGTATAATATATGTTCTCCAACGAATGGTGAGGATTCAAATCCTCCTAAACATGTTCTCTCAATTTCAAAATATTCACACCTTGTAAAATCATTTTTATTATTTTCTTCTGTTACTTCATTCATTCCTCACTCTACTTTTTGTAGCAAGTTCCTGGATCATATCCTGCACTTCTTCTCTGCTGACATACTGTACAATGTCTACGGTAATATCCTCTTCGCCTGGAGGTTTTTCTCTCTATGCTTTATTTGTATACGAAATCTATGTTAGGAGCACTGAGAACGTTGAAAGAAGCGTCTGTATATCCATTTTTGCCCGATGTATGTGTGTATCAACACGTATCATGGTTTTTTTTTGTAAAACTCCCGCTCTCCTAAATTTTTGAATTTGTTTCTTATGTTAGTGTGAATTTCTTTTTTGATCGACACAAGAAGTTCTTACACTACGTCTTCAGTGAGTCGCGATTCAGTCTAAGACGGATTCTCGTCTGCATTTCATCTGGAGAAAACATGGAACCAGAAGTTATCCCCCAAACGACCCTGAACGAGATTACTTCGCAGACGCCCGTTGTTTAACAGATTTGCATGAAACCTATCCCACCTTACAGTACCTTCTTGGTAAACGAGTCAAATTAGTTAAATATTATTACACAGTGTGACCAAAATAATGTTTTGTGCAGAATAATTGATCAATAAGAGTTAGCAAAGTTATCGGAAGAAGAAAGAGGTGCGAAAATTTGAGCTTTGAAGATTTTCAGGTGTGGAAGATCCTCTATTTTAAGCATGTAATTTAATATGTGTAATAAAATTAGTTCAATTTGTTTTTAGATTCAGAATGGTTACACGAAGAAGCTATTTAACGTTTCATTTAATTTGAGAAATCGCACGAGGATCATGATCTGTCCCAAGATAATTCGTGACAGCCACACTTTTGACGGCATTAGAACAATTGGATTCATGCGATTTCATTGCTTAATATTCTTTGTGAGATATTGTACTTCATGGCTACATATTTTTGTTTTTTATCCAAATTGTGCTTAGGAGAAATATTAGTCATCATTTCCTTTTATACTTTGCAAATATAAAGTATTAAAGTACTGTTGAACATGATTTTGCACATTGCTAACGCTGTGCATCGGGTGCAATAGCCAAACCGTTTACTTTCGCAGATATCGAAGTATTATTTTTAACTCTAAAATAAGCATACTATCCTCACCCCACGAAAGTAGACGTTCCTCAGAATGTGAAACCAACGATTTTTTTTTATGATTGGAGGTTTAACGACCACCGGGAGCAACTCAATGTGCTGTAAGCAGTCGCCCGTTTCTAATTCAGGGTCACTGGTTACATGGAAGGGACAGATCCAAAGCTGTAAGACAAACACAACATCCATGCCTCACTGGATTCGAACCCGGGCCTTCTTCGGACAAATTACCAGAGTTCATCGCTGAGACCCCTGTGCAGCCGGGTCTGCACGACGATGTTCCTGTGAGTACTAGAAAACCGATCCTATGAGCTTGCAATCAGTTCCCTTAGCTGCCATTTTAAGAACTTAACTCCTGAAGTCCCGTAATATGAGGACTGAACTACGAACACACATTAAAAAGAATCGATCATCTTTCGTTTTCTTGGAATCGGGCAGTCAAACTCAGGATCGATGCCCAAAATTAAGCTGTCCAAAGCGGAAGAAAAATATCTATGGGCATTACAAGAGACGCAATATCGTTCAATTGTTTTCCAGAAATGGGAGGAACACGAGAGAGATAAAAGAATACTTTATGGCATTGAAATATGCCATTCCCACAGAACTGTTGAATTGATTTCTGACGTTGCCATTCCATCAGCTTGCATGTTGAAGCCACACTTTCGTACGGACCTGGAGGGCCGCATTCCAATGTTACTACGTGTAGTGTCGTCTTTTTAAAGCTTCTAGTCATTTTTAGAAAGGAAGGTTTGTTTTCCACAATACCATTTAAAGAGATAACACGGAACATTTGCTGTCAATATTGTACTTGAGATACCTTATCCCGTTTTATCGTGAGACTACGGAATTTGTTACACACGGAAAAAGAGATATGAACGCATATGTGTATTTAATCCGATCGCTTGATAAGTTTTTATGACTAAGAAAACCGATAACTAAACGTCTGCCAAATGGGAACAATAACCTTACTAGACAGCGACAACGATTTTTGTCTCCATTAAGGATTATACTTCCGTGTCCTGTTGCAAAGCACGTACTCAGTTGGCAGTTGAAAGGCGGGGCGTTTCCCTGCGCTAACTACGAACAGAATAAATGAATATTTTCATTTAGTTAAAAAGACATGAACAAAAATTATTCTGTAAAATATAAGGGCAAAAGGGAAGCAAATTCCAGTTATGTATTTTAACGAAACCGCCATGTGTCGTTGCTTGAAAATTCGGGTAATAGAAAAAAATCTTAAAAATGGTACACATAATTGAGCAGTAGAAATGAGGGAATCTGATTTGGATTTTGAAGAACGCGCGACTATTAAATTTTAAAACTTGTTATGTTAATTCTTACAAGCTTAGTTTTTTTTATTGATATAAGTTAGCCGAAGTTGCTTAGTAGGGGCAGCTGGAAGGCGTAATGTGCAAAAATATTTTAGAACACTGCTCGCAATTAACTTAAAGTAAATGACTGGTGTATATGAAATTGCAGATATTTTTATTGTCTTGTAAAGGGTAAATGACTCTTTACACTAAATTCAACTGACGTTTTGGGAATATCAACAGCTTTAAGCCAAGTTACTTATATGTAAATTTAGGTTTGCAGATAATACTGAAAACTCTTTAAGAACACAAGTATGGGACATCAATTTTTTTCTTAAATGCATGTATATGAAGTTCCACTAATTGATATTATTTGTATCCACCAAGAAATTCATAACTTAAGAATGAATGCAGAAACCAGAAGAAGCAACTTACAATGCATTGTAAGAACACTTTGTTTATTATTTTTTTGATTACTTGGTCTATTAACTCTCTAACAGACAGGAATGTCAAACCCCAGACTTCACTGTTATAGAGCGTGCAATATGTATTTAGTGGCATAACCGAAGTTGTTTTGTTACCGCAATAAAACAGCTTTTAAAAAGAAAATAATAAAAACAAGAACTAGCTCTTTCTTAGTCACCAAACGATATTCGCCAGACTTTTCAACACGTTTTCAAAAGCAGAATGGATAAGGTCAATATCGGACAGTTTTTTGAAGGTGCAGTGGAATGTGTGCCGGAGCATTGCCGAACAGGTGTGCGTAAGGCAATTATTCGGGCTAGTATGAGTCTTAATGTGCCAAAGTAGGAACTATGTCGCTTGTAATGCGCGGAACAATCACCCTGAAGCAATAGAAATATCACATACTGCATGCACTTTTTGACAGTTTTAAGAAACGCAGACGTAAATTTACAGCAAGGAAGAATAAGAAAAGAAATCGATTACATGTGGAAGTTAATCTACGGCTCAAACTATCGGGCGTCGTAGCCGGATATACACTGCTTAGTAAAAAAGTGCATGCATTATCAACTTTTTCACTGGAGCTATGATTATTACTGGCTTAGTTGTACTATTGTTGCTACTAATTTGTAAATTTTCATACGCGAACTTCCAGAAAACTATTGAAATCAAAGAGAAAATTAAATTATCCGGATAATTTAAAATGATTGCCCCGACTACATTAATGATTGCCCCGACTACATTAATGATTGCCCCGACTGCATTAATGATTGTCCCGACTACATTAATGATTGCCCCGACTACATTAATGATTGCCCCGACTACATTAATGATTGCCCCGACTACTTTAACATAGATACAGATATCACATATTTGCACAATGAATAAGGAAGTTTAGAATTTTGTTTCTATACCTTTTAAGTGTTCTATGTGACTCCTTTGGATCACGTGGACAACATCTAAAGGGTAATCAATTTCGCGCCACACATTATGAAGCATGGCCGTTGTCACTGATGCCAGCAAGCTGAATGCACAGCTTTAGTTCTTAAAATGTTCTAGGCAAAGGTGGCATATACATATGGTCTTAGACATACCCCACAAAAATAGGTTACAAGGAGTAAGGTCCGGAGACACTTGCAGAAATACCTGTCGTCCTGTTCACATAGATCAATCCAACGGTTCGGACGAATTTCGTTCTAAAATTTGCGAGCGTACATATTCCTTTGTGAGGGTGCTCCATATTGCTTGTAGGATGTAGGCTCCGGAATCGTCATCTAGTTGAAGAAGTAGCCATTGTTGAATCATATCTAGATAAACGTTACCTGCTGGCGTTTCTTCAATGAAGATGAAGAAAAAAGCTCCGTAGACCTTCACAATGGAAACTGCGCAGAACACATTTACTTTCGGTGAGCTAAGCTCATGTTCAATCACAGCAACCGGTTTTTCCGTGTCCCATATGCGAGTGATGTAGCAGTTTACCTCGCTATTGATATTAAAGGTAGCTTCATCACTGAAAATTAGACGTGAAGCAAATGTGTCATCCTCCATGGCTTCCTGCATATTTTCGGCGAAAGTAGTACGCTGCACTTTGTCGTCGGTCCTCAGTGCGAGCAAAATTTGAACTCTGTAGGGTTTCATTTGCAGCAACTGTTTATAAATACACCAAACAGTTGTTTGTGGCATTTATAGCTCCTTGCTGGCGAGGAAAGTGGACATACGTGAACTGCGTTCAGAACTCTAATTAATTCTGTCAACGTTTTCCACTGAAACACGTGGTCGGCAGGTACTCTTCTCATTCGAAAAATATCCTGTTTCTACAAACTGCCTATGCCACTTCCTTATGCTCTTAGCATCTCGAAGAGCACGTCTGTAGCGATTACGAAACATGTTCTCCGCTGTAACAACAGAATGGCAATTTTCAAACTACAGCACGCAAAAGGCTTTTTCTGTTGCGGTCCTCATCTGTGCACATCTGCTTTGGTGCACGAGCAGCTCACTTTCACACAGCAGTAGGTTCTAAAAAATCTATACTTCCTTCTTTCTTGTGTAGAAAAAAGAAGGATAAAAATAGAAAAGAAGGATAAAAGTAGAAAAGAAGGATATTTTATTAAAATAAATGTCAGCTGTCTATTTATTTTCATAAACAGGTTATTATCATTTGCAATCGGGGCCAACATTTGGAATTATCTTATACTGTAATTGTCTATATACCATTTTTCATAAGATGTTTCTTTAACTGTTCGGATTAATGTTTGGCTGTATCTCATGCAGTAGCTAGAATTTTGGGTCCTGGTATTGTAGTTTTCAGGAAAAGCTTTAAGTGTTTTCTGATACATATAAACTGATGTAAACCTTACATTTTCTGGTTTCAGGGAGATTAAACTTCCAATAGTGTATTATCAATTATTTAATTAATTAAATTATCTTTCTTTCGCTAAAATATTCACAAAAATCACAAGTTAAGTTTTCTCTTTTCTTACCAAATGTAGCTTTTCAAAAATTACTTCTTTTCAGGAATGGTTGGCAACAGATAGGTATTTTAAACACGTGACCGGAAATTTTACCGATAATGTTAATGCCGATGGCGGATAACAGCTGCTTACTAGCCCTCCTTGTGCACGTTTTTTTCAAGTAAAAATTTCTAAAAATTTGCTGAAAAAAAATTGAAATTTTCCTGAAGAATCTAAAATTAATTAAAAATTACGTTTCAAGGGATGGTGTTAATCTTGCTGGTCCTCATATCTATAACCCGGGGGTTACTTTGGTTGTGACGTTTCCTGGATAGAAGGTGTCATCACTCAGCCGCCAATGAGAACGGCCGGTAGGACCTAATATTGTTAACCAGAGTTTTAAACCTTATTTTCTGACAGCATTTCTGTTGCGAAAGGTTGTTCATATAATTTCATTTTTTCTTAACGTACAAGAATGACACCAGAGGGCGGAAGATTGCGTTTCCGTTTAAGTCTCTTTGCAGCAATATCTTGCGAGACTGAAATTCTGATGGACAAAAGTGTTTCTTCGGTTTGACACCCCTAACAGTGATACACTTTTTTGCGTATTTCCTTCCCAAAGTAATGCACAATTTCGTCGCTAGTACGGGCAAACGTTATATCTGTTTTTTTCAATATCCCGTCTTCTAAATGTGCAATTTAAAAGGATCTTTTAACTGTGGATATCATTTACGTCGTGAAACAATTCGGTTTTGTATTTGGGGAGTGTCGTAAGTTCGACCTGTTTTCAACAAGAGCAGAGCTCCAACAGTGATAGTTCCTCTCACGTGACCAACGGCAGGTTCTTTGTCTGGTCGGACGCACGTCATGCACCAGCTTAAATACAAAATCATTTCGTGTAAAACACAAGACCTTGTTTTCAATATTAATTGGCTACTTCAGTGTAATGATTCCAGTTCTTACGTATGCAGAGGAGACATGAAGCTTAACTGAAAAATACATACAGAGGCTGCAAAGTACTGGGATGATGGAGAGATGCATGCTTCCTGTAAAAAAGAAAGATAATAATAGGAACTCGTTGATTAGGAAAATGACAAGAGTGCACGATATCAAGTCAGAGTAAAATCACTGAAATGGCAATGGACTGTACATATTGATAGAAGAACTAATTAGCGATAGGGAACCGAAAGTTTAGCAACGATACCAAATGATTCCAGCACTCAAAACATCATGTGTAGTTACGTATGCAAACCAAAATGGAACTACACTGGCGGAAAGTAAAAAAAGAACACCAAGAAGAAAATGGTGGACGATCATGAAATTTACATATGTTAATGGGGTCGAGTTTACGTAGGTGTGATGCTAATTTCGGGACCAACCCGTGAGCGCTTATGCCGGAGCACGGCATAATATCCAAATTATCGTTGGTGGTATTTAAGGAGTACGGCGAAGTGAATGTTATCAGTCGTCGGCGGACGGACACGTGCGAAGACCCTGAAGAAGCTGCAATGCCTGGACATGGAAGACGTGTACGATTTCAGCAGTTATTGGACTTTGAGCGAGGTCATCTAGTCGGAATCCGCGAGGCCGGGTGGTCGTATCGTCGTATTGCGGAGCGAATTGGACTGGAAGTATTGGTGGTGGTACAATGGTGGCGTAGATGGTCTGTGGAAAATTCCCACACGAGAAGACGTGGAACCGAGAGTCACAGACGGACTGATGAGTGGACCGATCGACGCATAAGAAGAGCGGCGTTGTCAAGCAGAACATCCACTGCCACGCAAATCCGAGCTGCCGTTGCACCTGAGGTGAATGTGCAAACAATCCGCAACCGTCCACTGGATGCAGGACTGCGTGCACGTGTGCCTCGGTCTTGCGTTCCTCTGACTCCAGCCCACCGTCAGGAACGCCTGCAGTGGTGTCGGCAACGTCTGCACTGGAGAACGCAATGGCGATCTGTCGTGTTCAGCGATGAAAGCAGATTCTTCTTGGGAGCCTCCGATGGCCGTATGAGTGTTCGCAGACGCACAGGGAAGCCTCTACACCCTTCTTGCATCCACCAGCGATACACAGGGCTTAAACCTGGTCTCCTGGTGTGGGGAGCGATCAGCTATCATTCCCGTGCTCAACTAGTGTTTGTAACGGGTACGTTAAAGAGCACCTCCTACATCAACAACATCATTCAGCCCGCTGTTGTGTCATTTGTAATTTCGGTCCATCGTGGTGTTTTCCAGCAACATAACGCACACCCACACACGGCCCGTGCAACGCAACATGCACTTCAGGGTGTGAGACAACTTACATTGCCTTTACGTTCACCGGATTTGTCTCCTATTGAGCACGTGTCGGATTTAATGTGACAACGATTTATCCGGTCTCCACGGCCAGCCACGGCCATCCCTGATTTACGCGTCCAGGTTGAGGATGCTTGGAACTCAATACCCCAAACTTACATCCAATATCTGTACGACAGACTCCATGCAGAATTGCACAGTGTGACGCAGTTCATGGCGGCTAAACCTCGTACTTTACATGGAAATGTTATTTTTTAGTTTACCAGCAAATACAGCTGTATTTTGCCATAACGTTTTGATCACGTTATCCTCTGTATTCCGTTTTTATGCTGTAAAAATGTCTTTGGTATCAGACACCTCCTTCTTGGTGTTCTTTTTTAACTTTCCGCCAGTATATTATAGTCACAGCTTTCCTTTACCATGGCAGCGCGAGACATTCTCTTCTAAATTAGTGTAGCCAATTCCGTGCAAATAGATAATTTGGAATTTTACTCCTAACACCTAAAGAAAGAAAAAGCCAGGATTTTCTAAAAAATTAGGCTGCCTGGCAAAGTGATCAACAATTTCAGGAATTAGAATACCCAATATAATAAATAATAAATAAATGTCCTTCTGAAAGATTTCACTATTCACTTCTGATGCATTTTATACTAGATGCGTAATATAAAATATATCGTCCGTCATTAAACTATTTGTGTTTTACCGGTGGTGTGACACCGCATATTGAATTTTATGCCGTATTTAGCATCGTATAAGAAGGATCATTTTTGTAACTCCACAAATTTAGTATGACGACTTCTTCAATATGTGTGAAGATTGAATGCTGAACATATAGCTGCCAATATTTTCAATTTAAAAGCATAATTTTTCTAACAGTTTTTATTGCCGAAAATCGGGCTTTTAAAATCACAAAGCGATTGCACCTAAACAATGTTGAGGAAACAGCTGTACAATTTTGGCAAAGCTTGAAAACGCGCAAAACTGAGACGAAGTTCACGATGCAACTGACTACCTTCAGCGAATTTGAGATTGGAAGTATTGTTGGCCTAAAAGAAGCCCCACTTCCTAATGTTGACGTTGTGGCGTAGTGTATTTCCGTTTCTTTAGTATCATACCCTGCCTGACAGAAGGAATGCCACACTATGAAATAATGTTTGAAAACAGACCAAACTGCGTACACAGATAATAAACCAGAACTAGAACAAATGATTCAATTGTCACATACAGGCTAGTCTCCCGTGGCCGAATATGTAGGATTATCAACAAAGAGTGTGACCTCCATATTTGGCGATACAGCGTTGAATCCGACGAGGCATCGGGACAGTGAGAGTCCGAATATAGTCTTGGGGTATCGTGGACCATGTGGTGTTGATCCGTGTCCAAAATTCTTCTTCATTGTGCGGGTTTCGGAGGGTACTCAACCGACTTTCAATCGTGTTCCAAAGATGCTCGATGGGCGAGAGGTCGGGGGATCGTGCTGGCCACGGAAGCATGCGCACACCGTGTAAAGCATTCTGGCTGATGGGCATTATCCTGTTGAAAAACGGCATTTGGGATGACCTGCAGATACGGTGGTGCCACGGGCCTCAGCCCCTCGTCAACACAGCTGCGTGCCGTCAATGTACCCGTAATGCGTACCAGCGGAGAGCGGCTGCTGGCGCTGATAGAAAACCCCACCGTGATTCCACGTCGCTGCGCCGTCTGGCGCTCCACAATGGCGGAGGTATTAGCCAGTTGGCCACGTCGCCTCTTTATTTTCAGACGGTAATCATCCGTGGTGAGACAGAACTGCGATTCGTCGCTGAACACCAACATATTCAATTCGGGACACCACGCAGCTCTAGAGCGGCACCACGCCAAGAGAAGACGACGATGGCTTGCTGTTAAAGGTAGCCTTCGCAAAGATAGGCTGGGCAGCAAACCAGACGCAGCCATTCGGCGCATCGATATCGGAGTATCCAAACCTCCCCGTACAATCGGCAAAATGTCGCCCTTTGTGGCCTGTGGATTCACTAGGTCATGACGTCGGATGCGACGATCGGTCGCTCAAACCTCCGTCTCCATGCTCCCGTCCCCCTACGACGTTGCAAAGAACCTTCCTGTGACCATTGTCTTCAAATGAGACTGACGGTTGTGGTATCAATTTGCGTTTCTTCCGCAATATGACACAAGGACCATCCGGTGGTACGAAGGCCAGATTACACCTCTCGTAAACTCATCCGTTTGACGAAATCGTGTAGGATGACATTTTAATAACATTAGCACTCCTTGTTTGTTCTCCAGAAACGGTTAAAGCAGAACCACTCATTTCTCGCGGCCGTGACGAGGTCTCGACAGATGGCCTCACAGACTGGTTGTTCTCTTATATCCCGCGCGCTGTACGTGCGTTTGGCCTGAAAATGCAATCATTTGCATAACTTCTACATGTGCAATAAACCTGCAATTTTCATGGCGCTGCGTTTACGTCTTCGTGGTGTGGCATTTTCTCAGTCAAGCAGCAGTGTATGTTCCCTTTCCTTACAGCTAGCTTGCTCTATGTTTTATCTGTATTTCACTAATTCTCAGTTGAAACACAACGTGGATCCACTAAAGTATTCATGTATCTGACATATCTTGGAATCTGTCCTCAAAATGTGTTTTCTGTCGATCCGGTATATTCATTATGAATCGTGACATAATCAAAAAAAGCTCAATTAAGTCTTACCATCCCATAATCAACTATACGAGTTGCCTTAATCGAAAACTAACGCTCGGTCCCCTGATTGCTAAATATTTATTATAGTGCGTGTGCCATGGAATATGTACAACTTTATAGTATCCATACACGTACTAGCAGTATTACACAATCTTTAGCAGTTTTATTAAAAACTTTGGATAAATTTAAATCACAGAAAACAATATGAAGTTTCAGGATGTTTGGCAAATCGCTCGAAAGTTTACTTACATATGCCTTTAAAACTTTATATTTTCTTAAAACTTCAATCCGCTTGACTAAATCCTGCGGGGAAAATGGACGCTCTCTGACATCTATTGATTTTGTAAAAATGCAGATGATATCAATAATAAATTGTCGTAAATTATGTCGTGCAATTGAAAAGTAATATAGGGTGCGATGGAAAGGAGATTGTTGTTTTGTGCGATATGTTTAAAAATAGTGATACGTGCATTTATAAAGACAAGTCTTTTTGAATATCCGAGGTAGCCGATTTGTTCGAAACGACGGCTTCTGATAATTATCACGTGTGGTATCCAGGTTGGAATCCCGGGTGAGTGATGGATGATGTGCTTGTCCAAGGCGTTTGAGCGCCACATTTTCTGGAATCAGTGACGTAAACTAGGGCCGGATAAATGCTTAAAGCCAATTGAGTTGCACATGCCGGTCGATAACCCTCTGAACAACAAAAACAGGAAATACTGCAATGAAATTCCCTTTACCCAAATGTTCAGTTCAAAGCTATGATTGGATGCAGTATATTTTAAAACTTTTAGAAGTTCTCTCAGAGAGGAAAGTATCCTTTATAATTTCGATGGCGTGGAAGAAAACAAACAACAGGGTATTAATATTATTTTCTGAAAAATTACTGACGCAGAAGAGAAATAGAAGAAGCAAAAATGTAAGCCTACTGAAACCGTAAACATGTGCGAACACACTTTGTTTAATTATTATGAAAGTGAAGGACCCGTTTTGTTACACATATGGAAATCCCAGAAACTTTCAGTAAGGTATTGAACTGCATAAACTATGTGAAATGTTAGTGATTGATCTCTGCTTGCGTCAGAAGCCGCAAAATTATTAAAGCACGAGAGAGGCAGAGAGCTCACTACACTGACGCATTCTTAAAGAATTTCAGCCGCTAGTGGAACAGCCAGTTGGATTTCTTTCGGTCTTACCAAAGATAAAGGAAATTATTTTTAAATTACTAAATTTGAATATGTACGGTGTGCCGTTTGCATTCTTAACAGAAGCGCATTTGTACGGAGAAATTTCAAGTCTGACATTGAAAAAGAGAATCACTTTTGGATCTCTTTTTCTTGTGCTTCACGCAATTGTCGCTTTGCGTGATCTTATATACTCGTTCGTTATATAGTTGTTATTGAATTGTTGGAGGTCTGCCATCCCAGTGGAGCTGTGGTCTAAGCACTGACTTCTGGCAATTGGCTCAAAGTGAGTCCAATTGTAAACCAGGTTCGGCATATATTTTTGGCTGCCTTACGGCCTTGGATTTCTCCCTTCCTTTGAGCCAGAGTCACTCATTAATGACGGTTTATTGCTTAAAGCCTAATGATTTGCGAGCTGTGGTCGTTATACCCCAACATAAAAAACAAGGTGGAGGTCTCATTGCAAACTGAGCTATGCTGTTTCACGGTCGGTCTGCAGCTGAAATAAAAAACTATATACCACAAAACTCACAGATAGATCTTTCCAGAAAAATGTTTTCACATTTTCACGTTACACTCCCTTTACTCTTTTCTTCTCGTCTTAGAACTTAATTCAATACTGAGTAGTCATTACCTGATACTGGAAAAAAATTAACTCGCGGTAGCAACATGTGCTGGAATCAACTCGAACCAACATATTCGTTGACTAAATGTGGCGAGAGCGACTGGAACTAGCGAACGTACTAATTAGATAGCACTGTTTTCTATGCAGCTTTGTACGCTGAAAGGGAGATTATTTGAAGGGATGTTTGACAGCAGTCCTTCTTGTCTGATTACCTAATAAAAAAGCTGGAACAATGTAGACAAACCTAAGGAAGGAGAAAGAAGATGTCTGTCTCTTCATTCTACCCAGTAATATGATATCCGTGTCAGAGGCACTAGCTCTTCCTCATCACACCTTCAGTCATGCAGCATAGAATAAAAGACTGAAGGGGATCGCTTATCAACAGTTAAAGTTTCATTGTTGGTATGGGACAAGGGAAAGAATGATTTCCTGTAGCCTTCGTTGAACCCGGTCTCTATGTAAACTTTTGTTTTTGCGGAATTCAGAAAATTTTGAGCATTATTTTTGGTTAAAGAACATCGGCCTTTTAAAGGGTTAAAACGGCTTGTATCTTTTTTTCACTCCCATTATTTACCTGAATTTTCAGGTTGATTTGGATGTGAACATTTTAAATACTATCTCGGAAAATAGGATGTTACAATCTACTCCACAGAATTGGCGAAAACGTTAGTTCAAGTACCAATAAGTTTAGGTATGTCATTTAGATTTCTACTTCAGTTTCTTAATTAAGTATTCTACTCACTGTTTTGCTTGCTCAGAGAAGCTGTCGGTCGTGAGGTATCGAAGCATGCCCGACGAGTAGGGGCAAGGGGTGTAATCGCCCAGGGGCCTGGACATGGGGGGGGATCCTATTGGATGTCTATCACGAATTCTCGGCGAAAGGGTCAAGAAGCGCCTCCCGGAGCCGCACCTTTCGTTTCCCCACTTGCATTCTTCCCGTCACAAAACCTGAAAAACAAGAACTTCCAGTACGAATTTTCTTATAAATTGATGCAGGTGAATATTTTACTCTTCCAAAAAAACCCTAAAAAAGTCTCGAGTCTTTGTACTCAAATGTGTGAATAGCCATCAGAATATCTGTACTCTTCCAGTGTCAATGATAGGAACTGAGATATCTTTCAGTGTTTGAAAGGGGATGGAAATTTAAGGTGGATCAGCCATGGGACAAGAAGGACTGTGTAGACTAACCAGTCTTTCCATGGGTGATGATCTTTTTCGTACTTTGAACTTTGATGAAGTAATTCACGACTTTGCATTTACTAGAACCAGAAGAGCTACTTTATTGAAACTATAAGAACTATTAGGTAACCAAATTTATTCACTTTTTTCTTTATTTGATATTAAATAATAAAGTGTGTTTTTGTAAATTAATAATTAAGAAGATAAAAAAAGTAAAATTGTTTTAATTTTCAAATATTGAGCACTCAACATTTAATAAAAAAGTTTCAGCTTTAAGATTATGTCAAGTGATTATTTGTATAAGTTAAGAATGAATTTCAGAATTGTATACAACTATAAAATAATTCTGATAAACTATCAGCAATTTGATGGAAGTGTGTTTTTTCATGTATAGGGTTTTGTACCTGTGGTTAATCTAAAGTATATCAATTATGAACTCTTCCAAAAAAATTTATGAAGATCAGTGGCTGAGGAAAACTTTGGAGTAACGGGCCTGAAAATCGCAGAAGAGCCCCAAAATCGTGTCGTCAGTCCTGTATTAAAGGGCAGCGTGTCATGTTCTTAAAAGTAGCGAAACTAATAGTTTCCCATTATATACTTATGCCCATGAGTATTTTCAATTCGAGAACACGCTTATATCTCAAACGGTTCTTATATTAGCACATTTCTGTTAGCCACACGTCAGTTCTACCCTGCTATTTAAATGGGTTTACTTTTCACATTTTTTAAATAGCGGTGCTAGCTAGGCTGTAAAAAGTCATTCGATTCCACTTCATAGACAAACTGTGTAATATATTCTTGACAAATTTTCTAACACCAAACCAAATAGTTAGTAAACTGTTACTCCCCATAATCACCTTGTTAAGCTCAGGAGAGAAAGTTGTAACGTCTAAGCCCAGGGCAAATATTTAAAACCTTATAAAGTAAACAATTCCAACAGTGTATAAAGCAAATGCATAAAAATGCAATTCACCTTATGAGCCGTTATCGTAAGAAGGCCATGGCATTAGCGTTTACCCTATTTACACACCGGCGGCCCAAGTTCCCTATAAATATATTTATGGATGAGGGGCTATCAACGTCATCAGAATTACATACGTATGTTGGAATTTCTAATAAAAGAAATCTTATGTAAATGTAATCCTGTTAACGGTATCTTGTAGTAGTTTTTCACGTCAATAAACTAGTTCTCTGAAAGTTTTTTTAAGTGTGTTTTTGCTGAATCCGAGATGTTTGGTTTTTGTTTTTTGATACCTGATAAGATCTTCACACTAATGCAGTTTAATATTTTTACGCTAATCCACTTTCAAAAGATACATATAAATATTGTCCAAATCATTTGCACAAAGATACATCTGGATCCTATTGTAAAATTCCTGGAAACCCTAAAGACCGAAACTTTGTTCGCTTCACATTCTGTGCGTGTACCATTTGATTTACCTCAAGCCGAAATGAAGGATAATTTTTTGTGCTGAAATATTTTAATTAGCTTTTTTAAAGTGTTGTAAGAATGTTTACACAGCATTGAAAATGGCAAAAAGAAATAATAATTTTGTATTTAAAACTATTTTTTAAAGAAAACTACTGTTACTTAACTGAAGTACCAAAAATTTTGACATAAAATCATAAAATAAAAACAACACATCTAGATGTGAAGACTATTGTTTTTGTGGGTAATCATTGTACGAATATAGTGTGGATTGTTACGTCACAATTTATAATCATCCAAGTGATCTATCTTTTACAAATGGGCCTGTGTGTCAGATAGATTACACATGCATTTTTTTTAATTTAAAAAACTTCCTCCTTCATATTTGGTAACCTATTTTTACATTTCTTGGTCGTTCTGGGTGATGCTGTCGTTTCCATACTCTGGCACGATCCGGAAGACCCGGATTTGATTTCCGCTCCAGGACGACGAAATTTTCAAGGATTCGAAAATTAACTGACTTAACTGACTATTAACTGATCCATGTAATATTTACACCAAAACTCGGATTCATATCTTCAAAATTTGCATCACTATTTTTTATTCGCTGATTCGCTGATTTTCTGAAGTTTGAAGAGATTTATATAATTTCAAGCTTTGCCTGTTCTAAAAATTTATGGTAACGTTGCGAAAAGAAGTTGCGCATCTGTTTTTCAAAATGGCAGATACTATTTTAGTATGTCCATATCGACTCTCAATAGATTTTCGGAAATATTCCTTCTGTACCTTGAAATGCATATTTGAATGACGTGCACATGAATGACTATGATGCCATCCACACAGTTTTCCTCTTACACCTGCAAAAGTCAGTGATAATCCTCCAAAGAGTTTTATTTTTGTAGAGAAGAAAATGTGATTATTAAGGGAGCTGAACTTCTCTCTGTGGGTCATAGAAGAACTATTTCATTTAAAGTACCCTATATAGCAATCTACTAATAAAACATGGAAGTGTTTCTTGAACGGACAATAGCCTGCCAAACAAAGTGGCTTAAACACGTTTTATAGAACTCAGATACATCTGACCTGATAAGAAGAAATTTTGCTCTCTGATTATGGTTGTTGCAAATTTATTACCCTAGAATATTTGGGAGACACGTTTAAAGAATGGACAAATATAGCGAGGACAGTGCAGCTGGTAATGACCTTGGGTTGTATAAAATCTATTAATATACATATTTATTAGATGCACATGCTGAAATTCAAGAATTATCAAGGCTGTGTGGCACAGGATTTTACTAAAAATATTTTGATCAATATGTATGGCATATTCGTACACATGCATTACGGGATCACCTCATTTTATGCATCGTACACATTTTAGTAATTTAAAGTCGTTAATGTGCTATGATTTTCTTATGGAAAATTCAGAAGGTCTCCCAAATTAGATCACCGTAGCGAACAATAGATACTTTAAGAAAGAAGTTGAAAATATCTGAATATGTTAATGTGATAGATCTACTAATGGTTTATTGGAATTGGCTTTCTATCTTAACACCTACCGAAGCAGAGAAATTTCACTGCATCTGTTTATGATGTTCAGAACACGTGTTACACTTTTTCTAAGCAAACGGTGGACTATGTCTTTATGCGTGGCCAAAGGTGTTTTCGAAAGTTTAAGGATTCTCACAAATAGAGAAGACAAATTACACATGTTTTGCTATTATTTTGGAACGAGGTCGATAGTAAGAACGGAAAGTAGTAAAACCTTACTGCCGCAAGACAAATTACAGTAGAAAATGTAGGGTGGATAACGCAAGGCTTGAGGATAAAATCATATTTTTTTTTCAATTAAAATAAGAGAACACGGTAATTAAAGAATGAAAGGAAACATAAAATAATTCAACATAATTTACCCGACAGTTCAGGATAGCTGCTAAGATGGAAATCAAAAGATCGCGGAATATACGGTAAGATACAAAGAAGTACGTCGAGCAAAATGCTGTCAATGATTTATGTGGTTTAATTCATGCAAAGTTCAAATATTAATAGTCAGATACTCAGTAATGCCTGCAGTTTTATATCACCTTTCATTTTAAATTTCACGTGATAGGATATTGACCGAATTTGCTCACAATTTTATGGTACTTACCACACGGCGCACTTGATTTTGCTAATCTTTTATATTTCTCGTTGATATTGTTTTCTTATTTTTTTGCTATCTTAATCTGAAAATCTTATTTTTTTTTATAATTTTCTCTACCATGCTGGTAATTAGGGCCTCCTTAGCTATATAATTATTAAAGTTTTATATGGGAATGAAAACTAAAATTCCATTGTTTTTAAATTTACATCAAATTTAAAACCAGCAAGAAGAAAGGCTAGTATCACTCAATCGTCAACCTCGAGATATCACTGTTCTGTAACAAAGTCATCTCTTCTTCCTCAGTTTCAATGTTTTGAATGAGAAAATAAGACAAATGCAGCACAATATCACAAGCTAAACATTTCTTATTTATAACTGACGTAAAAGGCAATTCGTTACCTGGACAAACAAAAATTTTGATCAGCTTTTCTATCTTAATGCATAACTTTATCACGTGCACAACTTGCTGTGGCTTGTGCGCGTGGGTGTGTGGTTTTGTTTTTCTATGTGGTGCTCACTTATTAAACGCGTCAGCAAGTTGGACTCTAATTATTATCTTCTCACCTTAAGTGGCGATAAATGACGTTGTAATTTTTCTGTTAATAAGGAATTACTTAGAACTAGAATTGGCATATGTATTTCTGTTTTATTTTGCACAACACTTTGGACTGAGGATATATTAATCGAAATCTATGAATGCCGGAATTAAAAAAGTTTAATTGTGGCGTGGATTACGAACGGTCATCTATTAAGTAACTATGTTGCTTTCATATTAACACCGTAAAAACAAGGCCGCGCGATAATTTATTGAAAATGAGCGTGTTGACATTCAACGCATCTGCTCATCGCCTTATTTTACTGGGTTTTCAAAAACAACGTTACTTTAAACACGATCGTTACGGTAATGTGAAATGAAAACTTTCTTAAATACACGCAAGCACTTACACCGACTCTGATTCTAATTTCAGTGTTTGAATATAAGGAATTAAAGTAAAAAAGCTGATTGAAATTGAAGTCCTCTCAAGGAAAAATTAATCATCACTGTTTTATTTGTTTTTGTTTTGTGATATTATTGGGAACATAGGATAGAGGCTCTCAGTAGAGTATAAATACAGATGTATGTATAGTGATACAAATTTAGGATCAGAATGATTATCTTTTCAGCAATGTAGATCATAAGTAACACTACTAAAATTAAAGCAATTTCGAACATAATTGTTACGGAACTTTCAGCATATTTTGGAGATTATTTTGCATTTTGAAAAGTTTCAATCATGGTGCAGTAGTACTTTTGAAAATATATAACTGCTATCATAACAACGCAAAACAAGTAACAACTGACACATGCTTTCGACGTAATATGTTAAGAACAAAAAAATATCATCAGGTGAAATTTCAGATTTTTTGGCACACTAATCAAAATTGTTTATACTCCTAATCGCATTCATTCTTTTATTACAAACAGCACTAGAATTGAAGGCATACATTTTTTTTTTGATTGGAGGTTTAACGACCACCGTGAGCAACTCAATGGGCTATAAGCAGTCGCACGTCCCTAACTTAGGGTCACTGGTTCCAGGGAAGGGAGAAAGCCAGTGCCGTAACACAAACACAACATCCATGCCTGACCGGGATTCAAACCCGGACCCCTTACGGACGAATGATCATAGGCCAGCGCCTTAGACCACTGCACCACCGGGGCGGCAAAAAGGCATAAATGCAAAAATGTTATTTCGAAAAAAATTAAGATTTATTTAGTATTTTGGGAAAGTCCATATTTTACGTATTAATATGAAAAACCTATAACGGAAAAACATATAAACTGAGTTTTCCGGAGCTTCTTGTATATTCACGTTACTGGGGCTTCATAATACTGCACGACATATGTGACCTATTAAAAAAAAGTAGAGAAAGACTGGGGTCATACGTAAGGAATGATATCACCTACGTACGAAATGGCACTAAGAAGATTTCGATCATGGGTGAAGAGGAACAAATATATTTGTATCAGTTTGTTTCTTTGAAACATATTTTCAGAAATTAAATATTAAATTCGGAAGAAATTTAGAAGTGGTTGAACCAAATATCTTTAACTTTACGTTTAACCATAAACAGATTATATATAAATATTTTGTTAAAAAGTATCTGTATATGGTATTTAGCAAAAGCAAAATGCGAATAGGTGCTGTTTAAAATGCAAAAAGCAGCAGATGTCAAACAATAATATATTCTAGAGAAAATGCATACTTTTTGAATTAAGTTTTCTTGGAAACTCCCTGCCTCCTTTCTTCAGATTCTATAAAATTTGGACTTACCTGAATGACAAATTATGTTTGCTTTTTATTTGGATTTTTGTTCCTAATCTGGTAGAATGAGTCATTATTTAAATCAAGAGGCAAATGTGTAGTTTAGCGTCCCAAATTATTTGGCAAAAAATTTGAAACAAAAAGGACATTCATATTTTTAAAAAATGTACTTTGATAGCAAATGGGGAAAAAATTTCATTTTGACATGTATTTTAAGAATTTTTAACGTAAAACTTACAAGTCCGACACGATGTCAACAAACGCTACGAAAACGCCTTGCACAGTGATGTGGCGAAGACATCAAGCTTGGCTCCGCTCAAACGAAAGTCATCCTGTCTCGCTCCGGCGGCCAATTCAAGGCGGAATATTGCAGGAGGAATAGGTAGGTTCTTTCTAGGAAAGCATTCAATTTGGTTGTGATACGCTGCAGAAAACAACCGTTCCTTACTGTCTCAGTTTTATCATCTAAAGCTGATAATTGCTTGGAAATGCGAAATAGAAATTATTGGGGTGCCTTTCTCACTTTTAGAAACGTGTTAAAATACAGGTCGCGTTCTCTATAACGGAGACACGATGACAGAAGAACAGTTTTCTCTTAACGGGAAGGGGCTGTAGACACATCCTTGGCAGATGGAAAAGTCTCTAAACTTAAGCGACGAACTAAGACTTAGAAATTTATGAACTCACTCCCACGAGTGTATTCTCTCTTTTTCTTGGTTTCTAATGTTTTTGCAATCCACTTTGAACACAACCGATATTTAAAAATTTCCTAGAGACATGAGTTTGTCACTTCAGAACTCTTTCAAGAGCTAACAACTGTAACGTGCAAAGGTTCTCTTTGACTTGTCGTGTTTAAGAATGTGAGAGAATGGTCTGATGCGTAGGCATCTGATTCGTTCTAACAACTGTTCTTAGCGTTGGCTTCTGTCCGTTCGCTGTAGTGGTAGTGTGCCTGGGTTGGAGACCGGATGATTCGTGGCTGGTGTCTTTGACTTAAAGAACAATTTCCCTCCTTTTGTGGAGTCAGTTTCGAAGTTTCTTTTGGTATGATATGAACATATGAAATTAAAAAAAAAAAGGAAAACCCTCACGGAGATCGATTCGAGTCGGCGACTACAGCTAGATTTGGACTAAGAACTTTCTGAACCCTTTGCATTGGAAAAAAAAGCAGAAAAGTTGAAACCTCGAACACAGTCCCCTGATAGGTGTGATTCCACTAAGAAATATATACGGTTTTTTTGTTAAATTTGGAATTTGAAGTTTGCCGAGGTTAAACATTAAATCATACGGAGAGGAGGAAAAGGAAACGAACAACCCAAGTAAAAACAATTAAGATAATTGAAAAATCATCTCTAAAGTCATATTTTACACCACCGTCCATGAAAAGATACATTTTTTTTGAATACCTCCACTTCGCACTCTGACCTTGAGTTTGCTAAGTCAACCTGCTTCTTTGTTCTATGTATTTAGAAGATTAATTAACAGTGGCTAACAGTTACGAACATAATTGCAAAAAAATTGGTCTTGCTTTGGAACTTGGAAAACGTCACTGAAGTTCAATTTAATAAGCAAAATACGGCTTTTTTTCTCCCCTAAGTGCATTGAGAAGTTAAAATAAATAAATCAGAATTAGCAGCTGGGATTCTTTTTTCCTGTTTTCAGGTCATTGTTTTCGGAGATTTTACCTGGAATTTGTTTTGGACTTTTAGATTTTGCTAGATCTCGTTATTATGGTACAGAATGTACCAAAGTAATTCTTTTTTTATTTTCCTGTGTATCTTCATATCATATTTTAGCTACTTCATTAATAGCGTTATTGATTAAATTTACAGTTAATAACTACGAAATTTAATTTCAGCCGTACTACCATAAAAACCTTTCGTCAGGCTAAGGAGGTTTTTTTCGGAAAGAGGTGATATTTTTTCTGTTGATTTCATGACAGATATCCAAGATTGAACTATCATACGACATTATTAGACTACAGCAGAGGTTTTATAGCAGTGCTTTGTTTCTCAAAATCTGTTCTTCATTTTTAACTATGCGTGATATACTGGCAATAACTGACTCAGTTGTAACCTTCAAAGAACGTCTGCGTTTAAGACTACAATAACAGAGATCACGAAACAATTTCGCTTTTGTATCCTTTGCTCAGATGTTCAGCTACACTGTTGGCCACCCAAAATACAACACCAAGAATGACACGAGATAGCAAAGCCAGATTTACTGGACACATAACAACAGATACAAAGATGAAACGATTGAACTTACAGGCTCGTGCGACTTGCGGAACACGCAGACATCAATAGTTCGTGCGGCCCCAATGGCTGGTAATAATGACCGCTACACGCCGCGGCATCGAACGAAAGAGGCTTTGGAAGTGGGCTTCGGGTATGTCGGTCTGGGCTGCTTCCACACGTGGCCACAGTTCATAAGTCGTAGCCACGGGTGGTGCTTGCCGGGCCACTCGGTTGCCAATCAGGACAGACGTGTTCGATGGGCGGCGTATCGGGAGAACAGGCGGGTCACAGCAGCAGTGACGCCTGGAGTGCCGTGACGAATTGTTGCATGATGCATGACAGGTGCGGGCGCGCATTGTCCTGTTGAAACGTGGCCGCTGGCAGGTCCTGCAGGTAAGGGAGGTCTACATGCTCCAAAACGTCTGAGAGTAGCGGTGGCTGTTGAGTGTACCGGCGATGCGTACTAGTGGGGTGTGGGTGTCATATGCAATTGCGCCCTAAAACATAACGCCAGGTGACGGACCGATATGGCGATGCATAACGCAGGCGTGGTACAGTCTCTCGCCGCGGTGACGCCACTAGCGGATCCGACCATCGTGGTGTTGCAGGCAGAAGCGGGATTCGTCAGAGAAGACAATGCCGTGCCATTCCGTAGTCCAGGTGCGGCGTTCAACGGCCCACTGCCGCCGCACTCACCGATGGTTTAACGTCAATTGTAATCGGAGCCATGGGCGCCGTGAGACATATTCCTACTCCTGCAGACGATGTCGAAAGTTACGTGCTGACACAGTTTTTTGCACAACACACCCTAATTCCTGCGATAATGTTCGTGATGTGGCGGAGCGAGCCGTCAATACCTGCCGCACAACATGCCAGTCCTCTCGTTCGGTGGTGTGTCGCGGCTGCGGCAATCACTCACGTTGGTCCGTCCATCCCTCCTACACCCACAGAATGCATACTCGCCTCACTGTGGCTGGATGTCGTCCAACAAGGGCGCCGATGTCTCGGTACGATAAGCCGCTTTGGCGATAAGACATTACTCGTCCTCTGTCGAACTCCGAAACGTGCTTGAGTGACTGCCGTATTATGCGACGAGGTTTCAAGAAGCTTACCCCCCCCCACAGGTCCGGCAGCACAACCCACTTCCACTACTTAAACCCCGCCTTCTGTGCACCCTTCTTATAGTGCTTCTCGGTGGCGGGCCGGGCGCACATGATTTGCGTATGCCCTGCAATGCTAATTGTTTGCATGTCCTCTCGCGGGCGACGCATGCTGCGAATTTCAGGCAAATCAGATGCTTGTTTCTTTGTGCTGCATTATGGGGGACCAGCAGTGTATTTTTATCATAGGTATATATTAATGAATAAGGCAGCTCAATATAGGATTGCTGTATGTAACTTTGTGAGTGCAGTTTACATCATTTTGAACAACTACTTTTGCACATGATTCTAAATATCGCATGTAAGTGCATTATGCACCTTTATGGAAAAATCACTGTATGTGGATTTTACGTGAGGACGATGATAACTCAAAAAAATTAGAAACAAAATATCGTTTATCAATGAAATGCCCGATGCAATAAAATACAACTGAAATAGGTTGGTTGGTTGGTTGGTTGGTTGATTTTTATGGCGCAAGGGCCATGTTTGGCCAAAGAGCGCCAGACACAAGACAAACAAACAGGATTAAAAAACGTGGCATAACTCCCCAAATCTGGCTGACCAAGTAAAACCGAACCATGAGAATGATGGAAGGGCCAAAAAAGATAGTGAAACAAACAGTATTAAAAACATAGTACAATGGTTAGAAACTAGCCGATTAAGTAAAACTGAGGAATGAGAATGATAAAACACATCACGAAAACAAACACAACTACACATAGGATGAGTCACAGGAGGGGGACGAACTGTCACTCTCCTCCCCCCTATGTTCCTCTATAATGTTGGTTGAGGGTGGGGACCTCGCTGAGTCTGAGACAGTTGCAATGTTGGTCAGTTGCACCGCAACAGTTGGATGGACACTGCACACCTTTGCGGATTTAGGGCCGGGTCTTCCACACGTGCAGGCTTTCTGCTTGGAACTGGAAGAGTCGGTCGTCTTCAAAAGAGAAGGCGCAGAGTCAGCTGGCCGAATAAGCTGGTGCTCGGTGAAATCCACCTGTGTCGCTTGTTCAGCTGTAGATATCTTGGCAAGTGCGGCGAGAGCTACAGGGCGCGGGACAAAGGGCTGCATGGGTTGTGGCAGAGACTGACCAACTGCGGCAAAAGTACGCTGTCGGTTGTTGGGAACACCCAACTTGGCCTTGGCAGCAGGGTACGAGAGGCCTTCCAGGGTCTTGAGGCGCTGGATCGCCATCTCGTCCTTCCATTTCATACAGTGTCGGGAGTAAGCTGCATGGGCCTCACCACAGTTAACACAGCAGGCCGCAGAAGTGCAACCTTCCCCGTTATGTTCACTGGAGCCACAATTTCGCAACGAGCGGAACTGTTACATGAACGTTGTGAATGCCCGTACCTCTGGCACCTGAAACAGCGCTGAGGACTGGGAATGTACGGGCGAACTCCACAGACCAAGTAGCCAGCCTTGATTTCGGTCGGAACTTTCGGGGAGTTAAAAGTCAAGATTACATTTTTAGACTTAATCAAAGAACCATCGCGCCGGAACATCATACGACGTGCAGCAATCACACCCTGATCTGCAAGTTCAGTCACCAATTCGTCCTCACTGCATGGCAAGAGATCAAACTCCGAAATAACACCCCGAGAGGTGTTAAGAAACGGGTGAGGTGTCACTTTGACAGGAATGCCTTGAAGATTAGTGAGGTGCAGAAGAGTGTTACTCTGAGAAACACTGCAAGTTTCGACAAGCAGGTCCCCAGAGCGAAGCTTCCTCACAGACTTCAAGGGGCCAACCGCAGCGTCCAAAGCTTTAGAAATGAAAAAGGGAGATCTGGTGGACAGTCTCTCATTCGGATCGATGGATTCTACAACTAAGTGTGTAGCATGCGTATTCACAGCAATCGAGGGGAGACGACCCTTCGGAGCGACTGGTACAGCTGCCGAAGAAGAGGTTCCACATTCTTGGTCCAGGTCATGGTCTAAAGATCGTTTAAGGTTATGAGACGTGATAGGTTGAGAAGACGAAGGAGAGTCGTTGTCAACTATCATTTTCTCAGGTGACTTGAATTTGGAGTTTTTGTTTTTGTTTTTACCCTTGGAAAAAAGGAGGAGGATTCGTCTGCAGACTACTCCACCCACCACCGAGCCCTACAAGGGAGAACTGAAGGTCTGCAAGCCAAGAAAATGACGCTGGACACAGTTCTGGAATTTATACGTTGCAGATATAGTCCGTTGGCTGTGATCACACGCACTCGGCGGACACCTCGGCTTCCGGGTACCGTCATGCCAACGCCTTTGGCATGATCCCACAGCTCCCGGGCTTACCCTGCCATGCTATACGACAAAGTCGCTAAAGTCCTGTACACAACTTGGTACAAGACTTCTGACTAGAGGTGGGTTAGTCTCTAGCCTCTCGTTTACAGCGAAGCCGGGGTCGAAGAATAGTGTTGGTACACAGGAGGCACTTCTCCGGTCTCTTGCGACCTCAGCCGCCAGACATCCCATTTCCGCCTGACGGGTCTCCGCACGCGGCAAACATGCAGGTAGGTCTAGAACCCAGACCAGCTAAAAGGAAAAAAGTAATCCAAGGAAGACAAATCCTGGAAGGGAACCTAAACGGAATCTCAGCAACTTACGAACTGAGCGGTTAATATAAAACAGTTAGTGGTGGAAGGTAACAAAACCACAAGACCGGGGTGTTAGTTCATAGCGTGGTAGCGATTAGGTAGAGTATACAACACGGGCAACTAGCCAGTGGAGAAAATAAATAAAAACGAAAAAGCGAAACACAAGACCAGCTCGGGATCGTGGGGCCGCGACTCCCCAACAGCTGGATGAACAGCCGTCCCTGCAAACTCCAACAGCACCGAAATAAAAAACAAGAGGTGGCATGACATCAGATGTTGACCAGTCACAAGGTCAGCTCGGGCCTTGGGGGCGCCGCTCTCCAAATAAAACTGAAATAGTGTTCATTATTTATAACATTCGATACGTGAACCTGACAATTGGTTTCATATTAAACAAGTTGTATTTATCTTGACAAAATACCAGTATTTTTCCTTTTCCGAGAATGAGGAATGCATACTGATTAACTGCTTTTGGAACTGTGGGAAGTGGAACCTAAGGATTTCAGGAAAAATAGTTTTTCATTGTTTTTCTAATATTATAACCAATGTTAGCTTTAAATTATGCCGTTTTGCAATACTGTTTCAGTACCTTTTCACGGTTTCCATTTTCAGGCGATATAGGATCTAGCATTTTATTTTCCGTTAAAGCATTATTTCCAACAAAATCTATTTTACAGGATATATCTCTATCTACAGAGAGGAAGACTAGCGGAAAAATGCAACAGTTTAAGAAAAAAGCGTAAAATAGAAGTATCTCTTGCATGTTACATTACATAACATCTGTATTTCATCTTGCAGGAAGTTATCTTCTATTCTAGTATCCAAATACATCATCATATTATATAAAATAATGCGGTTAGTTTAATATTTATAAAATAAATTATAAATTGTAAAACTGAAAAGTTTTTTTATTAAGGACAAAATCAAGCGACATGGATTAAGCCCATAAAAGGGCGCATGCAATAGTATTGCAAAACGAGGAATGTATGCTCCTAAAGTAAATATTATTGAAATATATTTAATGTTTTACGCTCCAAGGCGCTAAATTATCGACTAAAAATAGCTTCATGAATTCAGATGTTGACCGACTACCCGGAGTTAAACATTGGAATTTCGAATAATTGTTTGTGATGTATGTATCCCCAAAATCTTAGGTATTGGTAAAAGAATTTAGTCTGCAATGCTGTCTGGCTTTAAACAGTTGTCAGCCGACGAAAGTCTATTGGCTGAGCGGAGATAATTTATTCAGCAACTGACATGTATAAGAAAAATAAAGTATTTACAGATTTTCAGCTTTTCCTGTTAGGTATCTGTTGTCGATGTACTCCACTTTGTTTGCTGTGAAGCACACCTGTGTGACGATAAGTCCATTTCAGAGCAAGCACTATGACTGGTGGACACGGATTCGAACACCATCTCCCACTTACTCTCGTGCACTGCTTTCATCTGCATGAAGTCGTGTACTCAGGTATGCGTATTAATATCGAGGTCGCTGACGTGATATGATCCGTCCGTCTATTCATCCCAGCTCCGAACGGGTAAAGGTGATTCGCTTTACATCATACGTCGTCCATCTCAGCAACTCAGAGTTGCAATAGAAATATATCTGGAAGTCTACAAGAGCTTTTTCGGAGAAAAAGCTTTTGTAGATTTCCAGAGATAATTCTATAGAGCTTTTTTCTAAACAACTGGAGCTTTCCGGAGAGAAATTACTCGCATCTCTTCAGCCGTACATGCAACCAAGCAGCAGAAAAGGACATGTATAATCCCCGTTTCCTACGGTAACATGAACCGTTCCTCCAGCTCTTCGCTCAGCTGGACCACTTTTCCGGGAAGAATCCTTTCTACCTCCCGCACAATACAACGGCGCAGTATCTCCTTTGGTCCTGCTATCCGAGTCGATCTCTCTCCGCGATCTTTTCATGACTACACTTTTTCGATCATTCACATTTTGCCAAAGAGTTCCTTGCTCTCTTGCTAGGAGGGCCCGTCTTGGCTCCGTAAATTTTACTGCTTCCCAAAAGCATTTTGCACCATGAAGATGTTAAGAAATGCACTCTTCTGCGTGAGGAATAATGTGGGAGTCAGCGCGCGTATAAATAGACAAACGCATAACTAACTAGTCTTGTTTGTCCTGCCAACATTCGGATTAGAGAACACTATACGTTTCCTGATCTGGCAACACTAATTGCTTACCAAACATCGAAGGACCTCAATATCAGTTAATCTAATTAATCACCGCACCCAAAATTCATAACAATATAAATAAAATATATGAAGCCTTCGAAATACTGTTCAAAAATATCCGGGCGCCAGTTATGGATACCTGATTTACAGATATAAGTCACATACGTGCCCCACGCAGATAATAAATGACGCATCTTTCCTGTCATTTGTCACAGATAAGTATTAACATTAGAATAGGGAGTAAGGCAGAGAGCTTAGTGTCTTTGAACGTGTCAATAACATATTGTGACATCTTACCATATAGTCAGGATGGGAAATCTATGCATGCTGTAACTATCCTTATAAACTGCAAGACGTGTTATTGTGACGTTGAGACGCCTAACACCAACAGGAACGCAATTGCTACATAGTGGGAAACGTAAAATTTTGCTGAAAAGGGTTGTGCAGCAAAATCGGTTGACCTGGGCTACAACACTCACTACCAAGTTCAAAACTCTGCTAGAAGCATCACAACCACCAGAACATTTCGCTGAGAGCTAAAGACGGTGGGTTTTAATGACGAGTAGCCGTGCATAATAAACATTACATCTGGAATATCAACGTCAAGTCTTGGTGTGAGTGGCGAAACTCTGGGCTTTGTTTGGAGAATTGGGAAGTAGAAACGTGTTCTTTGGATGGATAAATTTTGTTCAACCATTCGAAGTATGACAGACTAGTCTAGGGTGGAAAATGTTGCATAAGGCTACAATTAATTCTGCGTGGAAGTTGCTAGGTGGATATTCTAATACTGCCGTGTCGGAAATACACTTTTCTTTTACACCTCGTTTGATAACAAATTATAATTCAATTTATTTTCAGTTACAGGGCCCAAGAATATATTCCTGTTGTTTCAAAATTCCGAGGACAGATTTTAGCTGGATAGAGTTTATTCTTGTGCTTACTCATTACACTTCCTCCCTGGACACACAAAAAACGTTTTTGACATTTCTTGAAACCCAGGAAATAAAAAGAATTAGCTAAAGGTAAATGAAGTCTTATAATTCGGCAATTGGTGTGGTAATAAGGTGTACTAAATTCGTCGAACTTTGGAATTATATCTTTGAACAGCACTTCTTTACAATATTAGGTTTCTAGTCATTTAATATTTTTCCTTCTCTTTTTTAATTCGCTATTTCGTGTTTTATTGCTCACTTACAAGTATATTTTTGAACACCTCTTTTTCTTTATATAAAATCGGACACAAGGTAATGCACCTGTTTCTGAATTTTGTGGATTAATTCCTTTAGTAGTTTTTGGAGAACAATCCTGCCCTTTACTATGAATAGTGTGCTAATGCTACTGGAAAGTTTGAATAGATTTTAGTTTTAGCATGATATTGTGAAAATTCCTTTCTTTTCAAAATTTCGTAGATCCCATTCTAAAGAAATCCGTCCATCATTTAAACGTTCCTGCAGAAGGGTACTCCTCTTTTGATTGTGATGCGTGAACTTCTAAAATAATTGAAAAATATAAATAATTTTAAAGTTACGATAGAGTGTCACTTCTCCTTGTAAAATGATGAGGGTGTTTCAAATCGCTTAGGGCTCCAAGATCAAGGTATAAATGTATTGCTCTGTTTTACAAATTATCTGCAATTTTAATTCATGTTGAGGAACTGGACTTGAATTATGCGAATTTCTTTCTGGCAGCCTTAGGGAATTAGGGTGCGAGTTTTTCTCACAGTTATCTGTACATTACAGGAAACAATAAGTTTTGTTCCTGTTCTCCTTTATGTATGAACAATGGTTTCCCCTATATTCCTCTTTTATATTTTTCAATATTTTTTGCGCAGGCTCTCTAAAAAAAGAGCTTACCACAGTTTTTAATTTGTCGTCTAATCCGTAAAATAATTAGAACCAAATTGGCTTTCAAGCATCGTACGAATTCAATTCGTTTTAATATGTTTCCTTCTTAGTATTGTTTTCGATATCTGCAATTATTACAAACAGCCCACCGCCTTACATTCCCAAACCCGATCTATGACATAAAGCCCTTTACACAAGCTCTGTGCTTATATACTGAAGCCTATAATATAATATTTCAATAGTAAGGATATAAAAACTCAGAATAATATGGTTTTTGCGATAGAGCAATGCACATTCCAAACAGCGACTGTAAAAAAATATCTCAAGGTGATGAACTTTTATATCCTCTTCAAAATAGAATATTTTTTGTTAAGAGAATTGCGCAAAATTTTTCTAATGAGTTTTAATGAAATTACATATTTTGGCAGCAATTAATCAATCACGCAATTCGTTTCAAATTTCGATTGTTGGAGAAACATTTGTCGTGATTAGTAATCACTTGTAAAAACTAGTTTAAAATAATTTTTATATATTTTCCTTTGAGGACATTTTTTAATAGTTGACATTTTCATGGCGAACAGTTATTCGTTCGCAAAACGTTTTCGAACTGTTCTTGATGTGGTCGTTTTCTCTTTGATTTCAAAGGGAATCAATGATATTTGCTTTGTGCCCCATAAGCAATAATCATTTCAGCAACATATGCAGTTATAGTGGTAAAGACAGGACCAAATCATACAATCGCTGCAATTTAATCAAATAAAATTGTTTTAATTTCTTAATCGGAAAAATTATACAAGAGTTGAATGTCACTCTTTCGCAAAGAATTAATGGCCAACGATATTAAATATTAATATCAAAATACACTATTGTTGATTTAGTCATATGGGCAATATATTCATACAAGGACGAATATCCCCAGTATTTCACTTCTATTCGCAAGACAATATTATATACATATCTGTCAAATATAAACGTTTTACATTTTTTAATTTCATATTTCACAAATTGCAACGTTTAGAGCTTTGCAGTAATATGGTAGGTGAAAAAATTGCTTTCTTCATTTTTGCTAATGTGTATGTCAGGAAAAGCGCGCATTACATTATCCTTATTACGCTGAATGCAAATCTGTTCTTTGATCCAACGGACGCACATTATATGGTTAATAAACGTTCGAACCATTTGATATACATACAAAGAATCTGCAGTAAAATTCATACCACTTTGCAGTAAACATTATGGAAAAGGAGCCTGTCGGTCGCAAGAAGTTATCACATAACTCTGAGAACATTAGCTGTTACGATTCTTCCAATACTTGAATAGTGAATCACCAGAATGTTCAGCTTCAGAATATTTTAACTGACGATTCCACAGCGATTGCGTAATTATTTGAAATGTTTTTTCCATGAAATCATGAGTGAATAAAAGAAGAATTTTCGAGGTATTTAAAATATAAATTTGCGATTCTCGTGAATCTTTGATAACATATGAATAGCAACAGCAAATACGTTCCACGCTTATCCGTGGAAATAAATATCTTCATGAGGTAGTACTGATATTTATACTACTAGAAAGTAATGTTAAACTCAGTCAACAACAGATCACTCATAAGAAAAACATTTGTTTCAGTATGAAAAGAAAGACGGCTACGTTATACAGAATTACGCGCTTAGATCCGCAAGAATTATAGATGTGTCCTGTTTCAGCGTAACAACATATTGGTGAAATACCGCGTGATTTTAACATAAAGTGCTGGTACTATAAATTGTGCACATCTATCCTTTGTACGCAATCAGTTACTGTTCGCGAGCAACGGGAAATTTGGAACCATGGCGATGTAAGCCAATTTGACAGCTTCCAGATAGTTGGGGCCTGGAAAGCTGGAGCCAGTATTTTTAGAAACAGCCTCACTTGATGTTATTCCGATCTGCTACTGTATCAACGGTGTTCCAGGACTGGATTATCCATGCACAAAAAAACAGAGGAATATATAGCCAAGAGCGGTTGATTCTCAAGGAGAGCGCAGCATGTCACGATTGGTGTCTCAGCAAAGACGTGCAACAAATACCCAGCTCACCCGCCAGTACAGATGCGATATAGGTCGACCAATTTACACATTCACCATGCAGGGGATCTTGCTTCACCTGGTTTTGCACAGCTTGGATACGATTCCCATTCATTGCAAAAAGGAGCCTATGGTGACTCTCATTCATTTGCCTTTTAGAGAAACACATAAGTTCATTGTTCTTTTTTGAATCAGAAGATTTTTTTTCAGGGAATAACGATCTTTGTTTGTAAAACCAATATTGTAATTTCAGATGTAACCTAAATATTTTGGAATTTTAAATTAAAAAAAATTTCAAAATAGTAATGTTTATGAAAATTTATTTAAGTTTTACGAGCTCAGATTAGAATAGCGTAAAAAAGGAACACAGATATGTACAGACCTGAAAAAACAAACAAAGAAAGGGAGCCACCCCCTTAACTTTGGAACACTTTGCCGCAGGTAGACAAGTAAGGTACCGTTGGAAAGCACTCGAAGGGAACTATCACATGATGCGAAGAAAAATGCTAATAAAGCTAATTAACATGTTCATTTGCTCACTAGCTCCGAATTTTTCCAAATAAGGGGTATGTTATTTTATGCGCATTCTTTTTAGCACATGGAAAATCCCTTAAATTTTAAATTTCATCCAAATCGGATGAATAATAGCGAATATATTTGCAAATAAAGTTAGAGGGGGCATCTATATATCTACATCTGGGAAACACGTCTGGGATGTTCCTTTCCCTGCAAGAGTGATAATGCTGGAAAGTCGGCGTCTTGCCCGAACCTCAGACAAATTGAGTACAGAGTACACCACGAACCTCCTCTATTAAGGTGAAGCACTAAGCGTTTTTTTGAAATACCTTCTTTATTCCGTTCCAAACAACTTGAAACACTTCTCTAGTGAGTTTCATTAATCATACTTTTGGCGGAAGCCTTACCCTAGTGATTTCATCAATAAGTCTTTTGGCGAAAGCTGAACAATTCCAATACACGCACACTTCGAAATCATGAGAATTCCTAATTTAGCCCGCGAAAATATAAAGATATTGTACGTGATCCATTCCATATTTATTGCCTTCATATCTTCAAGAAAAGTTTCCGAATTTATTTTTTTCTATACATGTATCATTAAAAGTGTCCCTAGAACCTAAGGAGGTTTTCCGTAACAATATCGGTAATCAAAGAATCCTGTTAAAACTTGCATTCTTCAATGTATTAATTATATTTTTTTCGGTTTATTTAGTGAAAGCTGTTGATCGAGAACTTACCGTTTAGTAGTTGAGTCATAATTTTCACTTATTATTGCTCTACTTGCATATTTGAAATAAATATATATATATCGTCGTATGTACATTATTAATTTGAGGCAATTTTTTAAGGTCAGTGAATTTCAGGAACATGTAGCTCCACAAAATAATGTCAGGTCATTTAAAATTTGGAAATTTTAACACTTCTATATCAGAACAATGTGTATTTATTTGCAAGAAAATCCTAGGCTGTCATGCAACAGTCATTCGGTGACTTCTCATGTATGGAATGACCCTATTGTGAATTGCAGGGTCATATTATAATAATATATCCTCCCCTGTAATGACAGTGTACCCGTTAAGGCGCTACACAGATTGAACGTGACAAGATCCACCACACGGATGTATAAGCGGCAGGCCAGGACAGATGAGCCATAGAGCGTTACGTGAGCACAAATCGCTGAGGTAGTGATTCAACAGACGTTCAAAACAGAATTATCATCGGCTACGGCGCCGAGGGTGGAAGCGTCCCAGAAACATGAGATTTCGAGGGCTATTTGCTAGGTGCGGTAGTAATGGTGGGCCACGAACGGACCACTAGTACACCGTTTCCCACCCGACGTCATAACTGTAGAGCCCAAAAGCCATTGACCCCAGAGTGGAACGTCGCCTACGTCGACTGGTAATGGTCAATAGACACGCAGCAATGCAATAATTGGCCACACAAACCAACGCTAAGGCACTCTGGAACGGGTCAATGATAACAATAGAGTGAACCATTTTTGCATGGGTTTCGGAAGTTTTGTGCTGCTTCAAGGCGACCATGCTAACCCAGATCCATTGGCAGCAACGCATGCAGTTCGCATAGGACTACCGTCCTTGGACAGAGAAAGAGCTGCAAAAGTTTGCCTTATCCGTCAAATTGAGGTTTCTACACCACAGAAGTGACGGGCAGTGGCGGATGCGACGTCAGACTTACAATAACCAACACTAGGACACGCTTGTCCGTGAAGTACAGGCCGGAAGTGAGAGTGTACATTTCTGGAAGATGTTCTCCTGGTATGATCTGTGACAGCTGGTACCACTGGATGCTTCCCTGAACGCCAATGACTACTAGTCCCTCCTCGCTGACCACATACATCCCTTTATGTTGGAGGTTTACCCTGATGGTGATGGTATCTACCAACAGGACAATGCGCCGTTCCACATCTCTAGGAGGGTTTGTGACTGGTTCCAGGAACACGGTCTCCGTTTTGCTTTGGTCGGCGAAATCGCTCATCATCACTCCCATAAAGCACCTGTGGGACTATTTGGATGTACATGTTTACCTACCGACCCACAACCACGTCATCTCCGGGACCTCCGTGCTCTGCTGCAATCTGAATGGGTACGAGTGCCTCTGGCAAAAATCCAGGGCCTGATTGCGTTCGTGTCACGCCGTCACGCCGCTGTCATCCGGCCCAGGGTTGGTATTCCCATTATTATGTAGGTGTTCATTTTATTCTGATTCGGCTGTGTATAAACTTCTTTGCGGACATTCTCGTTCATCGCACTATTGTATTCGCACATTGGGAATGAATGAAACATGGAGGGTACGTGAAACGCCTTACTCGCCTGAAATCTTGTAAAACAGACCTTACGTTTTGAAATCAAAATTTGAATGGAAAGCGGGTTGAGGCGAAGGTAGCGTAGAGAAGATACATCAAGGTTAGTAAAGAAAACGGCCACTGCTCCTCTCCTCGCCAAACCAATAACCTGACTTTTTTCAAATCAACTCAGCAGTGAAGCAGGAAAACCTGTACTTAGGGCAAGCTAGGCCTATGACTCACGGCTCACTTAGCAAAAACGTCCCAACTTTGTTTTTCAGATTGCAACAAATATATGCAGTTCTAACGCGAGGAATAACACAACGGTTCTACTTTTGGCAATCTGTGAACCACTTCTGATATGTACTCATTACAGGGGCACGTGAACAACACACAAGATGGGCGTTTCCGAGATCGTAATTTCGAGGCGTCGTGCCGTCACAATTTTCCTTTACCAAACTCCGGTAAATCCGCAGCTTTTCTCATTCTGACTCAGAACACTCTACTAACCAAAGCCAGGCCTCGGGTAGTATATATACTGCCGTGTAAACTTCCCCTGTGCCACCGTTCGGTGTCCAGGCGCGTTCATTTCTCTAGGCTGGGGGTGACCATAATGTAATGGCTCATCGGTGTGTGTATATATATATACCATGACTTTCTGAAAAAATCTGCACTTTTCTAGTTGTTTCAGAGTGACCCATGCATGTAATTATAAAAATTAGATACAAATGAATAGCTGCACTGGCTTAAGAGAAATGGAAATTTTAAACCTTGCAGAATTATTCTTTCATAAAACGGAATATTTTATATTTGAAAAACTTCACTGAAAGATGATTACCAGAGTTTATTCTCAGAGGCAACCAACTTCCATCTTGCCATTACATAACCGCTATATTTTTTTTTTTTTTTTTTGATTGAAGGTTTAACGACCACCGTGAGCAACTCAATGGGCTATAAGCAGTCGCCCGTCCCTAATTTACGGTCACTGGTTCCAGGGAAGGGAGAGAGCCAGTGCCGTAAGACAAACACAACATCCATGCCTCACCGGGATTCGAACCCGAACCCCTTACGGACGAATGATCAGAGGCCAGTGCCTTAGACCACTGCGCCACCGGGGCGGCCACAACCGCTATGGCCAGCGTCCTACGTTGATTAAATTATGATTTTCGGAACTGGTTATATGAACTTCCTTAATATGGCACCCTAGTCCGTCGTTGTTCCACAGGATCATGTCACAGCAACCTGCAGTTTTTGTTTTCTGTTTACAATTCTAATGTCCACAAAGATGGCGTTTGGTTTGAGCTGACGTGGCGTGGTGCTTAACATTTAATTCTTGAACGAACGTAAGGTCGTTCTTCATGGAAAGGTCTCTAGGAAGCGTCATTCATCAACTTGGTATTTTCCAAATTTTATAAATACTCCTTTACATCCGTAATGTACTGTAAAATTACAGGTAATCAGAGAAAAGCATTGAATAAAATATGAAGGCCTCCAAGCACTTTGCCCTTTGGCACCACTTTTTCGGTTCATCGTCTTGGTGTGCATTTGCATATTCTTGGATGAACGTTCCTTGGCTATTGAATAAAGTAAGATATAAGATCATGCAACGAAAAGTCTCCTCGCTTCTTTGTGTAACCGACTTTGCGGTGCTGGGCCTTCTTCGTGCAGCCCGCATTGCACTGCTAAGGATTCTTCGTGTAGCTGCTCTTGCGTCAGCTGACCTTGCCTTGGCGCTATGCACCTTCGTTGCATTGCACAGCTGACCTTGCCTTGCTGGGGTTATTTTGTGGAGCCGTTGCTGCGTTATGTTTGAAGTTGTGATTCAGCCGACCTTGTTGGGGTTCGGCAGTTTGAGGAATACAAGAGATGCTGAGTACTCTTCTGAGTGGCGAGTGATGCCAAGGTTTACCTTCCGTTCTGCTCCGTCTTCCGCAAAATTCGTATGCCGAAGTGAGTTGTATGAGCCAAGTCAACTGCTTCGTCCCGAACTGCACTGGACTAACTGTTGCTTGCTGCTCTTTGGTTCTCGTCCGCCTCCGGTCGGTTTCATCGGCAGTGGAGGGGTGATTTGACAAGTTAACAGTCTTATGCCTCTTCTACAGTATAACGGCTTCTCAAGGTAATTGTTGCTATCAAATTCAAAGCTAATGTTCTGTGGATTTACTTACAATCTAAAACCTTGTGTTTGTTAAATTTCTTGTACATTATCGTTATCATAATTTAATATGACAACTGCTTTTAAGGCAGACTCTCCTACGGGGTTTAAGCTAGTGGTGCCGGGTGGAAAAACTAGGCAGGTTGGACCGTCACAATATTGAACTTTGTACGTTTACTTTTGTAATACACGACAATTACGTAATTAAAAAAATCAGTGCTCATGCAGGATTAGTTAAGACATTTACACCAATGAGCCATTACATTATGACCACTTACCTAATAGGCTATAGGACCCCCTTTAGCTGGCAAAACAGCCGCCACTGGGCGAGGCATTGATTCGATGAGGTGGAGATATGCATTCTGGGGAACGTAGTACCGTAATGTAAACAGCAGGCTCACCAGTTCCCGTAATTTCGGGGTGGTTGTGATTTAGCACGAACCCGCTTTACTAAGTCGAACGACAAATGTTCGATTGGGTGCGTGTCAGGTGAATCAGGAGGCCAGGTGGTTAACAGAAAGCCAAAGGATATTCCTCAAACCATTCCTTCAAGATTTTGGCAGTGTGGGATGGCGCATTACCCTGTTGGTAATAGCCATCAGTAACAAGGAAAACAGTGCCCATGAATGGGCGAGCTTGGCCAGCAACAATGTTCAGATACCTGACAGCTGTCACGGATTGTGCTACTGGGATAATGGGACCTAACGTGTCCCAAGAAAACATCGCACACAGCATAACCCCAACATCGCCGACCTGTTTAAGCTCAACAATGCACCCTGGTGCCATAGTCGCTGTTGGCAATCGGCGTTACCACGCTCGGCCGTCTACGTGATGCACCAGGAATCTTGATTCGTCAGACCAGGCCACCTTCTTCCAGGGTCCAAAATCGATGTTTTTATGCGTTGTCGCACATGAAATGCGCATGGAACCCGGCTGGATTTTCGGCTAAGCAGGCATGACCAACAACTGTTACAGCGATCACCACTGTATTAATTGTTGGTCATGCTCGGAAGGCGAAGATATGTGCTTTGCAGGTAGTTACTCTTTGAAACCCCCATATAAACAATAAAGATGTGATCCAAAGTGTAGATAAAAATAAAAAATAATATGGTATGGTGATCAGGAGAGAATAAAACAAAAGCTATACGAATGCCAACTTCGAATGTAAAAACAATGTTGAAAGTTGGAAAACGTGAGAAACTGAAGAAAGAAACGGACACTAATAAACTGTATTTGGTTGGTTTAAGTGAAGTTAGATGGGAAGATGTAGAAGATTTTAAAAGTGATGATTATAAAAGTGTATATTCCTGCAGAACGCGAGGAAAAAATGGAGTGGCATTTGTCTTGAATGAAAATGTTAAAAACTCTGTGGAAAATCCAATATATAAAAATGTAACGGTCATTATGATTAAAGTAAAAGCAAAGCCCATGAATATAATGAATATACTGGTACATATGCCCAAAAGCGACCGCGATGAAAATGAAGTAGAATAGATATACACTGAGTGGCCACTTTATTCTGACGACCTGACAGTTTTAAGCAAATGAGCTATGGCTGCACGCTGTTGTCGCCACAGGGCGAGGCTAGTATAAAAAGGGAAGGTTTAATGCTTACGACAATAGTAGAAGTGATTTTTGGGTGAGAGATGTGTAAAAAATGCGATTTGACGGACTTTCTACGTGGAATGATTGTAGGAGCTCGGAGCCATGGAGCAAGCATCACCGAAACCGCAGCATTCGTGAAATGTACCAGAGCAGCTGTTGTTAAAGTGTTCAAAGACTGGATTATCAGAAAAAGACACTGGGTCTCTACGTGCAACGTGTGGTCGTCATCGACTAGTGACTGCTCGGGCGGAACGGAGAGTGCCCAGACTGGTAACAGACAGCAGAAGGGCAACAGTGCAGCAAATTACAGACCATCTTAATCAATGATCCCTTCAAATGAACTATGTACGTACTGTTCGTCGTACACTGTATTGGATGGGATATGGAAGCCGAACGCCTTTGATGTCTGCAGTTAATAAGAGAAAACGTCTCCAGTTCGCCTAGTAGCACAAGGATTGGACAGTCGATAATTGGTAGCAAATTATGTGGTCCGATGAATCACGTTGTACGTTGCGCCATGTTGATGGCCGAGTGAGAATTTGGCGGAAACAGCACGAAAGCATGGACATCAAATGCATTCCTACAACCCTTCAACCACGAGGAGACAACGTTATGGTTTGGGGAATGTTATCCTGGCATGCTTTGGGCCCTTTAATTCGTGTTGATTAACGTCTAACTGGCACATCATATCTAAACATCGTTGCGGACCAAGTGCATCCTGTCATGTGGATGGTTTATCCCATTGGCGATGGCTACTTTCAACAAGATAATGTATCCTGCCATAGTGCTCGTATTGTACAGGATTGGTTTCAGGAACATGCCGGTGAGTTTAATTTGCTTAGGCGGCCCCCACATTTTCCAGATCTCTACCCCATTGAGAATTTGTAGGATGAAGTTGAGCGAACCATCAGACAGCTGGATCCACAACCCTGCAATCTCACAATCCTGGAAAGTGCTATTCATCAAGCATGGTGGCAGATTCTACAAGTCACCTTGTAACGTACCAGGAGATGTGACGTACCTGCCAGAAGGACGCACACGACATAAAGGCATATAGGAATCAGAATAAAACGTCCGCGTAGCTCAATTGGTAGAGCATCTTATTCCGGAATGAGGGGACCCAGGTTCGAATCCTGGCGTGGACAGAAATGACGGAGAAATTTACTTCGTTGTTATAATGGCGCCCGAACTATCCGGATGACCCGACCGTTCAAAATCTCGTAATGGTGTAATGTTATTTCCACACCGCAAGATAGGAAAAATAAGAGAATCCTTTCTCCAGCACTTCAAAAAAAAAAAAAAATAAGGGGGAGATGATGTAACGTACCAGGAGATGTGACGTACCTGCCAGAAGGACGCACACGACATAAAGGCAGATACGAATCAGAATAAAACGTCCGCGTAGCTCAATTGGTAGAGCAACTTATTCAGGAATGAGGGGACCCGGGTTCGAATCCTGGCGTGGACAGAAATGACGGAGAAATTTACTTCGTTATAACCTATCAACATCTTGTGGAGTCGATGCCACGAATAATCGACGCAGTATTATTAGCAAAGGTGGGCCAACGATGTACTGAGGAGGTGGTCATAATTAAGTGGCCACTCAGTGTATAGTCAAACAGAAGAGATAATGGAAGGAGACGGAACTAAAAAGTGTACCATTTGGATGGGAAACTGGAATGCAGTGTATGGTGAGAAGGTAGTCAAAGGAATGACAGGTGGAAATAGGAATGAGAAAAGAGAAAAACTTATCGAGTTTTTAAAAGACACAAACTAATGCATGGTTATCCCTGGGTTAAACTTCCAAAGAGAAGGAGATATATATAGAAAATGCCAGGCAATATAGCAAGATACAGAATTGATTATGCATATGTTAATACAAAACAGATGTAGAACAGTGTAAAACAGATATCAAATTATCCAGGTACTGATAGTTATTCAGACCCTAATCTAATTGTTATGGAATCAAAAATTCAATTAAAGAAAATAAAAGAAAATAAAAGTAAATGTGGAACCTAGAAAATCTTAAAGTGGATGCTGGCAAGAAATCTAGAGAAAAACTCTAGAATAATATGAGAAAAAAAGAAGATACACCTGAGAGAGAGAACATACCTTTAACGCTAAAGCAAGATGTAATCATTTGAAAAACTAGATATATGAAACAGCTGCTAAAGCGATACGTTTTGTGAAAGCGAATAGAATTTAGAAGCCATGGGTTACAAATGAGATGATAAGAAAAATGGATGAAAAAGACATAAAAATATATACACTGAAGAGAGAAGAAAAATGTTTGAAAAAGTAAAAGAATTTACAAATATTAAAAGAAAAGCATAAGAAATCTGCCAATAGAAGGCAAGCAAGGAAAATTAATTTAGGATATTGAAGTATCAGGTGAATGATGGAAGAAATACATTGAAGGACTGTGTGCAAAAAATGTAGGGCCAGAGAACATCGACTTAGAAGTGCAAAGCAAAATATCAACATAAGGTAGATGTCCTGATATACTATAAACTGAAGTAGAATTTACGGAATGAAAAAGTGTAAAGACGGAAGGAGTGTATTTAATACCTAGTGAAGTACTAAAACAACTAGATGACAAAGACATAACAGAAATACGGAAATTATCCAACCTTATTTACAAAACATCAGAATGGCCTAAAGATATCACATAGAACATTCTTATACCAATTGAAAAGAAAAGTATTCCTACTAAGTGCAGTGACTATAGAAGCAGAAGTTTACTCTCGCATATTTCTAAAGAACTGCTCAGAATATTGGATCGACGACTGTATTACAGAGCAGAATATTTTTTCGGGCATGATCCATTTATATTCAGGAAAGATAAAGAAACTAGGGATGCAATCGGAGTGATGAGTACCGTATGCGAAAGAGATATAGAAGTAAACAAAGAAGTATACACTGAAGTGCCAGAAAAATTGGTACACCAGTCTAATACTTGGTAGATCCCCAGGGGAGCGCAGAACTGCAGAAATACGACGGGGCATGGATTCCAGTAGCTTCTGGAAATATGCTGTAGGCAATGCACACCATACTTCCTGCAGAGCGTTCCACAATTCGGGTGTATTCCGAGGTCTCGGATTCCTGTATTCGATAGCGCGTTGCACGGGATCCCAAATGTGTTTTATCACGTTCAGATCTGGGGACTTGGGTGGGAATGGCAACACCCTAAACTCAGATGAATGCTCCTCTAACCCTAATGTGGCGTCCCGACACTTGTGTGGAGGTGCATTTTCCTGTTGGAACAGGCAAAACCCATCAGCATGAATGCAGGTCATGCACGGGTGTGCCTCGTCAGAAAGCATGCGCACATAGCTACGGCCGGTCACACACGTTTGTAGACGTACCAGGGGTCCCAGTGAAGTCCAGCTAAACACACCCCATACCATTAGCACCCCCAACAGCCGGTATATTTCCCTGTTGACAGGCGGGATCCAAGGCTTCATGAGGTTGGCGCCACACACGAATCCTTCCATCTGCCCGATATATTTGGAAACCCGAGTCGTCAGACCAGGCTACTTGTTTTCAGTCATCAAGTGTCTAGATGCGGTGTTGCCGTGCCCAAGCGAGGCGCATAGCTCTGTATCGTGCACCCATCATGGGGACTCGAGTTGGGCGTCAGCTCTCAAAGCCCATATCGTGCAGGGTACGTTCCAGAGTCCGGGCGCAGATGCTTGTTGAGGCTCCAGCATTGAATTCCGTTGATACCTGCGAGAGTGTTGCACGCCTATCGCGTGAAACGATTCCTGACAGCCGAAGATGGTCATGTTCACGCAATGTCTTTTTACGGCCACACTGGTATCGTATTTTGGAAGTTTTGCCGGAATTGTTGTAGTCACGGTATACCCTTGCTATGGTTGTCCGTGAAAATCCGGACTTCATTTCTACCTCCGATATACTATGGCCCATCTTACGAGTGCCAACTTTGACACCGCGCTGAAAATCGCTTAAATCGTTATTGCTAGTCATTCTCATGCCGAAAATAGCACTGACAGCTCGCAAGGATGTCTGTCGCTTTATATACGCACTGGCGGACGCAACCGAGTACGCGCATAGGTGATGTTGCTATTTCTTTTGCATAAGCTAGTCTGTACCAATTTTTCTGGCACTTCAGTGTATATATATGTTTCGTCGTTGACATAGAAAAAGCGTTTGACATGGTTAATTGGGAAAATCTGATGGAAGAGCTAAGTAAATTAGGATTACTTTGGAGAGACCGAATATAATTGCTGAATTATACATGAACCATACGCCTTAATTAAAACAAAAAGGGGAAATACTAAAATGTGTGTGATTGGCTGGAGAGTTAGACAAGGATGCTGTCTATCATCAACGCTCTTAAATAGTTTTGAGGAAAAATAATAAAAGAAGCATTTGAGGAAGAGTAAAGAGGAACCACTATTTTAAGTAGAACAATACAATGTATTAGACTTGCAGATGACCAAGCAGTATTAGCTGATGCTGAAGATGAACTACACCACCTAATATAACAATTAACACAAAGAAAACAGAAATGGTTAGAGACTCAAAAATATTTGAAGTATAACTTTATACGGAGACTAAACGTGAACAATTGTGAAGAAATAATTTAAATTATTTGAGGCATTTGAACTGTGGTTATGGAAAAGAATAGAGGAAATAAAATTAACTAAAAAAATAACAATCATGAAGTATTGCAAAGAGTTGAAGAAAAAATGAATTTGCTAAAGACCATGAGGAAAAGAAAATATAACTTGGTAGGACATGTGTTTCGAAGAGATAGCTAATTCAAAAGAACGGTAGAAGACAAAACTGAAGGAAAGCGACCAAGAGAAAGGAGACGACTAATGATGCTTGATGATATAATGTGCACGGGAGGCTATCAAGAAATGGAGGAAGCAAGGAACAGAGGAAATTGGAGGAACGGTACTTGCTGATATACCGTTATACCTATCTAGAGACAGAACATTAATGATGATGATAAGAAGCAGTCCAAGATATTGGTTTACTTGGCATAACTTTATTTTGAATATATGTAATTGAATAATAATTTCAAAATAACATCTTCTTTCATAGTAAACATACCGTAAAAATTGTACACTTTCTGTCCTTAACTTGATATCCGTAAATATGGGTATCACCACGACATGCTCTTCGAATGGCGAAAATAACTTCGCTCTTGGTAAAATCTTTGAAGACGTTAGCTGCCAGAACCGCCTAAATCTTTAATACATATACCGCTTTTCGAATGTTATACTGAAAATCAATTTTTATTTTCTGAGTACCTGTCGTTTTACGCGAGATAGATTTGTGATATATAATTTTTTACAAGAGATATATAAAGATTTTTCGAAATCAATTGTTTGAACAAAGTGACATTAGTCCAGGTTCCGTGCATATAAACAAGAATGCAAATGTGAGAGGAGTAGTTTTTTTGATTCCCACATTCGTACTAAAAATTAAGTTACGGAAAATAAGAAGGGAAGACACAAACACAGAGGTCAATATCATTCAAAGGAACGAGATGTGAATGGTGTGAAATTTTATTAAAATGGGTATGTCATGAGAAAAATGGTGATAGAAAGATTACTATTAAGTAACAAAATCTTTGAAAGCATGTTACGGCCAATGGAAAAATGTACCACATATGGGAATACTGGGAAAAGGCCAAAGAAATAATGTAACTAGATATGGGAGTGTTGCGTTTCTATGTCGAATAAAGTTACCAAAAGAAGAGAGTAATGGAACACGTATTATGTAAAAGGCGAAACACCAATGAGAAAAATTCCAGTTTGATGCTCTTCTATGAGAGAATGTTATTTAATTTCCACAGTGTGAAAAAATATTAATGTACTTGTAGAAAGTTTTGTATAGTTACAAATTAATTTAAAAACTGGCCAAGTCTCCGGGAACAGCTGGATTTCTATTGTGCCAATAGGCTTCATTTTTGTGAGGTAAGGTATGGAAATGTGTCTGCGTCAGAGCATAAGCACATATCGAAAGCATTACCATAGAAACCAACTGAGTCGCTCAGAATAAAATGATCATAATTGCAAACACAGTGTTATTTACATTCCGCAAATGTCAGTGTCACTAGGTTTATAGATAGTTCTGTTTACATCAGAGAAGGAAGAAATATCATACTTTGGATAAATCGTTACTTCAGGTTTATTTGTAAATTTTTGTCAGCTTGAAAAACTATGCAGGGTGTTGTATAATTTTTTGGCCGTATACATTAGTTTCTTTCGGTCTAAGTTTCCATTTAGTTGAATTTCAAGAAGGATTATAAGCAATGGACACTAATAGATCATACGTTTTATTTATTCCTGTTTGAGTTCAAAAGCACATGCACAATTTAGCTAGTGAACGTTCACGGAAAACAACATAGTCACTGAAAATTATGCTCATGTTACCGATCGAATATTATTTTTAGGAAATTAAATCAACGGCCTGTCTTAGTACAACTCCCAAAAGCGCGATAACGGAAATTTACTTTTCGTAAAATTGCTAAAAGTTTATTACAGATAGCGTGGCACTAGTGAATTTGCTTTTGCCACAAATTACATTTTACAAATTATATTGCTCAATACATCTTTTAAACGCAGAATGGCAGTTACACTGCTGCCGAATTGATTCCTCAGTACTCTCCAGTGATGGAATCATATAGCTCTAAGTTATCATGAATTCACGAGATTTTGAACTCATCGCGTTGTGAGTTGCTGAAAGAAAAACATCTGCAGAAAAAAAGCATCGTTAATGTATATTCCTGTTTTTAATGAATTCTCATTTCTATACAGAATTTGCTTTGCAGTTTGACGAAAGTGTGCACATGATAGGAAATCATTTTTGCTATTTTCAGATTCAACACCAAAATCTGTAGATTAATAACTTTTTATCTACGTGAGATATACTCCATTTAATCAACCGATTTTAATTGGAGACTGAAAGAATGTAATTAGTGTAAACATTCGTTTAAGCAAGACAACTATCAATATAAATGATTTAGCTCTACCCTGTACCTCTAAGCAGTAAGAAAATCACCTCATATAGTACAGGTAAATTCGATTACTACTCTCTTCAAGTGCTTTTCCCCAAGCACCTACTTTTGTGAAGTTTTCAGCAGTCAAATGATTTATTACAAAAATTCCATATCTTACCGCAATTCGAACACGGACACAACCCGATGGAATTGTTAGAAACCCGCACTTAGGCCTTAGTTCCATCGGGACGGCCCCCAAGAAACATGTTCGTAGACACTTATTAACGGCTATTCGAAAATTAAAGGCGCAACTCTTATCAGCGGTGAACACAACTACTGTAGATATATTTCTTAGTTTCTTCACAAGTTATTCACCATTATTTTATACCATACTGTGTTAAATTAGGGCAACTCAAAGCTTTGATGCGCTTTTTCTGTTGATCGTGCAAAAGACCAATTGTTAAAAATTGCTTTCCACAATTTCGTTGAAGGAATTGTAAACAAATTCTGAGCATCAAAGTGCAAACGGAAACATAAATTTAAAGCCAAAGGTGCAAGACTTTCCTCTAAATATATTTTGATGGAAATTACATTCGTGATTTATACAAATCATTGCTTAGGTTTCCTTGAAAAACACATTAAGAAACTGGAAGAAAATTTTATGATATTTGAGTAGAATTAAGCAAAACGTTATGTGGGAACTGAATAGATACGCTTTCAGTTTCTTGACGTGGAATCTAAGGCAAATGTAATCGTTGGTACAAATGTGCCGTATTTTCTCTGTTTCCAGGTAGCCACTCCTTCAAAAAACTTGTGAATTGCATTGCCCTGTAGGGGAATCGAACCCTCACTTCCCGATATCCGTTCGAGCATCAAGCTGAGCCGATATAGCTTAGAAATCTGATTACCGTTCAAATTTGCGCTAGAAGAGCTATACCGTGAATATTCGTTGCGTCACCACAACCTTTTCTTACATCCGTAGTCAGATGTATGTCACAAGTTCGAGTGCTTCGGAGAACATCATACATAGGTGGGAAACGAATTTCCCTAAAGAAATAATTATTCACAAAGACATGACAGGCAAAACAAATGTAATCCTTGGAATAAATGTGCTGCATTTTCACTCTTTCCACGTAACAAATCCTTCAGAAAACGTAAAAATTACGTTGTCCAGGAGCGGAAATCCAACCTGCATCCTTCGTTCGACACCACCCAGGACAATAAAGTTCCTTTTTTATGAATATTAATACAAAATACAAACAGACCATGTGTGTTGAAGGAAATTCAGTTTTAAAATAATTAGTGTGATTGCAAATGTGATAAAACAGACGTACCGGTGAGTCTTTACAATATGGTATTTCAAGTAAAACCCCAACAAACGTTCATAAAATAAGTAAGAAAAATTCAAAAGTCAAAGAATAGCAACATATATTTTATTGAACAAAGAAACTTTATGTGATATTTGGACTTGTATTTACACCTTGTCCTTCTGGATCAGGAGCGTATTCAGTAACTCGATGTTTTAAATGGGCTCCTAAATATCCACCAGACAATGTATTTACATGTGGTTTCTAAACTGGCTTCATGGGAAAAAGTGTTTGCTGAGAGGCGTAAACACCGGAAGCACCACAAATAGAACTTTCTTCAAACAAATTAATTTTTGAAGTACAGATGTCTATCAACATAGGTTAGCAACATATTTATAAGGGCATTATCCTCAAGAGATTTCACAGTTCTCTGATTTGTTCACATAGTTAGTCACCTGAAACAAATATGATTAATTTTAAAGTCCCCAAGACTGATCCATTCAAAAAACGTTAGATCAAAATTATTATTACAAATGTCATTTAATTCAGGCTTGATTAGTATAGAAAACATTTGCTCTCGGAATTAAAAACCCTTACCTGGATCTGCAAGCTCTGGTATCACAGATTAATATCTCTTCCACATTAAGGGAACGTTGAGTTGAGTTCTCCTATTCGTTGCAAAAGTACTAGTAAAATTAGTGATGAATTCCGAGAAAATAAATTGAGTTTTACACTCAAATCTTACACTATGCATAAAGATGAAGAACTTTTCCATCAAGTCCAGCAACCTTAAATGCTGGTAATCAGCTTCAAAAGCCAGTCGTTATCTCTGAGTTCTGGAAAGCTTTAGTCATTTTAACTATGAAGTACCTTGATGTCCTCCACACATGCGACAAGTATGTTCAGTACCTTGCCACGCGGGAGACAACAATTATTATGTTAAGGGGAGGAAGCCTTCCTATGAACTTCCCATCTCCTCCAAAAGAGGCTTTAACTGCCTGTACAGTAACAAAGAGCGACTAATATTTCATTTACCGTTTCCATTACAAAACTCAAGTATGAAAGGCAAATGTTCGCGGGGATACCGTTTTCGTGAAACTTTAAGTACCTAACGAACAATGCGTTCGTGGAGAAACCCTAAAAACAATTTTTTGTGGGGCTTTCGATCAAAGTCATCTGTAGTAACACGTTATCCATTATTCATTATGGTGGTGTGTTCTTTAAAATATAATACCACTGCACACATAATGCACTGTCTTGGACATTCCTTCAAGTATTTCTAAGTAGCAAAAATTTTCATCATAGTTATTGTTTCACAGTACCCGGAGTCATTTGCAAAGCAAGCCATGGAATACCCATCAAGACGGAAACTAAACAGAAGAGTTACTTTATACGTTTAGTGGTTGATAATAATAAAACTATATCCGTAATGCAGGTTATATTGCTTTGCCACAAACTTACTCCGATATCCCAGAATTCATTTAAAATTATCTGGCTGTCAAAAAGGTTACATAGACGCTAACATTCTTACATGTCGACTAACTGAACTGATATTTGTATGTGCAAAATTCCATCCATAATTATTTCCGAACGACGTTTATTGTTTTGCAAAGAACTCTATGCTTATTTAATTCAAGAGAGATGAGATATATCTGGAGATCATTTCCGAGATGAAGAAGCAATTGAATTAAAATGCCAAAACGGAATAATTTATTGAGTAAAAATAATTTCTCTCTTCCAGAATATTCGCCTACTTTATCAGAACAGACATATAACAAGAAATATTTTGATGCATATGCAGAAGGAGACATCGCTTAAAAAACGGAAATATTTAGAGAACTTCCCTGGTAATGTTGCCATGATAAATGCCTATTACGCGTTAACACTTTATGCATCTTTGTACTAATAACGTCATGTAAAATAATTTGGTTGTTACGTAATGAACATTATAGGTAATATATTTACAAAAAACTTGTAGAAATATGCTGTTGGACAATTTTAATGTAGAATAAAAATCTGTTTTAATTGATCAAAAATCTGTACGTGACCTTTTGTGATATTCCATTATTGATTCAATCAGCAGTAAACCTTTTGAACCCTATCACTTTATTTATTTGGTTTGGTAAGTCTGTAAAACCAACAAGTGTCTGGAGTAAGTCTTGGGATCCCTAACGTCGCCCTATCATTGGGCCGAGCAGAAATTGCAGAAACAATTAGCTAACATTGAAACACAAACAAATGTATCAGGATATCGCGAGACTCGGTTAGCACTTACTCTTCTGTAGCTACTATTTTTAGCGGGTTGTACCATTTATCATCTCTTGACATGGCTACGCCAAACCGATTAGGTTGTAAAAATTGTGTAAAGATATTCGGCATAAAAAATTATTTAAGTAAACATATTAGAAATTTTCAATTCAATGTTTCCATTAGTTACCTAATGTATCTAATGGAATGCAAACAGATGAACCTGCAGCCACAGTGAAAGGAAACTTGGAATGCAAAAAGTTATATTGAGACAGATTAGAAATTTTTATCGCAGTGAAATTGCCCCTGTTTCAGCTAAAAAGGAGACAGTTCCTTAAATGGACCAATTAGCTGCAGGATAGTGGTAAATTTTCAATTATTGTTACTGATACAAGTAATATTTTAGCATTGACAGTGGCTTCAGAAATAGTTGTGTTTGGGCCTACTGTTGTGAGTAAAGTACCCACAGATATATTTCAGGTACATTTCGCCAGCCCCCCCCCACCCCGGCAAATTCAAAATTCAACAGTGCCATTCGTTTGTGCTGGTTTGTGCCGCAAACCGTGTCGTTTGTGCTAGCATAGTTTTTGAGATATTCAAAATATAAATTGGGGGGGGGGGCTGGGGAAATGGTCAGCCCCCACCTCGGCAAATTCAAAATTCAACAGTGCCATTCGTTTGTGCTACGTTTGTGCTGGTTTGCGCCGCAAACCGCGTCGTTTGTGCTAGCACAGTTTTTGAGATATTCAAAATATAAGTTGGGGGGGGGGCTGGGGAAATGGTCAGCCCCCACCCCGGCAAATTCAAAATTCAACAGTGCCATTCGTTTGTGTTACGTTTGTGCTGGTTTGTGCCGCAAACTTTGTCGTTTGTGCTAACATAGTTTTTGAGATATTCAAAATATAAATTGAGGGGGCTGGGAAATGGTCAGCCCCCACCCCGGCCAATTAAAAATTCAATAGTGCCATTCGTTTGTGCTACGTTTGTGCTGGTTTGTGCCGCAAACCGTGTCGTTTGTGCTAGCTTAGTTTTTGAGATATTCAAAATGTAAGTCGGGGGAGGGGGTGCTCAGCCACACACTCCGGCAAATTCAAAATTCAACAGTGCCATTCGTTTTTCTTACGTTTGTGCTAGCTTAGTTTTCGAGATATTAAGTACCTAAATTTTGTTGTCAACCATTTCCTTAGCCCTGCCCTCCCCCACCCCACTCGCAAATTCAAAATTTAGCATAGCCATTCGTTTGTGCTGGTTTGTGCTAGCTTAGCTTCCGAGTTATTAAATACCTAAATTTCGGTGTGGACCATTTCCCCAGCCTGTTTTGAGTATAACATAAATTTGGCGGGTTGGGGGAATGCCCCCCCTCATCCCACAAGTTCAAAATTCATCACAGCCATTCGTTTGTGCTGGTTTGTGCCACAAAACGTGTCGTTTGTATTAGCTTAGTCTTCGAGATATTTCTGCGAACAAGCCTTTCTTTAATAACAAACAGATCATGACTCTACAGTGAGCACGAGGTCATAAATGATGCACTGTGGATCAATAGCATTAGATCATCTGGAGTGACGAAAGAATTTGATTCATAACAAAAGGAGAACATTTGTACGTATGACGCTGACAACATGATCCGAACGCTACTGTACCTACATTCAAACAGTAAAGCATGCTACTGCCGTTATGAAGTGGGGTTGCATCTCAGCTCATGGAGTGGGTAGACTGCGCAACATTGAAGGTACCATGAATGCTGCCCATTATATACAAGTACTGGAGAGGGACAATGCTTCTTTCATCTGTTAACAAGTTTCCAAACAGTGATATCATCTTTCAGGACGACAACGTGCCCTGCCATCGGACACGAGTAGTGGACAGGTGGTTGGTTTCTAAAACTGTCGGGAGGTTGCAATGTCCTACGAAACTGAAACAGGTGAGTGCGAGAAATCCTACGAATGGCACAGTTACTTGAAGCTTATGATTTCATGTTGGTATCATCTAACATCAAAGGATGAACTTGAACACCTTTTGAGTAGTATGCCCAGGAGATGTGTCTTAGCAATTAAAAACAAAGGCAACCCCAATAATTATTAGACAATTTTATGTATGTGTACATACAAACAATTGACTTATAATAATTATGCATAAAAATTATGGATACATTACGTATGTGTACATACAGAGAAGTATGTCTTGAAACATATTTGACATTCATTGACTAAATGAACAAGTTTAACGAGTTCTATTTTTTTTATTTCTCGTAACTTAAACAGTTTGTACTTAACCAGAAAAAAAAAGAAGTTTATGTTAGCTTTACAATTTCTTTCTGTCTTCTCATCCACTTCATGTACAACAATGCAGATAGATATGTTAGATCTGTAAAACGTTTTGACAGACGTCGGTGGCGTTTTCACAGACGTAGACGTCGGTGGCGCAGTGGTCTAAGCGATGGCTTCTGATCATTCGTCCGAAAGGGGTCAGGGTTTGAATCCAGCCAGGAATGGATGTTGTGTTTGTCTTACGGCACTGGACTCTCCCTTCCCTGGAAACAGTGGCCTTAAATTAGGGACCGGCGACTACTTATAGCCCATTGAGTTGCTCACGGTGGTCGTTAAACTTTCAATCCAAAAAAAAAAAAAAATCAGAAATATATGCAAACGATGTTCTATCATACCCGCTGCAGAAAGAATTTTTCAAATCCAAATTTCAGGAGCAAAGATATCGAAAAAAATGCAATTTACCTTTACGCCTTCCTTTGTAAATCTATAAACAACTTGAAAAAATGACTATACCTAAAATAGTACTAGACATAAATGGAATCGAAAGATAAAAAGAAATTTTTCAATCGGATGTTTAGAAGCAAATATATTGAATAAAATGTATTTCGAATTCGGCATCATCTGCGTTTACGCCCTCTAGCGGCTAAATTGTGTATCATATGAGAAAACGAAATGAAGAATCATCATTCGCACATTTCAGGCTTCCCAATGCAAAAATAATTTTTGAAATCTGATTAGTAGTTAAAGAGATATGGTGTCAACAGACGGACGGACGGACGGACAAACCGATAACGTAAGCACGTTCTGTTCGACAAAAGACTCGCTAAAAATAAAAAAATATCTCGTACAAGGGGCGGCAAATCAGGGCTTGCACTCGGACGGCAAATGCCCTTTGCGCGGCCCTGACTGCATGATGCATTACTTTGCTATCATTGATCAAACAGAAATATTCGCATGAAGACGGTTATGGCATTTTTTTTTATTTACTAAACAAACTATCAGTACGGAATCCAGTTGCTAGAAGCCCTACTATTCTGCGCATAGTAAAAAAAAAACATTAGCATAAGTAGAAACAACTTCACCGCCCCAGTGGTGCAGTGGTCTATGCATTGGCTTGGGATCTTTTGCCTAAGACGTGCGGGGGTTCGAATCATGGTGAAACATGAAAGCTGTGTTTGTCTTACAACAGTGGTTCTCTCTCTTACCTGGAAAAAGTTGCCCTAATTTTTTTTTTTTTATTGGAGGTTTAACGACCACCGTGAGCAACTCAATGGGCTATAAGCAGTTGCCCGTCCCTAATTTAGGGTCACTGGTTCCAGGGAAGGGAGAGAGCCAGTGCCGTAAGACAAACACAACATCCATGCCTCACCGGGATTTGAACCCGGACCCCTTTTGGACGAATGATCAGAGGCCATCGCCTTAGACCACTGCGCCACCGGGGCGGCTGCCCTAAATTAGGAACACACAACGGCTCCATTGGGTTGCTCACGGTGGTCGACGAAAAAAAAATACTGTCTGTGACAACTGTAAAACAGCCACCACGGTAGGGCAGTGGTCTAAGCGCTGGCTTATAATCACTCGTCCCTGATGGGTCCGGGTTCAAATCCCGTGAGTCATGGATGTTGTGTTTGTCTTACGGTGCTGGCTGTCTCCCTTCCCTGGAACCAGTGGCCCTAAATTAGGGAAGGGTGACTGATTATAACCAAATTAACTATTCACGGTGATCGCTAAACCATCAATAAAAAAAAACATCTAAAATATCTGTGGTCAATTTTTTTGATTGAAGGTTTAACGACCACTGTTAGCAACTCGATAGGCTGTAAGTAGTCCCCCCCTCCCCGACTTTACGGCTACTCGTTCGAGAAAGGGAGAGAGCCATTGCAGTGAGACAAGCACACCGAATCCATGGCCCTGCCGGGATTCGAACCCAGCCCCATGTGGAAGTAATGGTTAGAAGCGAGCGCATTGCATAGATCAATAATCCACTGGAGCGGGCATAGGTATCCATTGCCTAGAGATCGGTCGGAAATGACGTCACTGTTACTTTGTCACCGTTACTGAAAACATACTGTCACCATTACGACGAACAGTGACAAAAAAGTAATACTTCCAAATTCACTGATAAGAATGCCCCCGTTAGACGTGACCCAGCAATGCTTGGAGTCGAAAATCACTGTTACGTCATAGTTTCGGATACCATGTCACTTTATCTAAAGAATTTGCCATATTTTCTGTTGAAATATGATAGAGGACGCTAGTGATGCCCGCTTTCTTTCAGCCTTCCCTTGCCCCCCGCTTAAGGTATTTGTTTTGGATTTCGTTGTGCGTTTGCTCCTAAACAAAGAATTCGAAGTGATCGCATTGTAACAGCGATTTTTTCAGTATTATAAATTAGACAGTGATCCGCAGTTCCATGCTTCTTTCCAATTCCGTTACAGCTGTTAATCGGTGATTTTGACACCATCTGAAGTGACTGTTACTTTCATGCAACTGTCACCGTTGACACTATGAAAGGAAAATCACTGTTAAGCCCACCTCTACAACTGACTATGATTACTACTATCAATGATCGATAATCCTGAACTTGACCTGTACATTTGGCCCTCATTCATCAAACGATATGCTGCTTCACTAATTCACCAACCGTTGTTCTTCGAATATTTGATCATTATAAACCACCTTTACTATCCTATTCGTTTTTTGCGGGTGATGGGGATTAAGGACCACCTTCAGCAACTCGATGGCAATAAACAGTTCGTCGCCCACCTCTAATTTAACACCACTTGTTCCAGGGAAGCGAGATAGTTTGTCCCGTAAGAGATAAACACAACATCCATGCCTCACCGGAATTCGAATCCAGACTCTTCTCGGACAAATGGTCATAAGCAGCAACCGCAAATCAATTAATTTATTCCACATAACTGAAAGCAACATGACTGACCTCTCAGTGACGTACTAAAGAAATTAATAATTACTATATAGATATACGGTCGAGTCACATAAATGTGACCACCAGCTAATATCAAAAGTCACCGCCGTGTGCAGCGCGGACAACAGCTAGCCGGGCTGGGGGTGACTCAATAAGGTGTTGGAAAGTATTCACAGGTATGTTGAGCCTTGCTGACTGCAGTGCATCTGACAGCTGCTGGAGGGTGCGTGGTGGATGATCCATAGAGTGAACAACACGATCGAGGTGGTCCCACAGATGCTCAATTGGGTTTAAGTCTGGTGAATTAGGGGACCAAGGAAGTAATTTGAAGTCTTCATTGTGTTCTCTCAATCCGCCCCAGGGAAGACAATTAGCATGTATTGGTGTACGTAGTCTGCAAGGATGGATTCATAAAGATTTCGGTGCACAGTGCCTACCACAGGCATGAGTGAACCCAGGGAATGCCACGGAAACATTCCCCAGACCATAACACTGCCCCACCAGCTTGAGTTCTTCCAGCAGTGGGTGCAGAGTGTGTGCTCTCCGATTTTTCTTGTCTTATACGCCAACGTCCATCTGTTCAATGAAGCAGAAAACGTGACTCATCGGAGAAGGCAATCCTTTGCCAATCAGCAGAGGTCCAATTCCGATACTGCAGTGCAAATATAAGCCTTTTCTGCCGAGGAACCTTCGTTAGCATAGGTGCAGTGACCATCCGTCTACATCGGTGCCCCAAACGCAGCAGGGTTCACTGAACTGAAGTTTTAGGCGCACTTCCGGTAGCCCCCTGGTTCATTCACCTAGTGAGTTGCTCCATTATAGGGTGTCGATCTGCCCTCACTCACCTTCGAAGTCGACGTTCACCTCTCACATCAATGGCACGTGGTGCTCCGCAGTTCCCACGTCGCTTATTCACAATGGTGTCATTTCTCCAGTCACGATACACTTTAACCACTGCAGCACGCGAACAGTTCACAAACTGCGCTGTTTCAGAAATACTGCCACCCTTGGCCCAAAAGCCGATAATCAACCCTTTTTGCAAATCTGAGAAATCGCTCCTTTTATCCATGACAGCAACGAGTGATATGTTTTCAGAATGCCTACCCACACCTTCAATACCCTTCAAGCCACCTCAGGACACGTCACTTCTTTCATTGGCTACGCGCTGTTGACCTCAAAAGTAGGAGGTGGTCACAATTATGGGACTCGACTGTGTGTGTGTGTATATACGTATGCACCCTACGGACAATGAAATTTGCGCACCAAGAAGGAAGCATCGGATTAAACTAAAATTTTACAGACTTAATGATACATATGAATGATACACATGATAGCAAAAGCAGACTGCACGATAGTTACAGAGATCTTTCGCACGCAGTCCGGTGATCTTCAATAGCGCTCCGCACTGCCTCATGCGGCGATACATGCTGGTTGGTTGGTTGGTTGATTTTTATGGCGCAAGGGCCATTTTTAGCCAAATAGCGCCAGACACAGAACTATCAGTGTGAGATTTGTACGATACATGCTGCAATACGGTCCCGCTTGGAGGTGAACATACGCCTGATTTTGTCCTGCGGCAGACTGGCCCACACGTGTTGGGCGGCTCTCTCCCTTTCTCGAACGATTAGCCAAAAAGTCGGGTGGGGGGGGGGTGACTACTTACAGCCTATCGAGTTGCTAACAGAGGTCGTTAAACCTTCAATAAAAAAATTTGACCACAGATATTTTAGATGCTTTTTTTTTATTGATGGTTTAGCGATCACCGTGAGTAGTTAATTTGGTTATAATCAGTCGCCCTTTCCTAATTTAGTGCCACTAGTTCCAGGGAAGGGAGACAGCCAGCGCCGTAAGACAAACACAACATCCATGCCTCACGGGAATTGAACATGGACCAATCAGGGACGAATGATTATAAGCCAGCGCTTAGACCACTGCGCTACCGTGGCGGCTGTTTTACAGTTGTCACACACAGGCTGGCCCACTCATGCTCGATAAGGGGCATGTCGGGGGAGCCTGAAGGCCATGGAATTGTCTTAACATGACGTAGGCAGTCCTAGGCAACCCGAGCCGTGTGAGAGCGGGCATAATCCTGCTGGTATAGCGCACTTGGAATCCCGGCCAGGAACGGGAACACATGGAGCTGTAGGATCTCATCCACATACCGCTGGCCCGTCAATGATCCACGTACTACTACTAGAGCTGATCGGCTATCGTAGGCTATGGCTCCCCAGACAATAATACCTGCAGTGGGGGAGGAGTGGCGCTCGATAGCGAGGTTGGGATTGGGCCGTTGACCAGGGGACCTCTACACCCGGACACGATGATCATGTGTCCCCAAAACGGAGCGGCACTCATCGCTAAACACCACACGTTGCCAATCTGTGGCGTTCCACGTCGCTCTGGTCTGGCACCACTGCAAACGGAGACGGCGATGTTCCGGTGTTAATGGCAGCACACGCAAGGCACGCTGGGATCGCAGATTCACTTCTGCGCGGCGTTGGGAAATGGTTCGTGGGCACACAGGAGCCGCTACGTGGGCCTGTATAGTGGACCTGGTCTCCGAGGGATACGTTCGTGCCTGGCGCACGATCCGTCGATCCTCTCTATCGGTCGTCCTGCTGGTCCGTCAAGAGTCACTCCGCCGTGTGGCAGTGCCGTCACTTGTCCGCTGCTCCTAAAATAAGTGGGATGGTAAGGTCAGAACGATCAACGTGGCAAGGTACACGGCACGCCAACCACTCTGCGGTGTTCAGCCCGATGATCAGGCCTCTCTCCAAGTCCGTACGTTGCGTAAATCGACGTATCTGGAGTCTACCCGGCATTCTTGTCACTCTGCACTCTTGCTTGCGTCGGCCGGTGTTTTTCGTTTACATGGGGCATTGACTACACGCCGGTTGCCGATTCGTTTTTGCAGCGCCACCACAGGGTGTGTGGTCATGCTCAATCGCACCAAACGTGGACCGTTTGCATACCAGCACGTACTCTAGCTATTTGCAAAGTTTCACGGTTGTATCATGTTTTCTTCTAGGTGTATATACTATCATACTATCAGAGAAATTTCATTGTCTACTATACTATCAGAGAAATTTCATTGTCTCTGATAGTACATATTGCTCAGCATGTAATGATATGATCAGCTACAAATTACTTTTATTAGCAAACACGATAATATCGCCATAGCATGTAAGCGTAATAAATCAACAGGTATGTTTTCAGCTCGTCTTTTGTAAAAAGATCCTGCTTATGTTTCCGGTTTGCCCGTCCGTCTGTGGACACCCTGTCTCTGCAACTATTAGTCCGATTTTAATTTTTTTTTTTTTTTTTTTTGCATTGGAAAGCTTTAAATGTGTGAATGATGATCCTTCATTTTTTTCTTTGCGATGCACAATTTCGCAGTGTGAGATTTTTACGATTTTTACGTAAATGCAGATGATATCGAATTCTAAATATCTTTTACTTCATATATTTGCTTCAAAACTTTCGATTGAAAATAAGGTTTTGCCTTTCGATTCCATTTATGTTAAAAACTATTTTAAGTATAGCCACTTTTTACACGTTACGTATAGATTTTACGCTACGGGCGTAAAACTAAACTTCGTTTTTCCCGATATCTCTGCTTCTAAAACTCACATTCGAAAAATTCTTTCTACAGGGATATAGCTCCTGATGATAAATCTTTTGTATGTCATTTCTGATTTTTGGTCAGAATAGTTTGGCCACCAGGGGCGGTAGCGCTAATTTCTACTTCTGACAAATTTACAGCAAATCTGAGCTTCTAATATCTCGATTGAAAAAAGTCGTTCGTGAACCGATACTACTCACGTATAGATAAACATTTTAGGGATATTTTCTTCATAGAAAAATGCATTGTTTCTCCGTCAGGGGTGTAGATATATATCTTATTTTTGTCAACATAGCTGCTTTTAGGAGTCCCATTTAAAAAGTTTTCTTTGTTTCATATCGTTTCTAGGTCAAAATGTTTTTCATACATTTCAAAATTTTCACAGAAATTCATAGACTTTCCGTTAGGGGTCGTTCAGGTAAACTACGTTTTTCCCTACATCTCTGCTTCAAAAACTCCGATTTCAAAAATTCTTCCTGTATCGCATACAGCTCCTCATGGGGAATTTTTTGAAAATAATATTTAATATTTGTCAAAGAATGTTCTGGCCACTAGGGGCGTAAGGGCTAATTTCTGCTTCTGATGTATTTGCAGCAAAATCTGAGCTCCTGAAAACCTGACTGAAAAAAATATTTCGTGAACCGATACCTCTCACATCAAAACACTTTTTGAGAATACTTTCTTCTTAAAATAATACATGGTTTTCCCGGGGAGGGGGGGGGGCGTAATTTCGTATCTTATATTGGTCAATGTCTCTGCTTCTGAAAGTCCGATTTTAAATATTCTTTCTTTGTTGGAGAGCGCTTCTGCTTCTAACTGTTTCTCCTATAATTTTTCCTAACGCACCAGTTAGCCACCAGAGGGCGTAACTTCACGTTTCCGTTTACAGCAATATCTGCGGGATTAAATACCCCATTGAAAAACTTCTTTCTTCGGTCAGATACTTCTGTTTTTCATACCGGTGCCATTGACTTAAATACCGGTTCCATTAAATAGCTTTGATAAATTTAATTCGTGTCAGAAGGGTTTCAAAAGACGCGCTCATTAAAACCAAAAATTGTGTCATCTTTTTTTGTTTTTTTAATCTCAATGTAAAAGGATGTAAATTTGAGCATGAATTTTCTCAATAACGCATCTCAGGGGCTTCTAAAGAAATGTTAGACCAAACAGTAATTTTTCATCAGTTATATGTCATTAGATGCAAAATTCAATGAAAATTTCAAAAATGTCCTAGTTTTTCCAGTAGCTACTTCTGTTCTTAAGATATGACATAAAATATGGGGTCTGCAAAATACACTGAAATTCATGTTAGCTGCGTATCAGTTGTTACTGCCAAGCATAGACATTATTTTACCTGTTTGACTGCTTCCTAATGCAATCCTAATGCCACTCCAGCCTTTATAAGGGTTGACCCAGAGTTACTAGATCATTTCCCGGGTACAGGCCCCCGGTAATAAATAAGAGCGTCTTTCTCCCCCTTTCTTCCTCACTTCCGTGTCACTTTCCTACCGGGCACTCTAGCCCAAATCTCCAAGCTTCCTGTTTCTAAGGGTTGTATAAGACCTGGGATCAGACACTCCCTTCCTAAAATACTCTACATATGATCTGATCTGATCTACTAGATCATTGACAGCTTCCACACGAAAAGGGTTGACGCAGAACTACTAGATCATTTTCAGCTACCACACGAATGAAGCTAGACAATGCCTTAAGCAGCTAGCTCCACTACTCCACCGGAGAAAATTCCTTATATCACGGCACAAAGCACTGCTCTGCAAGACGGTCGTCAGGTCGGTGCTTACCTTTGCCTCCCCATCTGGTTAGGTATTAGTATTAATCAGCGAGAGAGAATCGAGAGGGTGAAGAGCCGAGCACTTCGTATGATCACTGGGGCTCCCCTTTGGACCCTACTTCGGAACCTGAGGAACACACTTGGAATTGAGAAGGTACATGAGTTTTCCACCAGAATCTCCAAGAAGTTCTTCAAGAAAGCGGAAACCCACCCTAATGAACTTATTAGGGACGCGGTTGATTACAATCCCAGCGAATTCCTTAGGTATCCCAGAACTAAGGCGATGATTTTTGACCCCCTTGACAGAGAGAGTAAGTATGTGATCAATGGTGAGTGTTAGACAACTTCCCCACCCTTCTTTTTCAGATTGGCATGGAGATGATGAGAATTCATTGCTGCCCGGCACTTGGATTTGGTCTCGGTAAGTTTCACTCACTCCCTGGTGCGCCGGCGACCAGTTGGAGTTGTGGTTCTCCGTGATGTTGTACGGAGCTTGGTTCTCCTTCCACTTCCCCTTGCCCCTTCCCCCCGGACTGCTGTCACGGTTCACTATTTGAAAGATATATCACCCTGTACTTTTTACTCAATTTTCTGTTTATTTTTCCTATTGAGTTCACTTACTCAGATCTCCTGGCTTCCTATTTCTAAGGGAAGTTTTAGACCTGGGTTGAGACACTCCCTTTCTAAAACTTCTTGAAATATCGTATCGTAGCGTACTACATCATTTTCAGGGCCGCGGATGGCCTGGTGGTCAACTTTCGTGTCTGCCACGGAGGAACCACAGGTTCGATCCTGGGCAGGTACGAACGCTCGAACTACTAAATATCCGCCGTGCGTATGATGGACATGTTAAGTCGTCGGACCCCGAGGATTCTGGTCCCCTGGCAATAAATAAGAGCATATCTCTCCCCCTTTCTAACTCGCTTTTATGTCACTTTACCATCGGGCACTCCAGCCCAAATCTCCTAGCTTCCTATTTCTAAGGGTTGTTTAAGACCTGGAGTCAGATTTCCCATTCCGAAAATTCTCGACACATGATGATGATCTACGCGAGTTTTATAATAGTCGCTTCTTGTTGTTATTAGGGTAGAATTTGTGTACATTCTCAATAACGGGTAAAACTACGAAATTGTCATCAGCGGACAGAGTAAAAGTAGTTGTTCTGCATGCAGAGCAGTATTCTTCGAGACAAATCGCTGAAAGAGTGGGCTGTAATTAATCTACAGTTATTAGGCTCCTGAAGAAAGTAAAATACACTGCTGATATTAAAAATATGCGTCGCAGTGGAAGTCCCAGATTCACTACTATAACCAGGCAGGACAGTGTGCTCAGAAAGCTAAGTTTGCCAGACAGGAAGCTCAATTCACCTGAATTACTTTAAAGATGGTCCGAGTCGCCCCGGTGGCGTAGTGGTCTAAGCGATGGCCTCTGATCAGTCGTCCGGGTTGAAATCCCGGTGAGGCATGGATGTTGTGTTTGTCTTACGGCACTGGATTTCTCCGTTCCCTGGAACCAGTTACCCTAAATTAGGGACGGGCGACTGCTTATAGCCCATTGAGTTGCTCACGGTGGTCGTTAAACCTCCAATCAAAAGAAAAAAAGATGGTATGACGGGACTGATGTTACTGTTAGTACATCTACTGGTAGGTGGAGCCTGCTTCATTACCGTTTACATGGCTGTGAAGGCAGGCGTAAACCACTGTTAAATGCAAATCAAAGACAACATAGACTTCAGTGTGCAAAATAGCATGTATCATGAACAACTAAGCCATATGAAAATGTCCTTTTCAATGATGAATCAGAATTTTGCCTTAATGGAAATCCGAGTAGTGCTTGTGTAAGGAGATTCAAGCAGGAAGAATTCCATCCAAATTGCTTAGTGAGGCCAGTGTTAAGCATCCGGTGAAGGTCATGGTTTGGAGCTGCATGTGAGAACATTGCGATGCGAACCTCCATATTGTCGATGGTACACCAAATACCCAGAAATACATCTGGATGTTTGAAAAGAAGATGCTGTCATCACCTAGAAGACTTTATTATAGTAATTTTATTTTTCAAGAGGACAATGCACTCTGTCATCGTGCAAAACTAGTGAAAAACTGGTTTCAGGAAAAAAATGCTCAGCATCTTGATTGGCCACCACACTAACCGGACTTAAACCCGATCGAAAATGTTTGGTTCAAAGTGCCGTATGAACTATCAAAAAAGAAGTCAACAACCAAAATTCATTGAATATGTAATTCAAATATGGAATCGTATTGTTCAACCGAATCTTTTACAAAACCTTGTTCACAGTATGCAATCAAGATGCAAACCTGTGATTAAAGCTAAAGTTTGGGCAACAAAATATTAGGTACACTTTATCATTTTGCTACAGCATATGTATTTCTGTATTTAAATGTCATTTCCTTCCTTATGAATTACAAAAACAATATTTTGCTGTATACCTAAGTATTGGATAAACGATTCAATATTTTAAATAATTTCGACTCGGTCATGTTTTTTGAAATGTATCTTAAAAACAGAAGTAGCTACAGGAAAACAAAAACATTTTTTTGGAAATCTACGCTAAATTTTCCACCTAATGACATATAAATGATGAAATTGCAATAAAAATTAAATAGTTAAAAAAAGTCAAACTTAAAACTTCAATGCCTTTGCAGGTGATGCAATACTTTTCACACCACTGAAAAAGGATTAAATTAACATTTCTGAGCTTACCCAAATTAAAAGATTTAAAACGGCCATTCAGCAGTAGTTGAAGGTTTTTCCAGGGGCAGGACGAAAGTTTAGCTGCTTAAAGAAGTATCTGTACATTTACATCTTTACGAAAACATACTTACAACTTTTCAAAATAATCTCCATGAACATCTATACAATTTTGTGTTCCATTTTACCCAATTCGCAAAATAATCCCTAGCCCTTCAAATTATATTTTGAATATCTCAAAAACTAAGCCATCACAAACGACACGGTTTGCCTCACAAAACAACACAAACGTAGCAGAAACGAAAGGCACTGTTGATTTTGAATTTGCGGGGGTGAGGGGCTGGGCGTTTCCCCAACTTCCCAAAATTATATTTTGAATATCTCAAAAACTATGCTAGCACAAACGTAGCACAAACGAACGGCACTGTTGAATTTTGAATTTCCGGGGGAGGGGCTAGGCAAATGGTTCACCCCCAAATTTGGGTGTTTAATATCTCGAAAACTAAGCTAGCATAAACGTCACTGTTTGTGGCACAAACGTAGCACAAACGAATGACACTGTTGAATTATTTGCGGGAGTGGGGGGCTGAGCATTTCCCCATCCCTACAAAATTAAATTTTAAGTATCGCCAAAGCTATGCTAGCACAAACCTGGCACAAGCGAATGGCACTGTTGAATTTTGAGTGTGCAGGGGTGGGGGCTGGGCAAATGGTCCACCCCGAAATTTGGATATTTAATATCTCAGAAACTAAGCTAGCACAAACGACACGGTTTGTATCACAAACGAATGGCACTGTTGAATTTTAAATTTGCCAGCGTGGGGGGCTGACCATTTCCCCAGCCCCCAATTTATATTTTGAATATCTCAAAAACTATGCTAGCACAAACGACACGGTTTGCGGCACAAACCGGCACAAACGTAGCACAAACGAATGGCACTGTTGAATTTTGAATTTGCCGGGGTGGGGGCTGACCATTTCCCCAGCCCCCCAATTTATATTTTGAATATCTCAAAAGCTATGCTAGCACAAACGACACGGTTTGCGGCACAAACCAGCACAAACGTAGCACAAACGAATGGCACTGTTGAATTTTGAATTTGCCGGGGTGGGGGGCTGACCATTTCCCCAGCCCCCCAATTTATATTTTGAATTTCTCAAAAACTATGCTAGCACAAACGACACGGTTTGCGGCACAAACCAGCACAAACGTAGCACAAACGAATGGCACTGTTGAATTTTGAATTTGCCGGGGTGGGGGGCTGACCATTTCCCCAGCCCCCCCAATTTATATTTTGAATATCTCAAAAACTATGCTAGCACAAACGACACGGTTTGCGGCACAAACCAGCACAAACGTAGCACAAACGAATGGCACTGTTGAATTTTGAATTTGCCGGGGTGGGGGCTGGCGAAATGTACCTATATATTTCTCTGTATAAGTAAAATGTCTGCATCTGATGTTATAAAACCACAGAAAAGACGAAGCCATTTTTGGACATGTGCACCGCTAGTAACATTTGCCAACACAAATGGAATATGAAGCGATATTTTTCATAGTTCCCATGCTCGTTGGGAAACAAAGAGGTAAACAACAAAATGAATCCACTGCAATAAAAATCAGAATACATAGGTTGCATCTTAAACGGTAAACCGAGGCTTTCAACTTTGGAAGTTGCTAAGACTAAAAACATATGAATGGACATTTATTAAGCTCATAGTAACACGTATTAAACTTCTTAATCTTCTGTTCAAACTTTTAGGTTTCACAGATATTTATCCTATCCGCTATCCATAAAACATTGTACGAAACTTGATGTTCAAGCGCTAAGATATTCTTACATCTTGTAATTAATATCTGTTATTTCTGTTTCATGCCATGTTCGCCATGCATTTCCCAACACATGCCAATCGGTTATCTAATTCGTCCGTGTCACTCGAGTGCACACCAATGAAACAACGAATTAGAGGGCACCCAAGGCCCCATCGAGAAGCAAGTATAAAAAATTGTAGTTTATGTTTCTTCCTTGCTTGCGGTCATGTATTGAAATCCATTTCAGCTGCGAAGACCTATAAAATTGCTGCTTTGAGAGTGTTTGTTCATCAACCGAAATGAGAGTATCCAGAAATCAGTAAATTTAACAGTATTAACATAATTTTTCATATAGCTATATTCTTCTACATAGCAATTCACATTTATATTACTCAAATATATTTTGGACTCATGCATTCATTTCTGAAGGCTATTGATAAGAAAACATTTATGTCAAAAAGATACATTTTTGTGATTTTGTATTGTAGAAACATATATCCGCTGTTGTAATATATGTTTATAATAATATTTCGTCGGAGTAATGTATGTATATGTTTTTTAATTCATGTATATCTACAGTATTTCACTGTAAGAAATCGATTGTTATGGAGAAACTTCAATTTGAATTATGATTTTCAGTTGCGCTGTTATGTTTACGCAAATTTCCGGAGGGTAATTATAATTTCAGATTTAAGTTAAGTCATGAATCCCGTGCTGGAGCTGTTTCAAAAACAAATTTCAGTTTTTTCCGATAGGAAATAGTTCTTGTTTCCCATTGGTTTCTCAGTTTCCTTTATTACTACTTGTTTTACATAATTTAAAACGCCACAGTATTGTTTAAATACAGTGAAAACCTAATCTTACGTCCCCGCATTTTACGTCTTTCCGTTTCGATCGAACTTTTTCGGAAGTCCCGATAAAATCCTCCTATATTTTAGCCATGTTTTACGTTTTTCCAAACACATGGTTCACCGCATCGAAAACACTTTAAACCTTTTTTGTGCCAAACTTAATTTTACTCTAATTTCGTTTCTTTCCTAGTTTCCGTACATGTTAAATTGTTTTAAACCGGTTGCTCCTTCTGCGGCCGCATTCCTTAGAAGGGTCTGACGAACAGGTTGCTTTAAACAATTTGTTCCTCTCCAGAATTTGTTGAAAGCACGTGACAATCATGTTGGTCAGTGCCGCATTTCAGAGAATGTACCTGTCTTATCTTAGCAATTTTGCTGAAATGCCTCGTGTAGTACCCTAAATCCACGTATTGAAGGAGCCTACGTGTCAGCGTGGCACGAACAGCCCGATGTTCCGATAGCAATTAAGTCAGTAGTATTCTGTCTGTTAAAATCTCGCGTTTTAGACATTAGAGTGAAATTCCAGTAAGTCTTTCCTCAGCTGAAAAAGCCTCCGGTATATAAAGAGATTGCGAATTTCGTGGAACTAAAGTTGAAATAGTCAAGTCTCTTGGATTACTACGTATTTTTGACACTGAAAACAATTTTAAAACAGCAATTTTAACGTCTCAGTTCAGGCAAGCTCGAGCCGTAAACGAACCTCTAAAAGGATCAATATTCAAGAAAAGGGCCTTAGAAAATGCTGCTGGGCTAAGTTAAAACGACTTCTCGCCTTCAAATGGATAGATGGATCGACAAAAGAAATGCCATGATCTTATGTATCGATCACGTTGTGCTGAATCTGCAAACGTTGATCCGATTAAAATTAATGAATGGAACACGAAGACCTTACCGGCTTTATTCTCAAATTATGATCCGAAGGGCATTTTCCACGCCGATTTCACTGTGCTTTTTTTAAACTTCTGCCTGATAAAACATATTTTGTGAAAGGTGAATCAGGCCACGAGGGGGAGGGGATATTAAAAATGCGATTGCCTGTCTTATTATGCCACAATGACGAAGAGAGTGAAAAATTAACATCACTGGTTATCGGCAGTTCTAAGAAACCACGTTGTTTCAAAAATTTGAAGAGTCTCCATATGTGCTGTGAAGCAAACAACTGCGCCTGAATAATGCAAACTACATTGCAAGATTTTATGAACAATCTAGATAAGAAAATGAGTTTGCAAAACCAAACTTTATGTTATTTATTGATCAGTGTTCGTCCTTTGCTGATTTGAAACTTCAAAATGTGCGCATGCAATTATTTCCTCCACATTACACAAGCAACAGTGTGATTTGGGAATTATCCACTCCGTCAAAGGGTTTTACCAGAAACAGTTGGTGAAAAACAAGCACTGGCTGAACTTGATTCATTAAACCTTCAAGATGCCTGGAAGCAAAAAATCATCGTATTTATAGCGATACATTTCATATCTTTGTCATGGAATAGGGTTACAAGCACCTGCATTTATCATTCTTTTGGGGAGGGCGGATTTCAAAATCACATGAAGTTCCCATGGAAACAGAGAATGAGCCAAATAGATTTGACTTTCCGATTCAGCCAGACGATGATTACATTAACGAACTTGCAATCTATTTTGAAGGGTATGCTGAATGTGATGAAAATGTGCTTACTTTAGGGGTTCAAGCAATCTCCGATATCAAGTATTGTTCGTCCGAAAAAGATAATGACGATGACAGTGCAACCAAAATTTCGAAACTTATGCCTTCTTCCAAAACGGCATTAAATGGATTAAAATTTGCAAAAAACGTTTTCCTTGATCCGTGTTCTCAAGAAAAACACTTGCAATGCCTTTCAATTAGTGAGAAAGCTTTGCTTGAGCTAAACAATAAAAATAGAAAGTAAAAGGAAATTGCAGATTTTTTTCAAACCAACATCCCGTAATGTTAGTACGTACATAGTTACACTGTATCTTCGGCTTTTACATAAATGTGTATACAATACATACTAGGGGCCAATATAGTACTGTACTACTAGTGTGCATTGTTTAAGAGCTCTCTGAGTTCCTACAATCTGTCCTTTCTCAAGGTCCCATAAATCCTTCCGTTTACCCTTCACGCTCCGAATTTTACTATCTACTGCTCCAGTCGCAACTTTCTCATATTAGGCCGGTCCACTAACCCCGAACACGTCCTTTCTGAAATCACGTGGACACATCTTCCAGTAAGATCTCGCCATACCGCATACTGCACGATCCACCACTTCTTGGCTTTACAAAAATGGGGTCCAAGTGCTGGATTGAGTCATAATTGGCTCGATTTGAGCCTAATCGAGAACTTGTGCGTGTCCTCAAGAAAGAAGGGCGAAAACGCAAAACATGAGCATGAGATCAATAAGATGGTTCTTCAACAAGTTTAAGCCTACATTCTACAACGCCTTGTTTTGTGCCTACGTCGAAAAAAAAACCCTAGACGAGTTGTCGTTATGTTTTTGTACACGATATGCATGACAGTAAGGTTTATTTTACCTTGACCTCGGTTTTACGTTTTCCCATAACGAACGACTTTTTTATGCTGCTTCCCTGAAAAGCATCAAATCGAGGTTCCAATATAGTTCCGGCAAGAATGATACAGATTAGCAACTTTTTCTTGCTACATCGGAAAACGTAATATCCGTTTCTTACTGACTGCATGTATAATGCAGCGTGCTCTTGAAACAGTGTCTTCATTCAATATGAATTAATCATTCTGACCTTGATTATTATTTTAATTTTGTACTGCACAGGGATGTCATTTTTTCCCTTCCGAACCGACAGCTCAGTGCTACTGTCCCGCATCCTTCATTCAGTTAAAAGGAAAAGAATTAGCAATAGATATATTATTAGTTTCTGAGTACTTTGTTGCCTTAACCATATTGACAGTTTATGAAGTTCTTTCTCATTTGTGAAATATACTTTGAAATTGTGTAGGTGCTTGTTTTGTCTAAACTTTGCGCTAGCTGTACGAAAAAACATTGTAGCACTTGCAAACACTACCTCAATTTTTCTGCTGGAAAAATATTAGCACAGCGAAGGTAAAAAGAATAAATTCTTGGCAGCAGTGTTAATACTAACATATTTTTTTGCGTGGAAAACATTTGCATTTTGGAGGAACAAATTGAAAATTCGTTTTAAATATGTGATGAAAATTTTTCTTTGACACGAGTATTTCTTTAAACGAATTTCCATTCTTTTTGTTGGACTTTTGAAACAGGTACATAAATCTTATCAACTTTACACGGGTCTAATTCAGTGTACGTTTCTTCACAAGGTTATTGCAGTACGAATTTTACAGGTTTTTTTTTGAATTTTCTTTACAACGAGTATTTCTTTCAAATGATTTCCATTCTCCTGGTTGGAATTTTAAAACAGGTGTATAAATCTTATCAAACTTACACGGGTCTAATACAGTATACGTTTCTTCGAAAGGTTATTGAACTACGAATTTTATAGGTTTTTCATGTTGATTTCCCTGAACATACCGCAGAAGAGAAAGAGAAAGTCAGGTAAAATGAGTCGGACAGAATACTAAAACATTTATCTACGCCGCCTAGCAGATACTAAACAGAAGTCAATAAGTTCAGCCATTTTTATGCATATGCGAGGCAAAGTCATAAAATAATTTTTCGATCTGGAGAAATGCAGAATTGGCACTTTTACGTGAAATTAAATAACATGACACAACACTTAGTTAAAGTTATAACTAAGTATTGGTTAGTTGTAACTTTACGTGGTTCAAGCTATCGAACCGGTGCTTCTTCTACACAGGATGACGTTGTATTTTCAATGCCTAAAAATATCTACATATAGCATTCTACCACTATTTAAAATGTGGCAAATGAAGATTGTAACTAATTTTAATTTTAAATGTCATCTCGGGACTAAAATAAAGATGAAACAACATGTCCACAAGGAACTGCGGGTGCAGGGCCATGCTTTTCCTTTCGTCAATAAAATGGAAAGTTCCATTAACTGGCCTGGCATCATGGAAGCTTGTTGTGATTTTGATTACCAGAATAATTTGAATAGTATTTGCTTCTGCAAAGCGGAAGACTGACTTGAAAATTAGATGGCAAAGATCACTGAATGAAAGGTATAACCCAAACTGCCACCGGATGGATTGATTTATTCGAGTTGAAACCATCAAACCTTGGCGTAAAATGGCAGCCATATATAGGACGGTGTATTTATTTAATGGTTGAATTGATGTTCTGTTTTCACTTCGTTGCGCCTCAGTTTCTTAAACACGTGGTGTTTCTTTTCGACGAATGTTTGCATATACAGAATTTTCGCCTTCATTGAATCAGAATCAAAAGAAATTTCCGGCGTGATTCGTTGTTTTATCTGAGATTAGGAAGTTCGAACTACATAACTTGCTTGCATATTTTGCGATTGAGAACTATCTTGTCAGGACTAAACTTCGTCTGCGGCAGGAATTCTTATCAGCAATGTCTCGTCTCTCTTCATTACAATTCGTTTACAGCCAACGTGGTTCAATTCCGTATAGCACCTGGCTTTCAGAGTGCAAGAAATCTACAACACTTTCTGGAACCAACAACATGAAAATGGAGTGTGGCTCGTTGCTTACATGAAAAAGAAAACCTATTTGCTTATAATGAATATCGATTATTTTAGTGAAGTCTATAACGGTAATGCTGTACTTTCGGAGATAAAAAATGATGAAGCTCACATGGTATCTGCCGTCCAGGTGGCACTGTGGTCTAAGAACTAACTTCTGATCCTGCTTCGCAGATGCTTCTAGGTTCGAAGCCCACTGAGACATGGATGTTGTGTTTATGATACGGCAATGTCACTCACCTTTCCTGGAACTAGTGGCTCTAAATTAAGGACGGACGACTACATTTAGCTCATTCATTTGCTCACGGAGGTCTTAAAATCCATAATCAAACAAACAAGAAAATCGTGATATGTATGTTACAAAGAATTTCGATTTAGGTACACGATAAGCCTGCATTTTTGATTGTCTCTTAAAATTTTAATTTATAATTGACCGCAACATAGCTCATAACTTGTTGGATAATTCAGAAGTCGTGTACCCAAGGAAAATATATTTTAATTTTTACAATAATTGTTTTCCATTTTAGAATTTCTTCTATAAGAACATCTTGCGAGTGAGTTATCAGAAAATGTTCCCCAGATAACACGTGTAAGATTCAGGCTCTACAGACGGCCTTATGTTATTTCACGTAAGTGACGGCAAACGTTTGATGAAAGTATGAAACCGTTTGAGTTTGGCTGAGCCGTGAACTGAAAATTCTGAGCTAGGCGGAGATTTTCCTAAAAATCCCGTTCAGATCTCTTACTTAAACAGATTCATATTTCTCTAACTTGCAGCATCTCATTTCAAAGAAAAAACAGAAAAACCTTCAACTTATGTTGCGGTTCATTTACACGAAATAAACTGAAATTTCAGTAATGCACTTCTTTAATGACGCGACAACCCATAGTGGGCCTTTGCCATATCAAGGAGTATTTTTGTGACATTTCGTAACGAGAGATGTTTTCCGATGTAAGGTTGTTAGAGCCCCACATCAAATCCCCAAAGTGGAGGACCAAGAGAAGATGAGTGCCCATGGTCGAATACACAGAGAACTATTAACGTGTCAATGTGTCCCCAAAAGCAGGGAGTCTGCGGAATCCTACCCACCCGAAAAAAAAACACCGCAGGGTAGATGACGAACAGAAACGTCCGCCTTCCGCACAGTGCACAGCGACTTAAGAAACTGCGCTATGCTGGTGGTTTATTGCTGTTCTACGTATCATCAGCGATTACTGCAGAGGTAACTTAAGCGCTAAAATGACGCTTCGGGTTGCAATTAGATTTTGTGAACACTGATATCATTCCATGGATAAATATACGGTTTCAAGGAATTTTAGGCAAAAGGTGCAGAAGTGTTTGAGGTGACTTAATTGAAAGCAATAACGTTTTAAAATAATTATTTTAGCTGAACTGTATCACTGAGTACAATTGAAAATAAGGACAGCAAATTTCATCTCAGCTTCGCGTGGGCAATTACAATTTCTTCTCAGCTTCGCGTGGTTTCAAATCAGCTGTAAATTTTGCATCGATCTCGAGAATACCCCAAATGGAAGTGAAAAGAGTGAATCATCACTCTTTTATTTCCATTTGGGTCATTACAATTTCATTTGGGTCATTACAATTACAATTATCTGGATTCATCATCATTTGGGTCATTACAATTACAATTTTCTGGATTTATCATCCTTCCCAACCTAATTTTTACAAAGTGAATTACAATTATCTGGATTCATCATTGCTTGCCCGTGAACTTTCATTTGGGTCATTACAATTACAATTTCTTCGCAGCTTCGCGTGGTTCAGTGATCATTATGTAACGTCAATAATGCAAATATTGATGTCATAAATGACATAGCAAGCATTTCATTTGGAAAGGTTATCGGTGGTAACTCCTTGCTCATGGGTTTGCTCAGTTTCTCAAGAAGCTTTATTCTTTACCCGCTGAAAGCCTTCTTTATTATTATTGGTAAAGCGGTTTTATTTTTTTACAGGATGAGGTCAGTCTTTAAATTTTACTTTGCTGGCCAGTCTTTTATTTTTTTATCTACTTTCTTTTTCGTTCAGCTGATCTCGGAGAAAAGGTATATAAAACTTCGAAACTGAAATTCAGGACACTGCATTTTGAACGAATCCTACATATACTGAGTGACCATTGAATTATCATACATACTTAATACTTCTCCTTTTGCCCTTAGTAGAGCAGCTATCCGATGTGGCATCGATTCAATAAGATGCTGAAAGCAGTTGCGAAGAATCGTTACCCAAGATGTGTGTAATGCGAACTTCAATACAGGTATGGAGGTTATTGGTGCATCTGGACTCCTGATATGCCGCTCCATAATGTTTCAAAACCGCTCTATGGGATGGATATTGGTGACTTTAGGAGGCCAATCGTTCCGCTAGAAGTCTGAACTGTGTTTCTCAAACAATTCCCTTCAAACATTATACCAGCGCCTCGGCCCATTGTAATCTGGGAAGACACCGATTCCATTAGGAGAAAAAGCCAACATTCCTGGATGTACAGGTGCGCAACTTCATTCTCATGTTCCTGAAACTATGATTGAACAGTGTGACTTCTGTGGATCGAGACATTATTATCTAGAAAAGTGCAGAAAAGTGCAATTCCCTGACGGAAACTATGACTGCGCCATTGAATGCACATGGACGGCCAAAAGGGTGACATAGCACCGCTACTGATCCGTCCGTGTAAGGTCATAATGTGACCAGCTGCAAAGCACGAGATCATGGCCCAAACCATTACGGAACCGCCCCCATACTTCACTGTAGGAAGGAGACAGCATGGATTGTAGGCTTCTGCGGGGGATCTCCACACCTAAATCCACCCTGTGTTGGGGAATGGTGAGAAACTTGATTCATCGGAAAACAAGACATGTTTCCATTGATCCGCAGTCCACGTTTTATGTTCCTGGCACCACTGTTGTCTCCGTTTTTAATTCACCTGTGACACCAGCGGTTTTGAAATCTCAGCTCTGCCGTAAAAATTGTGCTTATGGAATTCTCTTCGCACGATATGGGTCGACACTGGGTTGTGGAGCTGTGCATTAAGCTCAGTAGTCACTTTTGACCCCGCGGTCTTCCGCCTTGCGGTTACAATGCTCTTTAAGGTCCTCCTGTCTCTCGCAGGGCGTTTAGATTTCCTACCACAGTTGTGTCTCAGAGATGATAGTGTATCGTGAACATTGTATGTTGTCATGACCTTCGACACGGTACCGCTCGATGCCCCCAATACCTAGGCCACTGTGGTTACAGACGCACCAGTGAGACAGGCTCTTATAATTTTCCCTCTTTGGAACTCCGACAGGTCACTCGTTGTGCCTGCACCTGGAACGAAATTAGGCAAACATCGATTTACAATGCTATCACACACACCTTTGAGATTATAAGTCACACCTTTTTACAAAAAAACAAACGGTAGCTGCATGCTTTTTCTCCAAAAAGCAGCAACTACCAAAGTCACTGTTTTCAGCTAGGTGTTTCCATTATGTTGGACAACCACTGTACTTGATGTTATAATAATCACAAACTCCGGAATTATTTGAAGAAGAACTTGATAAATCAGTAATAGCCGGTTTCCGAACCGAAATTAAATCTTTAATTTATCCATGATTAATCTTATATCATATAATCTTAACATGATTGACAGTCACATTAAGAAAACACACTACACGAATTCAATATTAGCGCAAACGCAAATTAACTTCAACTGATTCTTTCCATGTGAATATACGGAAATTATATACCTGAAAATACAACCAGCGAGCTGCGAACTGTCCGCACCTGCACTCACCAGAACTCAGTGCTTCCAAATGGCCCTTCGTTCGCTTCAATTCCCACGTGTGAATACTGGCATTGGGACTCGAATATTTTTCTACCACAGGACCCACCCCAATTACTGACAGACGAGACGTCAGACTGCCTGAAGGTTAGCTTGCCCAGGAGAGCGGTTAGAAGGGGTATTGCAAATATTTTTTACACGCTGCATGAGGATACACAAAAGGAAGCAACATGTGTGAAAATAAGATATTTTATTTACACTTCCTCTGAATACTCCGAGAGAGGGGCTGGATTTCGAACGAGGAGAACCGACAATGATTCATGTTGTTTTGAATAGCCTAAGTGTTGTAAATTATAAGTACATATTTTTATTTGTATTCAAAAAGGACAAAGTAGATATTTGAATATCGTTTATCCTTGTCACTTTAAACATACATTCTATACTTATGTGTTTCATAACACAATATTAAATATTTTGATAAAGTACTTTCTCTAAAATATTCTGATATCATCGAACTTAATATAATATTAATCCTAATAAAACATGGCAAATTATTGCGTAATCTCAGGCCCCACGGACATATATAAGTTGGCACCCATGTCTCCGTGTGCTGTTTGGCAGGGAGCTGAATTCCGCTGAAATGGAAATGGTACAATAAGGAGTTGACAAAGTCATACGGATCCGTGAATCGGAGTATAGAGAAACATACATTTTATTTTGCCAAGCTTTCGTCTTGCAACAGGAGGCTTTATCAAGGCGTACTTACATAAGAATAGCGATCAGTTTGGAACTAAAAATTCAAAATTTTAAACTCCAAACGGATCGCTTTTAATGTACATACGCTTTGATAAAGTCTCCTGTAGGAAGGCGAAAGCTTGGCAAAACAAAGTATATTTTTCGTTATGCACGGATTCACGAATTTCTACGATCTTTTTCATCTCCTAATTTATTCAGTGGTGTAATTTATACCTTTTGGATTGTTTCTTAAGATCCCTCTCAAATGGTACATTGTTAGGTAAAAAATCGCTGACGGAAGGTAGCAGTTTTGGTTCCAAAACGGTGTCAATACTTTTCCTTGCGTTCAGCGTGTCGTCGATTACATGAAGATAGCGATATATGTAGCTCTTCTCCCTATCGAAGTCCAAAACAATTTCACTTAAAACTACCAAATAAGGATAACTCTTTTTCGTCACTCCAAATAAACTGCATCCACTAATCATCTGGTCATTCAATGTGTTCTCTAACCCATCTTCCTGTTCTTCCACTGTTTTCGAACCAATAATAGAACATGTGGTTTACTTTTGGATAAATAATTTAAAATTTATGAAAGTCTATTCTTGCACATTCTAAATTTATGCTAACAATTTTCATACGGCGTTTCCGTCAACTCTGACACCAGAGGGGCCACGTCCCCAGGATGAATATCTCACCTGAAATTCCAAAGGAATACGAGATGCAATCAGTCCTCACCCACAGTTGTAACATTATAATACTTCTGCCTTTATATCGCTGTAGTCATCTTCGTTTCTTTTGTGTGTTCAGTAAATTACACATTCTTCGGTTGGCACTGAATATAAGCTATTAGTTCCGGATATGTGCGGCAAGAAATCAAAATCATTATGATTGAAAACAGTTATTCAAATAAAAGTAGGAGAATTAGAAATATCGAATTTTCATGTGTTACGTATATGCCTCAGAGAGAGACATCAGTACGTTATTTTAATAGAACAATGTTTCACAGTTATCCTGGTGAGAAAAATTTCGTACGAAAAGCTTTATTTTCCCAATAAGGCTGCTCGGTACGGAGATAAAGTTCGAAACACAAATGTGTCCAGTTGCAACGTTGCGGCATAAAAACTTTGAGTGCATATGCAAAGCGTGCATGAAATAGAAATATATCTCTTATTCAAAGTAAGTTTCAAATTGGATCTTTAGAAGCTAGTTAACAAAAAATGAAGATACTTTGAATTTGAGATCATAGAGGTTTGATTAGGTATTATTTGGCACAAAATGGGAATAGAATATCTTCGGTGTACAATATATCTGATGCAAAGAAGTATATTTTCCATAAAATATTTAGGCATGTTTACGTTCCTGCCTATTTCCTGAAAACAATCTAATGTATTTTCAAAATTCACAATTGTATTTGGATTGGCAGAAATTACCTTGAACATATATTTCCCCTGAAAAGCAGTGAACAAAACCACAAAACATCGTTTTGGACTTTTGAAAGCAATTATGTTGAGGAGTGGTGGAAATTACAATACTCTTTCAGGTGCGAAAGTTATTGAATATTATTGGAAGCACAGACATGAAAATGCTGTCCATCATTTATGATATATTAAAATAATCAGACTACAATTTGGAGCAAAGATGCTACTTAACTTTGAAACAGAAATTTACACGCACGTACCGAAGTTGAATAAATATTTACGAAAACTAACATTTGTATTCAGATATCAGTCATCAAAAAAATCTAAGACTAATCATAGCAGGGTTACCTAGGAAGCAATAAAAAGTACTTCAGATATCATAAAATATGAATGTTTAAAAAATAGGAAACTCCTAAAGTCGTAATACAAGCAATTTTGAAATCTATCAGGAGGTGCAGGGAGGTTTAGCAGAGATGAAAACTGTCAACGATGGAAGACCTACACGTTCCTGTCTACCTAAGATGGGAACCTTAAGGAGCTCGTCTGAAAATTACATTTGTAACATTAACCTAGGTAACACAGCTCGAATTGGGAAGGTACAAGGCAAAAGTCAAAATATGGCCTATTACATTGACAGAAAAGTATATGTACTCTACGTATTTTAGTTTGATAACAGTACCACTGAACATACACCATTTAGAAAAAAGTATATGCACACTATTTTAGTGGGATAAGAGTATCGTTGAACATGCACTTCTTTGTTCTCATATTACAGAATTGCCATCATTATAATATATGGTGTTCTTACTTTAATAATTGCGTCGGCCACCATTACTAATTTTCTTACTTTTTGTACACTGGTGCGCAAAAATTAAGGACGAAGTGGAGAAACTAGCATAACAGCAGAACGAGCAGGCAGAACGGACAGAAAGACCACTCAGGAGATAGACTAGGGTCCGGTATGGTAGGGCATGCGCATATATGCAGGATGACATAAGGCGGAGCGTCGGAAGGGTATAAAGCACACGGGCGGTGTATGCTCAGCAATTCGGTGAAAGCTATTGCACGGTGTACATCGGTTTGAACGACGTTGAGTTAACGCCACCGTGAGATATGGCCATAGGGTAATCCAGTAGACAACATCTGGATTGTTTTACCCGAGGTCGCGTCATTTTGAAGTTGGAAGAAGGTCGAAGTGTGACTAGTGTGAACGAGAGTAGTTCGGGATCGCTCACAGCATCGTTTCACGAGCTTGGAGAGCATTTCAAACGACAGCAACAACTGTCCGAGAGTTTAGCAGTGGTCGTCCACGAGCAACCACGGCAGTGAAAGACCGGTATATTGTCCTAAATGCGAGAAGAGACAGAGGGCAGACAGTGAGAGAAATCGCAAGGCACATGCAACAGACAACTGGACGTCCGTTATCGCGTTTTACCGTGGCCAGGAGACTGCACAAAAGTGGTCTATTTGCACAACGGCCAGTACGGCGTGTGCCATTAAAGCCTGTTCATCGGAGACGGCGGTTTCTGTAGTGCCAGGAACACAAGAACTGGACACATCAGCAATGTGGTCGAGTTCTCTTTACGGATAAGAGCCGATTTAGTCTGACGAACGATTCTGGACATATACACATCAGGAGAGAGCAGGGAACACGCAATCACACCTCCAACATCATCGAAAGGGACCGGTTTGGAGGTGTCGGAGTTCTCGTTTAGGGCCGTATCATGCCTGGTAGCCGTACTGACCTCCACATCTTCCAGGGAGGTTCAGTCACTGGTGTCCACTATTGTACCGATGTTCTCCTGCCTCACGTGCGCCTGTTTAGAGGTGATGTGTGTTCTGAGTTCCTCTTCGTGGACGACAATGCTACACCTCATCGTAAAGTAGCTGTCGCAGAGCTGTTGGAGAGTGAAGATATTTAACGCATGGATTGGCCCGCTAGGTCACTGGACCTAAATCCAATCGAACACGTGTAGGACCTTCTCGGAAGACTCTTGGCAGTACGTTAGCAGCCCCCACCAACAATTCCGCAGCTGCGATTGGCTTTACAAGAGGAATGGTCCACGATGCCTCAACAGCTACTTGACAACCACGTCCTCAGCCTGGACAGACGTTGTTAACCCTGCAACGCAGTCAGGGGTGATCATATCCCCTACTAAAGACTGGATTTTTCTTGGCAGCCGCCTGTCTCATGGACGTTTCTGTCTTCTGTCCAGTTGTGCTCGAAGCTACCTTTTCAATAAAGTGCCTTTGTATCCTTTGGATTCCTTGTTTGGACGGTTTTGCTCACTTGTCCCATATTCTTACATCTTGGGGATCTTATGGTATGATTTGACTCGATGTGGAGCACTTCTGCACGACGTTACATTCAAAAAACCGTCTCGTCCTTATTTTTTGCACGCCAGTGTATTATCTCTGGTATTGTATTTAACAGGCGTCCTGCTATTGTGACCACACTATATAAAGATCTGAAGTATTACATACACGTATTCGATTTCACTGTCTATCATCTGTTCCACTGCAGCCTTGCTAAATATGTCCCCTACTCCTTAATCAAAGTTTACAGATCAATTTATTTATGAAATTCAGAAAAAGGATATTATATAAGAAATTACTAAAATTATTCTTGGTGCTTGAACTGGTTGTGTGTTACGAGTTCTTGGCTTTCATTTATTAAATTATAAATGCCTTATGTTCTGAAGTTTTTTTACTTTCACTACTTGCCTGACTGTTTTATCTGCTTTCAGGGTAATACAATTTAATAACTTTTTTGGTATTTGCCCACAGTTCGCTCAGACCATGTATTACGATTGCACTTATTGCAAGCTCTAAAACAAGCGACATTAGATTTCTGTATATCCCTTACTTCAGGAGACAGCCCTTCGTGTCTGCTTATTTGCATATATTAACCCAATTTTTTTCCCATTTGGGCTCTTACTAGGTTTTCTGCTGCACAGCTGATTGGAACAAGTTTTGTCATCAAATGCACGTTGTAGCTTGAAGCAATTTGTTCCAAGCAATTGTGCAGCAGGAAAATGAGTGAGAGCCCAAGTGAGAAAACCAAGGAGCGAAGTCTATGCAAATGAGCTAACACTAAGGAGCTATCTCATGAATTAAAAAAGGTGCAGAAAGGCTATACCACTCGTTTTAAAGCTCAGAACAAGTGACATCGGCAGTACATTGTCGCAATGGACTTTGGGCTAGTACCAAAATTGTTATTAAATTTTATTACACAAAGTGCTGGTAAAATAGTGAGGTAACAAATGAAAATAAAACTTCTACTAAACTTAAAGTTTTTATAATATAAAAACAGCACTTACGTGGAAATGTATGACATTTAACCCACAGGCATTTATTTAAACGTTCAAGCACCAAGCACCATTTTAGTAATTTGCATAACATTCATTTTTCTGAATTGCATAAATAGATGGGTATGTGCGCTTTTACCTCTAAATTATGGAAGCATGTCAGTTAGATCTCCAGTGGAAGGGGTGATAGACAAAGAAATGTAAGTGTGTGTGCGAGGCAGCAGCTGTTGTGTATATAGTTTGGGGCATAATAACCAAGGAACATCCCAAAACAACACTGGGGAGAAATGGCAGAATGTAGGTGCCTCAACCACTTGTAGGTAAGATAATCATGTGTTGTAAAGAAGGCAACCCTTTAATATGAGGGAAAAGTACATTTACAAAGGTTGGACAAAAGATGTTATCACATTGTAATAGAGTGCATATTTTTTTCTGTTAATTTAGTAAGTCAAATTTGAATTTGTATGCCGCACCGTTAAAATCCTATTGATTTTCCGCAGGTTACTCTTAAAAAAGTAATTTGCAAATGGTCCCATTATGAATCCCGGACTCGACGACCGTCAGAAAAAAGAAGCTGCAGGCTCTTTCCACAATTTACTCCGCTTGACTTTGCTGCATCTTACACTGTGTTTCAAAGTTGCTGGTATTTGGTTATTACAGGAAAATTTTTCAGTCGAATTTTTATGACCAATGTGATTGCTGAGATACATTATGAATTCGTTTAGTGTTTGATTTCCCGTTTCTTCCAACAAAACAAAAAGGAAAAGGTAATCGCTCGGACTGTTCACCAGGCCTCAACGTTTAGGAACTCCTGTTTCAATAACATATTTGGCCACCTGTAACGCAGACATGATTTAGCATTTTGTTCGTCGGCATTTGGTTTTCAAAATAGTCTCTGTTCGATGTATTGATAGTACGAATTGAGCGAGGTGCTGATATCGTGAACTGAATGGCTTGAATTTAATTATTTGAATATCAACTATTTATTATTATGTTAGAATATGGCTTCTTGGTATCAACTAGTGTTGTGTGAATGTTCCAAACATCTGAGAGTATATATATGTGTCATTAGCAATTATACCTTTCGATATGAACCCTGCTAGCACGTGCACTCATTTCTCTGCTTATTTGCGAATAGTTGAAAAGTGGTCCACTGCAGTCTCAAGGGAAGTGCAGTGTTGGTGCTTGTGGGAATTAAATATGAACTCTGCTTGTACAACCATGTAACACAAAGAAAAAGATTCACTGTATATTAAAAAAATCTACATATTGCAAAACGCATGCATTGCACACTAAAATATAAAAGCTTGCTTCCTGATCAAGTCTTTATATAATTTTTTGGAAGTAATCAATGTTTTAAATTTTTTTCAGAATATGTTTCAACAACAAAAATCACGATTACTTTTCCGCCATTTCTGCAGGATAAACAAAACATTTCAGCGCCTTTTGCATTCAATCCTTCAATTTCAAATATCAGATACGCTATCATGTTTTTAATTTCTTATGTAATACATTTAATTGAACATTCTGTTCGCTAACCCAAAAGCAATATGTAAATATCAGCTTAATAATCCGTTCAATCGATATACAGTAAACAACAGCAGAAATGTAAAGACTGAACGTATAAAAATGAATTCATTAAGAACGATGGTATAAAACAACATAGCGTAATTGTGATCGAATCTTAAATCCTGCAGTAATCAAATTTCTTAATACTTGCATTTTATAATTATTTCAGATTTTGCTTCGTGGAAAAAAATGGGCTCGGGCAAAGAAAAATTTCATAAAGTGTTCTTCTCGTATTCAGTACCAAAATAACACGTACGTGGTTTAAATACGTTCCACGAAAATTAAAGAAAGATAAAGAAAATCAGCAATCTATCCATGAAATGTAAATACACAAGATATTTTGTAGTGAGATGTATTTCAACGCCACTATCCCATGCGTATTTAAATGCTCCAAATAAAAAAATATTTTTACCAATGAATATTATGTCAAAAATTATATTTTGTGTTTTCCAATGAATATCATAAAATAAAATCTGTTAGATTTGTTAAACCTATTGGGAAAAAAACAACACGCAGAAGCAGTTTGTATTTGAATACTTCGCTGTATATCGCTGATAGAATTTTGCACATTAAATGCTATCTTTACGGCAAGATATTTTTTATTAGTTCATTGCAATTTATACCAAAGAAAATCTAATCACAACTACTTGTGGGATTATACTGGTGACAGTAGTATTTTGAGAAAAATAAATTACATAAAATATTAAATTAAAAAAAAACTTTTGGAATAAAGCAAATTTAATAATTTAATTTTGTAACGCTTTAATAAGCGTATTTCAATGAAAATTGATATAGTTCAAGAAAATGAACTGTCTGTGACGGAATAAGATTAAGTCAGATAGGTAATATAATGTTATAATCCTGCCAGCTTCTGCTTATCTTGAAAATGACTTTATTTCAGTACTCATTAATTGCAAAGAGCTTTATTGGGAATTAGAAAAAGCTGAGCTACATTAAGGCGCATTATAGGTTCTGTAAGCATAGAAATCAACATGGGTTTATGCTTGTTTCACTGTGATTAGAGCTGTTTTTTTTTCTTTTTGATTGGGGGTTTAACGACTACCGTGAGAAACTCAATGGATTGTAAGCTGTCGCCCTGCATGTGATTTAGGGACACTGTTTCCAGCGAAGGGAGCGAGCATGGGGACCTAAGACCACCACAATGTCCATGCCTCACCAAGATTGAAACCCGCAATTAACTCGGACGAATGATCAGGTGCCTGCGCTTTGACCACTGCGCCACAGCGGCAGCAATTGACAGTTTTGAACTACGGCGATTCAACTATTAAAATTATCTGCGTTTAAAAGCCAATAAAAAAACGAAGAACCGGAACAAAACTGGCTATAGTGCAGCATGTTCAAATACAATGCAGATCAAACTGATATGCCAAATTGAGTAAACCTCCGGTGATCTGTCCGAAAGTAGTTTTTTATAGGTACGTTAGATGGCGACACGTTATCGCTGCATCGTGAATGGTTTCGTTACTTTGTGAAAGTGCCAAAGGAAGTCAACGATTTAGATTCATCCCTGCATCGTTAAGGAATTTGTTACGCTGTGAAAATGGCAAAGGAAGTCAATAATATAGATTTAGGGTGGCCCTTAAAGGGACCTTATTGAATCTTGATTGTGGCATATGTGTGAAATATTTGTTTTGACCGAACAATTGTCCTTTCTCATTAATATGAAGCTGTCTAGCTAGCAGAATAAAATAAAAAAAAGCTTTATCTGCCAGGGAAGAACTGAGTGATCGCACGAATCAAGACTTCAAAGCAGCGTTCAGAGGAAAGACCCCAATTTCATCGGAATAAATGTCCCAGAACATGGTCTGCTAAGTACATTTTGTGGTTGCCCTGTGTTAATTTATGGTTCAGTTGAAGCTAATTGCTGTCCACTCTTTGAGTATGCGCCCTTGTCATGGTATGTCGTTCAAAGATACCAAAATTCCAGGTGACCTCGACGAGACCACCGCAGTTGTACTTCCGCTTGCCCACTTTCGCTTCGTTTACTTCCACGATGATTCCATCACCGTCAAGCTTTCCTTCCTCACATTGCGTGGTTACCATGACCGAAGGTTCTTTAGATATAATTTCACTTGAAATTCGAATTCCAGTTTGTGAAGCCGGATGAAATTAAGGATTCTAATCACTGTAAAGGTATTTCAAATGAATATTTCAAGGAAGATCTGGTGTAGAGTACATCAAATATCTCCAAACATACAACACGTTTCGTCAGATGAGCATGTTTGTTTGAATGGTCCTGTTTATACGTATAAAATCTTCATGACTGTCAGAATCTAAACAAACAAAACGTTTAAAATTGAGGATATCTGCTTACTGAAGGAAACTAATACATAAATGCCTTTGACTGGACTGAAAGTGTTTTTTATAAGAAGAAATTATCTTTAAAATCGAAAAACAGTGGACCAACTGATAATATTTCCACCCAATACAATGAAATATTTGAACAGAACGAATGTGTGACAGCATTGAAGAAAAAATTCACAAATTATTATCTGCCCATGAATATTCGTTCAAATATAAATACAAGTGTAAGTAACATTGATGGAAATTTAAATATTTCTTGACATAGATTCTTCCCGAAATAGAAGGAGACGATGAGGAAGGAACCCTTCCTCATCGTCTAAGAGTACTACAACCATACAAACCGCTAGGCTTGTGTACAGAATTAAACCTAGAATTTCATTTCTATATATCGTACCTTTATTAAAATGTACACAGTACTCTTGGACGATGAGGAAGGGTTCCTAAGCAACAATTTGCAATATTTCAGCTTTAAATTTTATATCAACTACATTTGGAAGAAACTATCAAAATCTTTGAAAATAAACAAATGTTTACGTCACAGGTTTCAGAAATGAAATTTGTGATTTATCATAATGTCACAGAATATATGCACAACACTAATATACAGTACATATGTATATGTTAGTGCAACACATTTTCCATACAAAACGATTTGTGTTTAAGCACCGTAAGGATTACGGAAAACATTTCGAATCCGAAAAATACCTTTTCAGGGGGTTATTCGTTTAAAGTTCTTGGGCTCAACTGCAAACGCATGTTTTTTCTACCAGTTCTATGATGGTAGCCCCCGAGTAGGAAAAATTAAAACTTCTACATCTTGCTTCGCAACGGAAGAACACCTATGTCTTTGACCCTGCCGCTCTTGAAGTAGGAACATATTTGCGCTTCATAAGAACTACATCTTATAGTGATCACTACATAGTAGAAAAATTGTAGATCTTTCAAATTTCTTCTCTTAACAAACAATAAAGTCTGTTTCGTCAAATTGTGCAAGCAGAAGTATGGGTTTAATTCACTTTCCTAAATTCCTTTCTTTTTAACACTTTAAATTCAATATTTTCGTGAAACAGATGATAAATATAATTTCTGGAAAACTCTGCTCTAGAATTCCGCTGGCTTATTTTTCACTGATCCCAGACAAGGAAGGTTATAAGTAAATTGAACTTGTTTTCGAAATTAAATAAATTAATCAATAAATTGGAAAACTAGTATTTCTGTTCGGCAGTGATCTGTGAAGGAAGTTATTTAAAAGCTTCTAGGAAATTCCGTGTTTAAGGCAAAAAAAATGCGTTCAACTATAATTTAACTCTATAAAAATACTTATTTCTCTTATATAGCAGAAGTGTGCGTTTATTAGTTAGAAAAATTAAATTTATTATATAACTGATAGATATTTTAAATTCCTGACTTGTTAGTGACTTTTTCTGTTGTAAATTGCACTTGTCTTCAAAGACGAGTGCTGACCAATCCCAAGTTCTTCAAGCTGACAGCGCGTGTCACAAAGACCCTACTCGAAATGGGTGTGGGTTCGAATCTCAGTGGTGCCACGGTACTGGCTATCCGACAAGAAAGCGTGGAACGTTCGCTATATCTACCCGAAGAGAAAGGAGACGTCTGCGCTAGTTTATGCTCTAAGTCTAGCTGCAGTTACAAATCTTTAAATTCTCCTCTAAATCCCATTTCGCTGTAATTGTTCAACTCTTTATATGTTTCTGATACTGGAGTCTTGTTGGTGCATATCCAAAATACTTTCAATGATGCTAGTTCATTTCTTTCCTTTCCACTTATTTGTAAAGTATTTTATTTTCCCTGTATTATTTTTTCGGTGAAGGGAGGGGGGGTCGTTAACACAGTTCTGTTTGGACACATGTTAACAATTGAGAACTCTGAAAATATTTCGCTAAAAGTGACCTATTTTCGACTACGTATATATTCTGTAGCCGAAAAGAACACATTTTTGACATCAACTCTATAAAAGTTTGCCGAACACAAATTGTTCAGTTAAAATATCTCCAATGCTTAATTTGCCCCGGAACTACCGGCTGGCCGCCACGGTGGCGCAGTGGTCTAAGGCGCTGGCCTCTGATCATTCGTCCGTAATGGGTCCGGGTTCGAATCCCGGTCAGGCATGGATGTTGTGTTTTTCTTACGGCACTGGCTCTCTCCCTTCCCTGAAACCAGTGATCCTAAATTAGGGACGGGCGACTGCTTATAGCCCATTGAGTTGCTCACGGTGGTCGTTAAACCTCCAATCAAAAAAAAAACAAAAAACTACCGGCTTAGACCCGGTAACGGATACAATCGAACTGGTAGTGAATGACGCAATGCTTAATGACGTAGCTTAAAAGGGGCTCTGGTACTTTTTGCTTTAGAAATTAAGCCCTGCTGTATATTTCAAATAAACTCATTTCACCGAGGATTATGAAGGGAGGAACAGCGACCGAAGCAACAGCGTGCGAATGCTTAGCTATTTCATTTAGCAATAAAGCCCTGAAATCGTATAAACTCTATGAGTAAAACTGACTTGCTCATGACATGAGTTTTATAAAAATTTGCTTCACACAAATCTACCAGTGAAAATGCTTCGTCTATGCTTGAAATAAATTCATTTTCACGAGGTTTATCAGGGAGGAACATCGAACGAAGCAACAGAGCGTGAATCCTTAGCTATTTCATTTAGCAGTGAACCCCTGAAATCGTATAAATTCTATGAGTAAAACTGACTTGCTCATGACATGAGTTTTATAAAAATTTGCTTCATATAAATCTACCAGTGAAAATGCTTCGTCCATGCTTGAAATAAATTCATTTTCACGAGGTTTATGAGGGAGGAACATCGAACGAAGCAACAGAGTGTGAATGCTTAGCTATTTCATTTAGCAGTGAACCCCTGAAATCGTATAAATTCTATGAGTAAAACTGACTTGCTCATGACATGAGTTTTATAAAAATTTGCTTCATATAAATCAACCAGTGAAAATGCTTCGTCTATGCTTGAAATAAATTCATTTTCACGAGGTTTATGAGGGAGGAACATCGAACGAAGCAACAGCGTGTGAATGCTTAGCTATTTCATTTAGCAGTAAACCCCTGAAATCGTATAAATTCTATGAGTAAAATTGACTTGCTCATGACATGGGTTTTATAAATATTTGCTTCACATAAATCTACCAGTGAAAATGCTTCGTCTATACTTGAAATAAATTGATTTTCACTAGGTTTATGAGGGAGGAACATCGAACGAAGCAACAGCGTGTGAATGCTTAGCTATTTCATTTAGCAGTAAACCCCTGAATTCGTATAAATTCTACGAGTAAAACTGACTTGCTCATGACATGAGTTTTATAAAAATTTGCTTCACATAAATCTACCAGTGAAAATGCTTCGTCTATGCTTGAAATAAATTCATTTTCACGAGGTTTATGAGGGAGGAACATCAAACGAAGCAACAGTATTGTAGCTGTTTCATTCAAGCAGTGGCGAATTTAGTAGTGCTGTCTCAGAGTGCCGAAAACTACTCTTGAAGTGCTTTTTTTTTAATAGTATTTGTATAAATTTTAAGATACATTTACAATCATTTGGAACGATGTTCGGCGGAAGTACAGGCTGTCCCAAAATGAGTACCCTGATTTCGGAATGGTTTAACTTTCCACTGATTTTACTGATTTCGATTTTCTTTTGAAGATGAGTAGGTGCACCCTGAAAGTTTTGCTGGCCGCGAGATTTAGTACCAAAGTGCGCCACTTGGAGCGCTGTTTGTACAGAATCTGAATACATGGCTTCTACACAAGAACATTCTCAGTGTGTCGTGTGGCCGACAGAGACATCGCCCAAAATGGTGAAACGAAAGTTTCAAACTCGTTACTGAGAACATCCACTAGATGTGAAATTGATAAATTCATCGGTTCGAAAGTTTTTAGAAACAGGTACAGTCCAAAAGGGTAAAAGTGCTGGGCAAACCTCAGCATCAGCAGAGACAGTTAAAATAATTAATGTAGCCCTACCCAATCACCGCAAAAATCAGTGCCGCAAGCTGAACGTCAGCTGAAGATATCGAAGAGTGCAGTGCAGAGGGCGCTATGAAATCGGTTGAAATTGTTTACCTACAAGGTTCAGATTGTTCAAGAACTCAACCCACAGGACTTTGAAGCACGCGAGCAGTTTGCTAACACCATGTTCCAGAAATCGGAGGACGTTGAACATTTCTTACAGCAGACATCATTTTCGGACGAAGTGACTTTTCACATAAGCGGTGCTATAAAAACATATAACGTGCGAATTTGGGGTTCCGAAAACCCACACACTGTCAGGGAGAACATGCGGGACAGTTCCAGAGATAGCATGTGGCGTGCATTACGGCATAACAGCTTTCGTTATTGGGCCTTTCTTTTTTCATGTAAGAACTCTCACCGGTAACATGTATGCGGATATGCTTGAAATTAATGCAATAACCTAATTTCAGGACATGCAGCCCCATGTGTTTTCCCAACAAGACGAAGCACCTCATCACTGGGCAAACATATGTGCAAGACCTGCTGCACCATCACCTTCCCATTCGATGGATTGGTAGAGACGGCCCAATCCCATGGCCACCGGGATCAGCTGATCTTACTCCATTGAAGTTCTTCCCTTGGAGATATGTTAAAGACATGGAGTATGCGACACCAGTTAATAATGTGCACATTTTGTGTGAATAAATCAGACTAGCAATGGAGAGTGTAACTCCTCAAATGCTGCAAAAAGTGTTGCGAGAGGGAAAGTGCAGATTTGACATTTTGCGTATCATTCGCGGTGCCCATATCGAGTGCACCAAATAAAACTTGATTATAATGTGCGTTTATGTGCAAAATCTGGTGTTTGTAAATATATTCAGAATAAAGTTAAAAGCTGTTCAAAATCAGAGTAATCATTTTGGGGCACCCTGTATTTTTTGTCGCTTCCCTATATAATGGGAGATGTTTTCTACGATATAATTTCATTTGCATCTGGAATATTTGTGGCAACCCTCGTAAAGAAGTCCTGACCGTGCCACCGCATTATTAAAGTTGTAACTGAAACTATAGCTAAAACTAGCATGTTTTCGAAATAAACTGTAAAAAACTGTCATACTCATAAATTGAGCAGTATAATTATCCTCGTTCTACTTACGTTCATGTACTTAATGTTAATGAGGGGTAGCAACAAACTAAGCAGCAGCGTTCTCCACATCAACTATCTAAAAATCTGATTTCTTTATACCCTTTCCCGTCATCAACTTTGAAAAATGTGTTACACATAAAACACTCAGTTTTAATTTCGCCGTTTTAGTAAATTCTTGGAATAAATCATGGGGTTCTTAGAGGGAGGGAGACCAAGAACGGGCTTTGTCCCTTCTAAAATACATTTTGGTGGTTATTCAGTTTTTCTTTAAAATGCGCCTTGCATTAGAAAAAAAATATTCTTTATTTTAAACATCTTCAACTTATATTGCAAAGAAAATGGATTTTCTTATTAATGTTTATTTGAATGGGTTTCAAAAACTTCCATTCTTTATGAATCGCCGTAAACAAAATTCTACATACGCCTCTGAAATAAATTATTTTGCCCAATTTTAATGAAAGGAGAAGCCAGGGGCATACCAATAGCCCTCGAACTCCTGCAGTGCGGGGGTGGCCTCATGTCAAAAAGGCATCTAGCCTGACCAAGAAGATTTTACAAAACTTTTTGCGGAAACTTCGTATGAAACTGGTTACAGAAATAGCCAAGAATTAAGACAGATTTGAGTGAAGTATTAAGAAGAAAAGCATTTTTTTTCTCAATAAATACGTAAAATTATATTCGCTGCTGTAGTTCACAAAAACTGGATGACGGGAAAGCAGCAATTCAAAAGAACTTGATGCCCCTTTTATGGTAAGAGCCCTTTCTGTTACAACGGGCCTGAAGTTTAAAGCCCTTGCAATAGTTTCTATGCAGGTACATTAACAAGAGAATGTGAGAAAATATCAGTTAAATGAGCGGAATTTTTATACCAATGAGGATAAGGTGTTATGTATTACAGTTGTTTGAACATAACTATGCATTATTCCAAATACATTTAAGAAACATACGTTCTTAGTGGAAGCGAAAAACCAGAAACCTGTGTCATTTTTTAGAACAGAGTCAAAAGATTTTTTTTTACTATGTGCAAAACATTGTGGCATTATGTCAAGAGTGTTTTTTATATTCCAGAACAGATGATTTAAGTAGTTTTATGTTCTTCATGCTACAGTTCTTAATCGTTACTCAGTTATCCGCTTATTATGTTGTGACATTTCGTATAAATTGGAAAAGTCCTCAGACATTGTCACACGGCATTTGTACGTTTTGTGTGAGCACCCATGAAGCATTTCAAAAAGCAGGCCAAAGATCTTTAAAATAATAAATTTTGCTTAACCATTAATTGCCAGGGCAATTCTTTTAATTATAACGCACACATTTCTGTTTCACACAATAAAGTGAAACAATTTTGATTTTACGAAAACTACTCCTAGGTCACAGAAAATTTGATTTATTAAAAATCCTGTAAAGCCTATATAATAACATGGAAGTTAAAATTTTGAATAATTGAAAGCTAATGGATTTTTGCAAAAGTACCTCGAATACATTTTTTTGCGGGGGGATCTCACGATTTCCCGGCACGCGCCTGGGAGAAGCATCGTACTTATATTCAACAACATTAATTGTTGAATATTTGGTTGTTCCATTCAGTGGTGCCATAACAGAAAAATAACTCAGTGCGCATATTATTAAATAGTTTTATTCAAAAAAAGGGGGGAAGGAGGTCTCTATTTCTTTGTGGAAAATATCCAAGTGTTTGATTTGAACAATGATGATAGACATGACTCTAAACAAACATTGGAAGCATCATACTGGAATTTTGGGATTTCGCAATTTCTTGCATCTTCCTGCAACTAAGACATTGCAATTTCAACGGAATGAATGCAAGCAGAAGCAGATATTGTGTCATTAAGTATAATAAAAAAGTACTACACATTAATTAAACGTATGGTATTTTACCTCGCTAAGAAATATATGTTTGTTTCTTCCGGTTATTTTTCTAGCTTGTAATATTTAACAAAAAAATGTAAATGAGGTTTATGTATTTTTTGAATTTCATGAGTAACTCAGATCAGACTCAGATCATATGTAGATGATTTTAAGAAGGGAGTGTCTGACCCCTGGTCTTAAGCAACCCTTCGAAATAGGAAGCTATGAGATTTGGGCTAGTGTGCCCGATAGGAAAGTGACACGGAGTCGAGGTAGAAAGGGGAAGGAAGACGTCATTATTTATTACTGGGAACCCTGTACCTGTGTTCCAAGTTTTAACATGCCCATCCGACGGGAGATACTAATTTCACAATGCCAGTATAACATGCTGACGTCACAGATTTAATCAGTTGCGCCTATTCGATAAAAGATATCGGAAACGATATACAAGGAATCGATTTGTTCTTCATCAGATGGTGTAACGTGGAATTAGACTCATATTGGCGATTTCGAAGTGCCTCTGAAGATTATGAAAGTTTCATTAAATGACGTTTTCTAGAAACTTTTGAGGGATCAGAATATTGATAAAGATGTCTTCATTTCTGGATATTTATAATCTGAGGAAGAGTGGAAAAAACAGCTGAAAGGTATGAATCTACAGGGGTATTCGTATTCTATCTGTTACCGCAAATATTTCTGCTTTCGGAAATGTTTAAGTAACGAAACGAAGCAAAACATCACAAATTAATTGTTACTCTGTTATTACAGATTTTTATAATACAGTAATTACTAACCACCTTAATAAAAATGTTAACAATGACGTTACATAATACTAAACCGTGCCAGACAGCTGGAAAGGTTTTTATATCATCTCTTGCGGCGTCATCTACTGGTGGTTACAAAAATTTGAATCTCGAATAACTAAAATTATTGAATCCTCAGGAGCTTCACGTTCCCAGAATAAATTCACACCTTTTCAATTTTTTGTTTTTGCTTTTATGACTTTCATAAAACCGGAGACGCTTTATTCATATTACTATTTACAGATTTTAATTTTTAAGCAGTAAAAATTTCATAACATAAACTAATATAACGTTGCAATCAAATATTTTAAGAAAAGCACTCAAGTAAAGATTTCAGCTACTTGAAGGAGATAATGTTCTCCAAATTAATGTTGGTTGTTGGCTGTTGAATTTAAGAGTCGAACGGTGATTGCCATTATGTGTGTGTGTTTTTTCTCCGCTCCTAAGCATATTGAAATAACAAGTCCTAAAAAAGAAAGTAACAACTTAGTGATTTTTTGTGTGTTATTTTGATTAGCGCTACAATTGATGATGTACTACAATTTCGAAAGTGTATTCAGTGTTTTCTTGAGTGAAGTGTGTTCTACAGGTTTGAAATACAGTGTGCCATTCATAAATGTAAATATTCTGCGTTCAACATTTAAAAAAAAAGTCAAGTTCAACAAAGTGTGTTCCTAAATTTTTCAGCATTAGTGTATAATGCTAGTGGTGCACTGTGTGGCGTTATGCCATATATTTAGAGAGATATTCTTAATGTTTAGCGCAGTGTGAGTAATAGTCTGGAGATCGTACGTGAACTTAAATGGCGAAATATGTGATTCACAGGGAAAATGTTAAGTAGAAAACTGGTGATTGCTTCGATTTCCACTAATTGAGATAGTTGTAATTTTTTGTATTGGATTATAGTGAAACTTCAACAGTTTCGCTGGAAAGACATAACAGTATTACGGTGTTTCACCTGGCAGGCACTCGTAGAACGAAAAATATGGGAGTTATAGGGAAAACCCTCTGGGAAGCTTTTAGTATCGGCACAGGTCTTGACTAAAGTGATTTTAACTTTTTCAGAAAAATATGTTAGCATGCCAAGAATAGTAGAACATCAGAAAATATTACTTTCAGAACGGAAATTCCTTATAGTAGAAAAGGCAGGAAAAGATGTATAGAGTATTTCGTCAATTATTCCCATTTCAACTTCCAGACCAGGACAATGCAGATGCCCTAAATGTATGTGATAGTATACATGTCATACAAAAAGAAAAACTGCGTCCTTGTGAAAGGACGCTTTCATGATGCATAGTCTTTCAGGTACACGTATAATCCTTCGGAACCCGAAATAAATTGTTCCTAATTTCCTAAATATAAAGGGATTACCTGCCATGTGCACTTATACTGTATTAGTCAAAATTTGTAGACGTTGCTCTTTATAGGGAAATTTTTGATACCAATGCCAGACTCCCATGTGTGAGAAATGAAATCTTAAGGAACATCTGGTAGAAGAGTGTTCCTTCCTATGTGTCGTATGTCGAGAATCATCATACAAAAAGATGGATTGCTAAAAAACAACATATAACAACATTTCAGGTACACGTATAGTCCTACGGAACCTAAAATAAAATGATCCTAATTACCTAAATATAAAGGGATTGGGATGTAAGGTCAGGTGATGCGTAACATCACAGCCTCTCCTTGACAAATGTCAACCCCGCCTTCTCGTGGTGCATCCTGTTCCCACTAAAGGGGCTCTGACGACCGCCAATAGCGGTATAACTATACCATCGGGATCAGAGGAAATGCTATCCCACACTCACCAACCCGCTTGGCCAGCGTGGTGAGTTATGGCCAAACACCTCCAAAATGACTCTACAACTTAAATCTTGGCCCTCAGTCTCCGGCAGCTGGAATGTACCTGGCCAAGGCAGCGGCCAGTGCGACATGAAGGCAGAGGGTGCTAAGAATCCCCGGAGGACCGGACTAGGCTGCCATTTGATGCTGACCTTGGCTACCTATAACGGACGCTCCCTATCTTCTGATTCAAGGCTTCTTGAATTGGAAGAGGAACTACAAAGGATCAAGTGGGACATCGTCGGGCTAAGTGAGGTAAGGAGAAAAGGAGAAGATCTCATTGAACTGAAAAGTGGACATCTCTTCTATTATCGTGGGACAGATACTGGCAGAACTAGTGGTGTTGAATTTATAATAAACAAGAAACTGAAGGATAAAGTGGTAGAAGTTGAAAGTTCCTCTGACAGAGCTGCACGACTCGTTATCCAACTATCGAGAAGATACCAGGCTCAGATTATTCAAACTTATGCACCCACCACAAGTCATCCTGAAGAAGAAATTGAAGAATTTTATGAGGAAATTCGTCATCTAAATAATAAAGGTAAGCAGCACTTGAAGATAATTATGGGAGATTTCAATGCAAAAATAGGGCAACGGCAACAGAATGAAACTTCAGTAGGTAAATTCGGTCACGGCAACAGAAACCAGCGTGGAAATACTCTTGTTGAGTTTGCAGAGGCAGAAGGATTTTTCATCTTAAACTCCTTTTCCAAGAAAAAGCCACACAGGAAATGGACATGGAGACATCCAATTGGGACGACAAGTGAAATTGATTTTATTATGTGTAACAAAAAATTCGTCATCGAAGACTGCAGTGTGCTGAACAAGTTCAACACAGGTAGTGACCATAGATTGGTGAGATGTAAGATGCACCACAACACTAAACTGGAACGTGGCAAGCTCATAAGACAAACAAAATGTATTGACATAACCAACCTTAAAAAACACCATAATACTTTCAAGTTGGAACTGAAGAACAGATTCTCTGCTTTAGAAGGCCTAACATCGGAAGAAGTGGATATTTCGGAAGTTAACAGAAAAGTAACCAAAGCTCTAATGAAAACAGCAACAAAATTAGCTGGGTCTAAGAACAAGTTGCATGTGAACAAATTATCAGGAAAAACCAAAATGTTGATGCAAAAAAGAAGAGAGATGAGGACAACTAAAGAAGATGTGACTTCCAAAGTGGAATATATAGAGCTATGCAAGACAACACGAAAAAGTATCACTGAAGACGTAAGGAAATTCAACTGTGAGCTAGTGAGGAAAGCAATTGAAAACAACCAAAGCCTTAAGATAGCAAAGGGACATCTCAGTAAGGGAAGAAAACAGATTATGGCTCTGAGAAAAGAAGATGGTTCTATAACAAGAAATAGAGGCGAAATTTTGACAAGAGTGAAAGATTTCTACTCCAAATTATATGAAAGGGATGATGCATGTACTCCAGACATCATGAAAGGTACCAGAGTTCTTCCAGTCCTCCCAGCAGAAGTTGCTCATGCAATCAAGAACATGAAGCGGGGGAAAGCTCCAGGAGAAGATGGAATTACTATAGACATCATACAAGAAGCAAGTGGAGAAATTGAAACAGTACTCGCCCAAATTTTCACTCGATGCCTTAATGAAGGGAAGATTCCTGAGGATTGGAACAATGCTACAATGATCCTGCTACATAAAAAAGGTGACATTGAGGATCTCGGGAACTACAGACCTATCAGCCTCCTATCAGTGGTTTATAAAATCTTCACTAAAGTTCTTTCACACCGCTTGAAGGTAACATTGGACATGGCTCAACCGAGAGAACAAGCTGGATTCAGGAGTGGCTACAGCACAATAGATCATATTCACGTACTGAGAGAACTAATTGAAAGAGCGAGGGAATATAAACTTCCACTGTGCATGGCTTTTATCGATTATGAAAAAGCCTTTGATTCGGTGAAACCATCAGCAGTTACCACGGCTCTGAAATCCTGCGGTATTGAAGATGCATACATTAATATTATTAATAACATCTATGAAAATGCAAGTGCAAAGATTCGGCTGTTTGAAAATACAACACAAATAAAAATTGGAAAGGGAGTGAGACAAGGTGACACCATATCTCCGAAGCTCTTTAATGCCGCATTGGAAAAATGTCTTTCAATCACTGAACTGGGAAAACAAAGGGATAAAGATTAATGGAGATTATCTAACTTACCTTCGTTTTGCTGATGACGTAGTCATTTTTGCAACTACCCCATCAGAGCTGCAGAGTATGATCCAGGAACTTGCTGACAAGAGTAAAGAAGTGGGATTGAAAATGAACTTTCAGAAGACAAAAGTGATGTTCAATGCTTTTACAAGAAATGAAGATTTATCGATTAATGGAGAAAAACTGGAGATAACAGATACGTATGTTTATCTTGGACAGCAGATATCAAGTGAGGGTCACATTGATGAAGAAATTAATCGGCGTACAAAACTTGCCTGGAGAGCTTTTGGAAGAAACAGCATAATTTTCAAGAGCAATATGCCATTATGTCTTAAAAGAAAAGTGTTTGATCAATGCATCCTTCCAGTGCTTGCGTATGGTGCAGAGACGTGGACCCTAACTAAAAGAGACATACAAAGGCTGCAGACAACTCAAAGAAGCATGGAGAGGTGCATGCTTGGTATAACCAGGAGAGATAAGAAGAGGAACTCGTGGATCCGAAAAATGACGAGAGTGGAAGACATCATGATCAGAGTTAAATCCCTGAAATGGCAATGGGCTGGACATACTGCCAGAAGGACAGACCATAGATGGACAGCCGAAATTTTAGATTGGATTCCAAGGGACAGGAAAAGACCCAGAAAAAGACCACATGGGAGATGGGTGGATGAAATTCGTAAATATGCGGGAGTGACATGGAGGAGACTGGCACAAGACAGACCGTTGTGGAGGAAACTTGTGGAGACCTTCGTCCAGCAGTGGATTGATAATGGTTGACAATGATGATGATGATGAAAGGGATTACCTGCCATGTACAACTATGTTGTATTAGTCAAAATGTGTAGACGTTGCTCTTTAAAGGGACATTTTTCATACCAATGCCAGACTCCCATGTGTGAGAATTCTAATCCTAAGGAACATCTGGTAGAAGAGTGTTCCCTCCTATGTGCCATATGTCGAGAATTATCATACAAAAAGAAGGATTGCTAAAAACCAACATATGCAGTGGCAGTTAGAGATACTCAGACATTTCATGGAGAAGATAATAGATCTCCCTGAGGAGAAGGAAAGTAATACCGTTCCATCCGACCCAACAGAAGTTCCTCGTGTTCTCTTCGAACAAGACTCATAATGAATTAAATTATATTAAATTAAAATTACGATTTTTCTTCTTATAGGGACAATCTTTTTTATCCTGATACTTCCTTTGAAAAGATACCGATATCGTTCTCTGTCTCATCTAGAGAACAGTTAGATAAAAATTACTTGGAAATGACAGAGCTTACAACTACAGTTAAAAAAAGAAGAAAAGAAAAAGAAAAAGAAGAATAAATTTGAAGAAAGTGATTTAGGGGAACCGAATAAAAATAATTACAAGGTCGGTTTGCCTGACGTGTGTATCAAAACACAGCTTGGTGGTACCTCTTCCACAAAAAATACAGGATCAGATAAATCAGGACACTGTTCAGTTGTAGAACATTCACATACAAATTGCGAGGCCAAACGCCCTAAAATTGTTGAAGGGCAATTTTAAAGTAAGAAAATGTTATTACAAGTTGATCTGTTAGCACAAAGTAAAAATAAGGATGAAGGTCAGAAAGGGAAAACCAAACTGAAAACTATTTTGCAGGGTGATAAACATAATATTCAAGACTCTAAGAGTTCCTCTGGCCTGTCAGCGGTTAAAAAGGCTTAGGCTTAATAGTACCATATACTGTATGTTATTTTAGCATAGGGTCAGTATCAAATAGTGTTGTTTAAAAATATTCAATTTGAACACGAATTTGATAAAATTTGCATCCCTTAATAAAACAGGACTTAACCTTTCAGTTAAACAAAATTTTTAAGAGGATTTACGGAATTAAATAATATTGATGTAATGTCAGATTATAAAAGGCTCAAGACACTCATTTAAAAAATCATCTTGATGTCTTAAAAATTATAAATCATTTCAATTACAGTTTTGAATACCCATTAGCTTCGAGACGATATAGTCCGGAGATTGTCCATAAACTTAAATAGAGAAATCTCTGATTCCATTCTTGCGGCTCTCATCATTGCTCGACTATCGCATTCTGTCGTTACCCTCGGCTGCGCCCTTGCGTTACCTCCGAGATCCTGCCCGCGTACCGCTGGTTTGTGCCCTCCTCGAATAATTAGCACAAACAATATCCGATTGCAGCGTAGCTCTGACCCAAATACCAGGCGATATGCCGACCTGGCAAACCAGCCTATCTCAGCCCACTTATACGTCCTCTCTCAAACACTCTCGACTGCTTGTAGCGTGCACTAATCCAATGTCGAAGAATCCTCACATTCCGTGCAAGTTAATGCAACCACAAACCGCCGTCACAATTTTCTCTGTGCGTTAACTGTGCTCTCGATACACCCTCCTAAATTCGCGGTTCCCATTCGCTGTGCCGGGTCACAATATAGTAATTTGTCGTTTTTTTGTAATAATTGCATATTGGGTTCTGTGGTACTTATATGAGGAGTTTCATCAGGATCTAACAACTTTCTCGGGGTACTCCATTTTTTTTAAGCAAAGAACGTATTTACAAGGATAACCGTACCCAGGTAAAATAAGGGAACAGTAGGTTATAAATAGAAACTCTGGGTATTATCACATTATACACAGTGAGGTAATTAAGCAATGACACTGGATTAAAAAAATTGAATGCATGAAAATTTACTTGAATATATTTTAATCGAAATATATTGCTTCTGCGTTAAAACAAGAATTGGCACGATCAACTAAGGAAATAAAACACTTGCACACTTCTTTTTTTTTTTGGGGGGGGGGTTATGGAGTGACGAGCTGATGTCCTAGTTTTTTGTAGGTCTTCAATGTCTTGGAAAATACTTCCTTTTAAAGGCAGATTTAGGTTAAAAATTAGAAAGTAGTCACACTGTGACAAAGCTGTAGAAAATTGGGACAATTGAGTATACAACTCTTTTCGTGCCAAAAATTGATATACTCTGACTGCTGTATGTGCGGGTTTGTTATCATGAAGAAGGAACCATTGCCCGATTTGTACTCGGGCCTGACACGAACAATCCTTCTTCACAGTCTTTTCAAAATGGATGTGTAAGCATTGCCGGCGACATTTGTTTCTTCAGGAAAGAACTCACAACGAAGAATTCTGTCCTGTCGTAAAAAGAACCAATCATTGTATTGATTTTGGTATCCTGTAACCGGATCTTCTTTCCTCTGGGTGAGTTTGACGATTTCTAGAGAGCATTCTGACGCTTCGTTTCAGGGACATACCAAAAAAACTGTCTCATCACCTACCACAATGCATTGCACAAATTTTTGCATTGTTTTTACAGCCTTGACGATGTCTTTTGGTTATTCCACTAGCACATATTTCCGGTCGTCTGACAAATTATTCCGTACAAAACGAGCACGATATTTTTTTTTACAATTCTTGCAGTAGAATTTGACAAATCACCTCCTCATCAACACAGACCTTACATTATCATCAAGATCACATAGTGATCACTGTTCATCCTTTCGCGAACTTTCATAAAGAATTAAGACGTACGCACTGCAATTGGGCGTCCACGTTCTTCGTCATTTTACAAATCTTCCCATTCCTGAAAGTGCATACCATTAGGATATGTGTGCACGAATTAGTTAATTAATTCCATATACATCGTCCGTCAACTCAACTGTCTCAAATGCAGTTTTTTTTCCGATTTTCAACAGGTTTACAGATTTTTCAATCCGATTTGGAAAATGATTTTTTTGGCTGACAGCGCTACCGGTGAAGCATGTTTTGAAAACATTTTCGAACTTTCCTGCACAAACATTTAGCCACTAAGGTGTAACACATTTTGTTTTGTGTTTGAAGGTGTATCAGCACGTCTAAAAACCTGAACAATATACTTTTTATTCTTTAAGTCTCCGCTTCTCAAGTAACAGTGTTTTCCCTAAATAAATGAACAATTTACCGATAGGTGGCGCAATCATGTAAACCTTTTTTTCCGAAAGTAGAATTTCATACCTGTTTAACACTGGGTATAACAAAGTTCATCGAATATTTGCACGTACCCTTGGAAATATATATTCCTCTGCTTTGATGGAAGGTGTCCTTAGATTGTATTTGTGTTTGTAAATGAGCAGTTTACCACTTATAAAAGTAGAATTAAAAAAAACAATTCTGTTGCACACCATTCTTTACTATAATAATTAAAAGCATTGTCCTCTGTACAATGTGCATTCCAAATTTCATTTCTCAATATGTAGTTAAAAATACAAAATAATTTTCCAAAATCTAAAAATAATCTTACAAAAAATAAAAATAGTTTTCCTACACATTTTTTTTTTCTGCATCGCCCTTCTTTTGCTATGTAGAAAATTTCTGAATATTATCTCCTTTTTTGAAATGCACATTTCTGTCCTCCGGGGATATCAGAGTAAGCTTATAATTAAAAGGTTGCCTCCAAGTGTGAAAATGCGTTTTGAAAATTCGGTGTTTTCTATGATTCACTTCACTATGGATAACATGTCTCCCGATTGTCTACTTCACATTACCTACTGTATAGCAAGTAAGGTTAATAAAAATATACAGCGTTTCTCTCCATATCATTTGTAATTATCGGTACCGTAAATTTTCTTCATCCTACGATAACATTCCTTATGAAACCATTCTCTTTACATGATGTACGTTCATCTGCAACACGCAAATCTGCCACTATTGTCGTAAATTGCTAACTATATTACAGGATGATTTAGTAACTGTATATATCTAGCTCAACTTTTAATTCATTTTCTTGGTTACCTTTTTTATTTCCTGAAAAACTCAACCCTGACATTGTGTATTTTAAATTATACGCTGAAATCCTGCAAGACTGTTTAAATTCATTTTCGTTCTTGCAAAATTATTTATTTTCTTAAAATTTTATTTTCAAATATTACACTTTTGTAAAAGGGTTTCAAAAGCCTTGTCCATTACACCAGAGAATTCCCTTCAATTTTTCTTGTTTAAGACATTGAAAGAAAAATGTTGCTGTTGTGAGGCTTTAGAACGTGAGTAAAGGCGGCGATTTTGTATTTGCACAAACGTAACGTGCAGGAAGGGTTATTCTAAAGTGAAACCTACTAGAGGAGTGACTGTAAGAAGTAAAAAGAACTGTTATTAAAATAATATTTTTTTCTTTTAGAAATTTCGTTTCTTCAAACTTAAAATTACTTCCAATCACAGTTAATAGTGTGCGTTCTTCGTCAAACTGTGTCTTGATCTTAAGACAGATGTATTCATAAAAAAAAAGTTTATAATTCTTTCAGTATTATTGAAATATCTCAAACTTAGTTGGTTTATTGTTTTTGTATTCGGAATTACATGGTTTTTGCTTTTTTTCAGAATTTTTTAGCTGTGTCGACCAACGTTTGAAAGGTAAAGGTTTTCATTTGTTCGAAATTTTAACCCGATCGTCATTTTCAGAAATGTTTCCTTTGAAATATTTAACTTTAGCTCGACCAAAGGTGCTGTCTTTAAAACATGGTTTTCTGTGATATCAGTGATAGGAGAACGTAAAACAGTACCAGTTTTAGTTATTCGAAGATTTTCACATGACCTTCTTTCTATATTGGACCTTGTCTCAGGATTCAAAATCCACACTTCAGAAAGATTTGAAACAAACTCATCAATGTTAAACAAACCAAACTGGAGACACCTGAGACAATATGGACGTACAAGGCGTGTTTGCTTCAAAATGGACTTTACACGTTAAACAAAGTGTCAAAATCCTTTATAACTTGAGCAGATTTGAATTTTAGTAAGCAAATTGAAAAAGATAAAAAAACGAACATTTCGACATTTCCAAAAGAATTCCGTCAGTAAAGTGTCTCGTTTTGGAAATTAATGGACTTTCCTGATGAAAGAATGAGGTTTACCTAAATATCTTGCTTCTTGGTGCGCATAGATGTTTTACTTTAGTGAATAGTTAGTCGCCACGGGAGTTTCTCTAATGCATGGCAAAGAGGTGGACACACAATTTTCTTGAAGGGGTTGACCCTATCTATCAGACATCTACTGTACATTTTCGTTACACTTCAAGAAAACATAATTGTTCTTATTTTTATGCACGATATATTTTGAATATAAGACTGCAAATAATTCTAAATTATAGACAAGTAGTAAAAATGCATTGAGACCCGATATAATCAGTCTCGGGCTTCTTGGCTACATTACTATAGAATACTGCATATAGATCCCGGTTAATTGGGACAGATCGCAGTAAGAACGGTTTGGAACAATTAAGCAAAGCATTATCATATTCCCTACTAGTATGCAGAAATTCATTTTCCCAAAGATCTAAAACATACATACACTTTTTGTCGGGAGTCAGTATCACAAAGAGTTCAAACTACTGTTTACTGAATAAACTGTGCACATGGACATATGTATTTAAATAAATTTTGGTTGAAAATTAAACAATAATTAGATTTTTAATCCAGACAAGTATATACAGCAACACTCTCGCTCTGGATAGGTCTCGATGGATAGATGAAACCATCACACCACATTAGTTAAACGGTTCATTACACTTTTATATAGATGACCACTTTATTCTATTTTTCAGATGGTAGCAAATTCTTTTCGTGATAATGGTAAAACGCTTTTCGTGACATAAGTCAAATCTACGAAAAATATTTGAAAAATTCAGAAAATCAAATATATAAATATATACATGGTTATGTACAATGGAATCCATAGAGAAAACAAGAGAGTTGAAGAGCAAATATTTTGAAACAGGTCCAAGTGGTTGAACATTGCTCTCGTTCTAAGAATTCACACTTGTTCCCTGCACATTTCAAATTTCTTTTTATCTACTATGGTAAAATTGACAAAAGGATGAAAATATAAACAAGGGCCGTGAAAATTTTATATTAGGAAATAAATACACTGCTGGACAATTGCTAAGGACGGATCATAAATGGCTATATGGCGCATAAAAAAGTAAGTGTGGTTGGATGCCAAGTGAAATAAGATAATGTCAGAATGCCAAGACTTTACAAGAAAGACAATTTATTGTGCTCTGAAATCAAGAAGGATTTGTAACGTGTTCAAGAGACAAACAGGCGATTTTGTGCAGAATAGGTAAACGTGAAAAAAATGCAATAACCGTCCTCAGGCGTTCCTGCGTAAGATGTCAATACCGGATATGGCAACCATGGAGGGCGATGCAAGATTCCGCACGTCGTGTCATTCTTTGCGCAACATTATCAAGCAGCTGTTGGGGTTATTTATCCCATTCCTCTGTCAGTGCACGGATGAGGGTGTCCTTGTTTATTGGAGGGCATTGGCGACCAGCAAGACTCCTCCCCAAAGCATCCCACACATTTTCAATGGGATTCAGATCTGGAGAACGTGCTGGCCATACGAGGCGTTGAATATCCTCGCTCTCTAGACACTCCTGGACAGCGACTGTTTGATGACATGTTGCGTTGCCGTCCATGAAAATTAATTTATCACCGACAGTACCACGGAACATGAAAACATGAGGTAGCAGAACATCATTAATGTATCGTTAGCCAGTCATAGTCCCAGTTGGAAGCACATAGAGAGACGTACGGCCATTGATCGTGATGCCTTCCCATACCATGACACTACATGTCGGATATCGATCCCTTTCCTCTATGTTTGCTGGACAATATGCAGTACCACTATCACGCCAGATCAGTTGTCGTCGACAATCAGACGACAGACTGTATCTACTCTCATCTGAGAAGAGGACAGCAGACCAGTCGTTATCAGTCTAATTGCGATGTTGATGGCACTATTGCACATGGGCGGTACGGTGACGTCTGAACATTGGGAGGCACACAACAGGACGGCGGCGTATAGTACTCCTTAATGCAAACGTCTGGCGACAGTTTTTCGGGAGATCCGCTTGCCAGTAGCAGCCATAAACTGATTTGCTACCTCACTAGCTGTGCTGCGCCGGTGTCTTTTTGTTGATATCACTATGTTCCAATCTTCTGCAGGTGTCGTAAGGTGAACACGACCTCCCCCGTGACGTTTGCTACACTCTCCATTTGTTTGAAATGATTTCCAAAGCCTTGAAACAACACTGTGGCTGACGTCGAACTCCCTGGCAACATCTGTTATTTTTTTCCCTTCTTTCCCTTTCAACTTTGCGTTTGAACAACAACGTTCAATACGCGTCAAATCCTTTACATCTCTTATCAGCGCTATGACGTCACAAACAAGTTCGGCAATCCAAAATTTGCATACGCACAAGACGTCTTACTGTACCCCCACTTATGCTAATTTCCACATATTCCTGCCTTCCAATTTAGGGTTGCTATCGTTGCTATTGTCATCCGTCCTTATCAATTGTCCGGCAGTGTATTTAGCTAAGGCGCGTTTGCGGTTCTTAAAAATACGCAAAATAACTGTAAGTGTTTCGTTGATTCTCAAATGCTTTGGTTGCGATCCGTAAGCGATTGAAACAATAGTTTTCTGATGAAACGCAATCTCATGGAGTTTTGAAAATGAAACTTCTATCATAGATTTGCCTATCTTTTCAGTTCTATATAGGCATTATTTCAACGTCAGATTATTTAAAAAAATTATAAGAAATTGTTCGTGACATAGAAATTTTCTTTTTGAAAATCAAGAAATATTGACAAAAGAACAGTTCATGAATATCTAAAATGTGCTAAAACATATCTTTGTTTGTTCGTTGGGGAATTAGCGACAACCGTAAGCAACACAATGGTACGAACAGTGGCATGTCACTAATGTAAGGCCACTGATTCCAAAGAAATGAGAGAGCCAGTGCCGTAAGACAAACGAAACATCCATGCCTAACGGAGATTTGAACCCGGACCCATCTCAGACAAACTGTCATAAGCCATCGCGTACACAACTGCGACCCCGCGGCGGCTATAATATTCCTAAAACAACTTCGAAATTAAAGATGTTGCATCAGAAGATGAACAAACATTTTTTTTTTTTTGATTGGAGGTTTAACGACCACCGTGAGCAACTCAATGGGCTATAAGCAGTCGCCCGTCCCTAATTTAGGGACACTGGTTCCAGGGAAGGGAGAGAGCCAGTGCCGTAAGACAAACACAACATCCATGCCTCACCGGGTTTTGAACCCGGATGCCTTACGGGTTCGAATCCGGGACGAATGCTCAGATGCCAGCGCCTTAGACCACTTGGCCACAGGAGCGGCAACAAACATTGGAGAAATGATTTTGGCTGTGGTCTATTTCCGAATTTGTCTTCTATGAATGAGATCGTGACACAGAATCACAGAATTAAAAAAAAAATCCTATTTAAGAGATCAAATGATTTTTACTCCCAAATATTGTACTTTATAGATATATACAATTATTTTCAGTTACTGTAGCAGTAAAGCGACAGCCATTCCCGTGGCACAGTGGTCTAAGCGCTGGCCTGCTACCATTCTTTGGAGATGGCTCTGGGTTAGAACCCAGTTTTTGTCTTATGGCACTGGCTGTTCCCCTTCTCTGGAGGAAGTGGCCGAAAATTTGCGACGGTAACTGCTTATAGCAAATGAGTTCCTCACAGATGTCCCTTTGGCGAAATAATGAAATTGTGAAAGGTGTGTCAACGGTTTTGTACTCACCAATGGGCAAACAAAGATCCATTTATCTTGGTAGAACCTATGACACGAAGTTTACTTTACGCCATTTTAAACATGGAAGGTTAGTTCCTGAATCACGCGCCGTAAAAAACACTCTCGTCATGCTTCTTCCGGCCATAGTCGAACAACTTGCCAGAAACTTACGACTCTGGCCACTCGAACAGGAAGTGGCTTTCATGAACTGCAACTGGGAAGAAATAGCTCTTGATTTCGTTTCATTTTTAACCACGACTTTGAAATTTTTGTAATTAATCTAGGGCTTTACAGAAAACAGATTCTCTGAATGTATAGTGCAAAGTCCTCGGACGGCATGCGAAAGATTGCGAAAATAGTCGCTTTTCAGGCTCCAAAGATTTCAGTGAGCAGAGATTCTGCAGTAGAAAGTTAGTGCAACAGTTGCAACTATAGGAATTACTGTGGCAGTCAACCTTCCGTTTGTGCCAAAAGTTGGCTTGGCTGGAGGGCATCTTCGCTGCTCCGGTGCTGCACTATATATAACGTAATTGTTCTAGCATAGCTTAATCTATTTTTTAAGACTCTTAACAAAAGGCCACTAATGTGACCCACTAGGATCATATCACTCCTCCAAACACAGTTCATTCACATCGTGACATCTTTCCGTTGAAATACACAGCTTAGGAGAGAAATAGCTTCCTATTATTTCAGTGGTAATTCTTTATAGAATGTAATTTTGTTAGTACCACAATTGCTCTGACAGAGGAATCGGAAAATGCTATAACTTTTTCTTCTTGGGGATAGTACTACAAATAATTGTAAAACTAATTCACACAGTTTTATGAAAAAACAAGGGGAGCAGTTCCTAGGAGGTCAAAGGTTACCAAGTTAAAATTAAACATAAGGGTTGTTCTACGCTAACAAGGAGTGAATACAAGATATTTCCATCTACAGAGACTTCGTGGAAAATAATCGTTTAAATAACACAGATGATGGGATGTAACACTTTTCTGTGACTGAACCTATGGCACTGTTTGCAGATCCTAACGCTTATTGCTTAAAGATAGTAGGTAAAATTTGAATTTAAAAATCTGAGAAAATTGTTCTATGCTGCGCATGTTCGCTATTTGCGAAAAATCACGATTTAAGCTTTTGGTTCTAAAGTTGGATTAAAATGTCAGAAACAAAATTGTTGGATTAGTACTTTATAGGGTACTGTAACGGTACAGAGAAATAGTTCAAAATTTAATCGTATTTGGTTGTAGTCAGAAAACTTTAATTTATACCACACTTTTATCAAATTGCAATGCTTAAATATTACTTTACTTCATACCAAATGTACACATGTAAATCATATTGTCCTGAAGAACATTTTTTGAAAAAATGCATCTACATCAACAACAATTCTACAGTACTTAGGCCTAGCCAAGGACGAAAACAAATGACTTAAATCAATACAACCAAAATCAACCAATCAATTATTTTAAATAAATATTTGTTTTTCAAAATAAAACAGTAGACTGCTTAGTTTGCATATTTTATTGACCTCAACAATATACACATATCAACTGCAATCAGGATAATAGTTCGCTTCAACTACAAAATAGTTAAATAGTTTTCTTACGTTCTCGAATTAAAACAGCCTTCGCCGTCTCCACGAGGCCAATTCTTGACGAAACGAAATTAAAAGTGGCATCAAATTTGCGACTGATGCTGCATACACATTGAACAAGTTGCCTAACTATGTAAAATCCAAAATCAAACGTTCTAACTTTCCTATGATGTAGCTTTTCCATGTGTGCTCAATTCTATATATTCCAAATGTGTCTTACAAACTCAAGAACGTTAACTACGTTGCCGGCATAAGACCTCCTGCATCTTTATATGCCATGCTTAAGAGAAATACTGACAAATCCCTTTATTAAACGAAGAGGTTTTTATGCGATCCCCTATAATACGAGGACGGCTGAAAACGGTACTTCATTGCAATGACTAGGCTTTCGTTTAGATTTGAAATCATCGAGCGTAAAGGGACAGAAAAGACAGAAATGTTACCTGGGCCTTGTACATATCAATTAAAAGTCCTTTAGTCCCATGTGAATGATATTATAAAATTTGATGTCTATTTATTCCATCCTTAAGTCTTCATCCATTTGAGAAACCTTGGAAATTGTTACTAAAAGTGACGTTTGAAATTCTAGCGTCTCTCTATTGTTACCATGAATTTAGAACCAGTTCTTCAAACAACGCCTTTGGTCTCTCAAGGATACCGTATGCCCACCAACGTGGCAACTTTTGTCTTTGAAAAAATACATCCTGTTTATTTCTTTCGATAGTCAAGTCACCGCCATCAAATTGTTGAAATGTTCTGTTATTCAGATTGGAAATTCTGTTTAAATTCCTTCAAAAGACCATGTGGTTCATGTGAGAAAGCTTGGAAACGTTTAACCATATTATTACGCCATTAAATTGTATTACTGGTATAGTATTTTTCTATTTTACGCAATGATGGTGTATAGCTACTCATTATTAACTTAAAAATGCGTTGCTAATCATAATTCAAAGTGTAATTAGTTTCATACGTTAACCTTTGTAATTCACAGAACTCATTTTCGTGCTCCACTCCACTTGTACTCGTTAACGAGAGTAGCTGTTTCAGTGCACAGCACACAGAATACTTCCTGTCATACTAAGTCCTCATCTCTTTAATCATACTCGCTATACATTCTAAGTGGTTCAATCAGGTATATATTACCTACATCTGCACTTTTCATATTTGTTCCGATATAAAAAAATCTTGTAATCGAGAACATCAATTTCAACACACTGCACTACAGATTGATATTTTAAGAATTCTGGATTCACAGTAAGAATCTTATGTGATTGAAACTCACTTACAAGATCTTTGTGCATATGCACCCAGGTTTTAAAAGCGGACTTATTTTGAAGTGCAACATAATCCCATTGCTGTTGTGCAAATAATATAACAGAATTCTGTGATTAGGGATTTAATTTTGCAATTCCGAAGCTTTTTGTGAAAATAACCTTATCTGTAGCCACGCATTTCAAACATTTAGTTCAGTCAAACGGTCGTCTGTATCTGATTATTATTGAAAAAATCCAGGGAACATTACGTGACAAACAAATAACAGACCAGTTAATACACAAGAAAGTGAAATAAATTTTAAACAACTATCCGTTTATCTGAGTAAAAAATAGATACGTTTGTCAAGCATTAATGGATCAACGGAAAGTTTTTCCACTGTGACAGAACACTACACATTGAATAATAAGCGTCACAAGTTTGTTGCGACTTGACTGCACTAAACATTTGGACAAAGATAAAACACAGTGGTATCTCCACATTTGAAAGCGCGAGATAAGCTAGTTTAGGACGTATTGTTTTGTAGCGGAATATATTATGAAACTATGAGATCCAACTTTTTGCTAGTTCGAAAGAGATGACGTCGTTTTACCCGTCACAGTTGGTTGTGTTCTTCATATTTTCTTGGAAGGCTGTTAGCTTAGGGTTGAAGTAAGAAGCTATTGAGTTGGTGCGAATGAAATATCCGGCGCGAAAGAGTAATGGAGGCAGGCCCCTACCACAGCGGAATGGAACTCCCCACAGGTGTTGCGGTATTACGTCATAGAGTTACTATAAATAGGTAGCACGCGTGTGAAGAACAATGTTTAGGTTTGGTTTGTTTGGACGTAACGTGACTTGCATAGGAAACATGCAGATGCCGGATTTGAGAGTCATTTTATCTGTATGAAACTGATTCGGGCCATCCTGCACTAGTTGCCGCTCGAAACGTTCACTTCGGTGAAAGTACAGCCAGCTAAAGAACCATTCGGCGAGGGTTTGCAAAGTTTCGAACCTGAGATACGGACCTGCAAAACGAAACACGTGGTCACCGACATGTCGCTAATTCTGAAGATGTTGTGCTACGTGTGGTTGAAGTGGACCCCCGAAACACGTGTCGTGAGATAGCGGCAGAAGTGGGTGTTCACCACACGACAGTTGGTCGGCGTCTGGCTGCACTGGGTGAGGTCAACAGTCTGGACATGTGGCTGCCACATGAATTGCCAACAAGACTAGGTGTTTGGAAGTCTGCACGTCGCTTCTTGCCAGGAATAAACAGGAACCTCTACTGCATCGAATCATCACCTGCATTGAGAAAAGGGTCTTTTATGATAATCGGAGACGATCTGCACAATGGATAAGCAAGGCACAGCCTTAAGGATGGCATCCTAAGCCACCCCTACACACCAAGAAGATGATGCTCTTTATCTTGTGGTCCACAACCGGGATTATGCATTGAAAATTTTGGCAAGAAGCCAAACATTCACTGCAGAACGCTATTGTGCTGAATTAATCCTGATACACCGTACATTGCTGAAACAAACGGCATTGGTCAAAAGACATCATGATGTTCTGCTCCAGGACAACGACCGCTCTGATGTCGCACAGCAAACGATGCTGACACTAAGTGCCTTCTGCTATGAAGCACGGCCTCATCCAGCCTATTACCCGGACTTTTCTCAGACAGACTACTATCTTTTTGGACGGTTGGATCAGTCCCTGTCCAGGAAACAATTCACGACATACATCGAGTTTCAACGTGCAGTTGATGGCTTGTTTGAGTTCCAGACTTAAGAACTTTTCCGTTCCGCGATCATGGCTTTGCCGTTCAGATGGCAACCGTGTGTCCATGCCGAGAGGGATTATTTTGCCTTGGAAAGTTTTTCTACTTTTCCGATCTCGCCGTCCACGTTTGCTGATCCTTTGCCGGACATTTCTTTCCTACCAACCCAATACCTTTTAGCTTCCCACGTAGAGGCAGCGAACTTGAACTTCACTTTTTGTTAGGACGCTATAAATTTATGTGCGCTGATTCTGGTTCCTAAAGCCAGTTGGATATTTCTATACAACGTCTTTGTGTTAAATCACGGTGTAATAGCGATACGTCGTAAAGACCAGCTAACTGCTATTTGAGTTACACTATGGCAAAGATGATTTAAGCATGCTGTGTGACTTAGAATAACTTATGCCAAAATCGTAGCATGTTATCTCAAGAACAGCACAATAAAGACAATGCTTACACTTGGAATATAAAAAGGCGTAAGAAAGCATAAGGTGTCTTATGTGCTTATATAACAGGCTTGCAAGGTAATATTTAAGACTTGCTGTCAACAATATCGCTGGTGCTTTGTCATAACCTAACATTTGGAATAATTGTCAAAAGTACAATAGATTGTGCGCAATAAAAAGCGCGTATAACGTAATAAAGACCGCTTTTGTCTGACGTAAATGAATATATATTCGTCTATTTTTCACTCTCCACTGGGAACCATTTATAAAACAACAGCTGGATGTCAAATGATACCTTTTGCATTCAAAGAGCCTCCAGGTTGAAAGCGAAAGATTGGAGATTGTATCTACATTTTCGTCAGAACATAAACGGAATTTACTACGCTATATCCGCTTTTTGACTGTGCAAAAATGTAGATTCGATGCTTTAAGCATGCTTTCTCATCTTAAATTCCACACTAGCAGAAAGCATACTTCCTCACTTCAAATGTAGGGCGTTCTCTATATTTGATGATTCTTTAGTTGTTAAATGGTTCATACTCATATTAAAGTTCAAACATTTCCGTGCGCAGTTTGTGTTCTACTGCAAACTTTGAAAATGTCTTTCCGTGATTTGTACAAGATTGAAAAGAGATAGTTCACATCCTTACGACAATAAATGGATATCTGCTATTAATTTACTTTCATCCGGAAAAGCTTAATTCCTGTAAATGCGATTTTTAGTTATGAGTATTTTAACTGAAACATTGTCATTTAACATTTTAGAATCACTCTTCATTGAATGTCTGTCTTCCCAAAAAACACTATTGTAAAGAACTCCGGAGTTCTGATAATATGACGGAAGTTGACCAGTCCCAGCTTTTTGTATTACTTCAAATTTTGGAGTGGAAATGGGTGAGCATGAAATTTTTAACGAAATGACAGAAAATCGCCATTTAAAATTTTTGCTTTTGAAACAAATTTTTCATGAAAAATTAGGTATAAATAATAATACCTTCCAAGCATAAAAAAATACCGATTTGATAAAAAAAAGATCACATTTTGACATCACTTTTTTACTGATCTAGTATCTCTGGAAAATAAAAGGACACTTTTGACTGATTAGTATCCGTGGGAATAAAAAAAAAAAGATTGGAAACAACGTTCTACGCAATACAGTTTTTCTTCGTATTAAAGGATATATAAGATTACTCCTCTTACTCCTCTTAAAGACAAGAAATAGTAGCCTGCCTGAAGCTGAATATATCTCTGGTATACATTTTTCTCCTCCCACTATGCTCTCTCTGCCATTAGCCATAGACTGCGTGGAAAGCGTGTCTCGCCGATAATACTTTGATAGTTGTTCCCATCCTTACCAAGCAATATACACCGACGACCTCTACATTATAACCACCTATTTAATTAGCTCTAGAACCCCTTTTATCTCACAAAACAGAGGCCACTCGGCGATGCATCTTTTCGATGAGATGGGCGATATGTATTCTGGGGTATATAGTACCAAAATGTTAAGAATAGGCTCTCCATTTCCCATACATTTCTTACGGTGGGGAAATGTACGGGAAATGGGGGGCCTAATATTAAGCGAACCGGTTCTTCGGAGTTGAATCACAGATGTTCAATTGGGTTCATGTCAGGTGAATGTGCAGTCCCGGACATTAACAGAAAGTCACCAGTATGTTCCTCGAACCAATCCTTGACGATTCTGCTAGTGTGGTATGACGCTTCATCCGGTTGGTAATAAGCATCACCAGCAGGAAACACAGTTGCCATGAATGGGAGAACTTGTTTCGCTACGATGTTCAGATACCTGGATACTGTCAGGGATTGTGCTATTTGGATAATGAAGCCTTGAGTGTCCCAAGAAAACATCGCCACAACATAACACCGCCACAACATAACACCGCCGCCGTCAGCCTGTTTCCTCCACCAGTACATCCAGGTGCTTTCCGCCACCAGTGCATCCAGATGCCAAAGCCTCCGTTGGCAATCGGTGTATCCGCGCTCAGCCGTCTACCTGATGCACCAGGGATCTTGATTTGTCAGACTAGGCCACTTTTTCCAATTATCCACGGTCGAATCTCGATGATCTCGAATCCGTTTCATGCGTTGTTGGCGATGACGTGTAGTGAGCATAGGGACCAGGCTGGGTCTTTGGGTTCACATGCCCATTCTCCGAAGGGTGCAATGAATTCCGTGCTGTGATACATTGCCCTGATTATCACTGCTGTAGTTGCTAGTCATTTGCCGTCCTGTGGCCCTCAGGCTCTGCGGTCGCTATGAACAATGCGCAAAAAGTCTCCGCTCTCCTCTGGCATGAATGAGCAGCGGACCACACACGGCCAAACGACGGTTCGTCGTTTGGCCACCTGTGCGCCACTTTTGATTTGTATTCACTATAGTTGAACGTGTAAAACTCACAACCTACGCCGTTTTCGAGGTCGCAGTTCCGAGGCGCCGTGACATCACAATTGGTCCTTTACCAAACTCCGATAAACCAAGAGCTTTTCCATTCTGACTCCGAACACTCTACTAACCGAGAGCCGGTCCTCCGGTTGTATATATACTGCTCTGTGAACGTCAGCTGCTCCAGCGTTCGGTGTCCATGAACACCAATTTCTCTAAGCTAAGGAGTGATTATAATGGAATGCTTCATCGGTGTATTCAGGAAAAATGGAAGAGTCTGTGAATTAATGATTTCTTCCAAATCCGCATTTCTACCTCAAGCATGTGATACTGTCGGATTCCAATATTGCGATGATCTTTTGTGAAATCGCGATATTCTTTGGGGTGTGATTTAAAGCAAAGCATTATCTTTGTCAGCCGCAGCATTCCTCCTGTAAGAAGAAGCAGTCTTTCCTAGCAAGAAAGCACCGACACTGTTCTTGTTTTCAAAAATCTCAAGTTTCACTAAATCACTTCTTTTTTTCAGCACTTGGAGATTCAGTTTCAGTTTCGCTCATGGAAATCGGCTTGATTGCCAAAGACTACGTGCGTCGAAGAACAAATGGGTGCTGCGGTGATTTGAAAACTCAATCGTTGATTGAATTTTGTCATAAAATTTGCAAATCAGTGTAATAAGTGTTGAACATCTGTACTCATATATTGTCATACATAACTTTCCTACAGCAGCAACTGACCATGTCAATCAGTTGTCTACAGCCACTTTTCGAGTTTCAAACATCTCAAGTCTATGTTCACGAGGAAGGATAGATTATTTGCTTACAGTAACTTACAAATTAAGAACTAAAACTTTGCAATTTCAAAAATAAAATAACAATATTTGTGGGTCTGCGTAGTTCAGTACTTGTTCACTGCGTAGCCGACGATAGAGGAAAAGGCTGCAGTTGGACAAGCAAAAATGGCTCATGTCAGTAGAAAATAGCACTAAGTATTTGCCCAAAAATTAATTTAAGCACATAGGACCGTTGTCAATTTTTAATGTTTGTCAACCAACAAGATAGTAACAATGGCAGATGAGATTCTAAAGACCGTCAAAAAATGTATGTTTAAAACATAAGAACATAGCCACAACTATTTAGAATTTCGAACAATTTCAAAGAGAGTATGTTCTTTACAAAGGCCTGCCATATGAATGCCAATTTTCACCATTTGCAATAACTACAAATACGTTTTGTCACAAATGTCATTATTGTATGAAGATACTATTGTAATATTTTAATATAAGAATATGAACATTTTCGTATCCCGTAAATTAGCCTACAGGGTCGACCTCTCTAACTCTAAGAGGAAATTTTCGCACAAAGACAGCAAGTGAAAACTGCATATATCTAGTGATGCATGTAATTGAAAATTAATTTTTCAGTAATTTTACAATTTTTTATAACACAATATTTCGGGGTTTAAACGTTTTCCTGTAGTTCGAACGTCCAGGTGAAAATCATCGAATATCAGCTGCTGAAAGATGTGAAATAACCTGCGTAACAACTTATTTCGTTTAAAAAAATGTAGATCATGGTAACCATATGGAGTAAATTATTAAGCTCAGCTGAAATAATATTAGAAGAATTACGAAACTGATGAAATGAACTTGTAGTTATTTCCAGCATGTAATATGTATATTTCTTCAGAAACATTTACAAGCTGAATGACGATTTCAGGGTTTATCCTCTGTAATAAATAAAATAATATGTACATCAGAATGTTTTCTTTATAAACGTTTTCACTTTCTAAGGCTAGGAACAATTACAAGATATCCTGCAAAACTTAATCGGCGTGGTATAGGTAATCCTCAACATATATAATTTCCACTGCACAGCACATGTTATGTTGAAGCTTTAAAATTTAGCTTTAAAATTTACATATTTCTAATTTCGATAAACGCTTTAAATTTTAAATCTTTTACACAATATGGGTTAATTGAAAATGATTAAGCTTTAAGTTTATTATTCAATAAAGTAATTAAAATAGTTTTATATCTTAGTTTCATTCGTTTTATGTAGTTCCCTAATATTGACAATTGCGCCTTCAGCTGGGCTTTTCCAACTGAATGAAAATTTCTGAAATAGATGTGACATCTGCTGTTTCAGAAGACACGAATTTATAGTGTTGGATTTGAAGTCCCAATTCAAGCACAACACTTTGTGCTGCTAGCTAAACTTCCATGTGCGGATGATTTCTTCAGCACGTGTAACCATTCTGTTATATGCCTCTATTAACGATTGCCCCTTTATGTTGGTGGTGTTTTGTTTTTTCTTTGCTATTTTGTTTTTGTGTCTCGTAACACCACAATTCTTTGATTATCATTTTTATGCTTGCCTGGAAATTATCTGAATTTCTTTTAATTGTATATACTATTTCGTTTCATCTTCGGTTTAAGGGACGAAAATTTGGAAACTATACAATTAATTTCCTTCAAGCACCATTGGAAATTAAAATTTTGAGCGTGTGTTGTGAAACATAAATATACATCAACACTTTAATTTTAACACTGGTAAATCGTGAGTAAAATGCTTCAAACATTTTTCTGAATTACCAAAAAAACTTCTTTTGTCCCAAAAACGTCTTTCCAACATACAATGAAGTGCCAGAAAAACTGTAACAGACGCGCTTATGCAACACACATAGCAAAGCCACCATTGCGCGTATCCGCCATTGCATATATAAAGCGATAGACATCCTTGCCAGCTGTCAGAGCTGTGTTTGGCTTGAGAATGACAAGTAATAACGATTTAAACGATTTTCAACTCGGTGTCATAGTTGGCGCTCGTGAGATGGGCCATAGTACTTCGGAAGTAGAAACGAAGTATGGATTTTCACGGACAACGATTGCAAGGGTGTATCGTGACTACAAGAATTTCGACTAAACCTCCAACCTACGATAACAGTGTGGCTGTAAAAAGACATTGGGTGAACGTGACAATCGTCGGCTGTCAAGAATCGTTTCACACGATAGGCGTGCAACATTCTCGAACGTATAATTGGAATTCAATGCTGGGGCCTCAATAAGCATCAGCGTCCGGACTGTGCAACGTACCCTGCAAGATAAGGTTTTTTTGGGAGACGACGCCCAACTCAAAACCCCTTGATCGGTGCACGACACACAGAGCTATGCGTCTCGCTCGGGCACGGCAACACCGCCACAGAGCTATGCGCCTCGCTTGGGCAGGGCAACACCGTAACAAGTAGCCTGATCTGACGAGTCGCGTTTCCAACTGTATCGGGAAGATGGAAGGGTTCGTGTGTGGTGCAAACATCATGAAGCCATGGATCCCGCCTGTCAACAGGGAGCTGTACCGGCTGATAAAGGGGGGGGGTCCATATTGGTATGGTGTGGGTTTAGCTAGACGTTCACAGACGTTTGTAGTAGTACCTGCAAACTCCGTTACTTCTACAAACGTCTGTGACCGGCCAATGCTCTGTGCGCATTCTTTGTGACGAGTTACACCCGTTCATGTCCTGCATTCATGCTGATTGGTTTGGGCTGTTCCAACAGGACAATGCACCTCCCCAATAGTATCGGGACGCCACATTATAGTTAGAGGAGTATTCATCTGAGTTTTAGGTGTTGCCATTCCCACCCAATTTCCCAGATCTGAACGTGATAGAACACATTTGGGATGTCATACAACGCGCTATCGAACACAGGAATCCGAGACCTCAGAATTCACCCGAATTGTGGAACGCTCTGCAGGAAGTATGGTGTACATTGCCTACAGCATATTTCCAGAAGCAAGTGGAGTCCATGTCCCGTCGTATTTCTGCAGTCCTGGGCTTCCGTAGGGGACGAACCAAGTATTAGGCTAGTGTACCAGTTTTTCTGGCACTTCTGTAGGTAGCTTGAGGATGCGAAGAATGACTCCTTGTCCCCAGTAATAAGATTTTCATTTGGTGCACACCAAATATGGCTCCAGCACACTTTGGTTCAAAATATGGCACCAACAACATGCATCAATCGATCCTAGCTGTCTATTTTTATCGGTACCAGCTATAATTTTCTAGTGAAGTTATGACTGTCGGCAGTTTTCCCTTTTCATACTTCTGTTCTGGCAAGAACTGACCATCTGAGATGTTTGATGCGAAGGTCATATATGTGCTTTTAAAATTGATTGTCTTTCGAGGTACGTGTGCGAAGTCAGAGGTAGCATTTGATATCTATCGCGGGAAGTACGATTATGGTAAATAGAGTAAAATGATTACAGCCATGGGAAAACTATAGCGTTGTGTCAAACGAACATATTTCATCCCGGTTATTTTTTTCTTGACCAACACTTCGTGTTATTAAAATAGTAATCTAGTTATAATGGATTTAATAAAATATCATCATCATCATCATCATTGTCAACCATTATCAATCCACTGCTGGACGAAGGTCTCCCCAAGTTTCCTCCACAACGGTCTGTCTTGTGCCAGTCTCCTCCATGTCACCCCTGCATACTTTCGAATTTCATCCACCCATCTCCCATGTGGTCTTCTTCTGGGTCTTTTCCTGTCCCTTGGAATCCAATCGAAAATTTCGGCTGTCCATCGATGATCTGTCCTTCTGGCAGTATGTCCAGCCCATTGCCATTTCAGGGATTTAACTCTGATCATGATGTCTTCCACTCTTGTCATTTTTCGGATCCACGAGTTCCTCTTCTTATCTCTCCTGGTTACACCAAGCATGCACCTCTCCATGCTTCTTTGAGTTGTCTGCAGCCTTTGTATGTCTCTTTTAGTTAATGTCCACGTCTCTGCACCATACGTAAGCACTGGAAGGATGCATTGATCAAACACTTTTCTTTTAAGACATAATGGCATATTGCTCTTGAAAATTATGCTGTTTCTTCCAAAAGCTCTCCAAGCAAGTTTTGTACGCCGATTAATTTCTTCATCAATGTGACCCTCACTTGATATCTGCTGTCCAAGATAAACGTGCGTGTCTGTTATCTCCAGCTTTTTTCCATCAATCGATAAATCTTCATTTCTTGTAAAAGCATTGAACATCACTTTTGTCTTCTGAAAGTTCATTTTTAATCCCACTTCTTTACTCTTGTCAGCAAGTTCCTGGATCATATACTCTGCAGCTCTGATGAGGTAGTTGCAAAAATGAGGGCGTCATCAGCAAAACGAAGGTGGGTTAGATAATCTCCATTAATCTTTATCCCCTTGTTTTCCCAGCTCAGCGACTGAAAAACACCCTCCAATGTGGCATTAGATAGCTTCGGAGATATGGTGTCACCTTGTCTCACTCCCTTTCCAATTTTTACGTGTGTTGTATTTTCAAACAGCCTAATCTTTACACTTGCATTTTCATAGATGTTATTAATAATATTAATGTATGCATCTTCAATACCGCAGGTTTTCAGAGCCATTGTAACTGCTGATGGTTTCACCGAATCAAAGGCTTTTTCATAATCGATAAAAGCCATGCACAATGGAAGTTCATATTCCCTCGCTCTTTCAGTTAGTTCTCTCAGCACATGGATATGATCTATTGTGCTGTAGCCACTCCTGAATCCAGCTTGTTCTCTCGGTTGTGCCATGTCCAGTGTTACCTTCAAGCGGTGTGAAAGAACTTTAGTGAAGATTTTATAAACCACTGATAGGAGGCTGATAGGTCTGTAGTTTCCGAGATCCTCAATGTCACCTTTCTTATGTAGCAGGATCATTGTAGCGGTGTTCCAATCCTCAGGAATCTTTCCTTCATTAAGGCATCGAGTGAAAATTTGGGCGAGTATTGTTTTTATTTCTCCACTTGCTTCTTGTATGATGTCTACAGTAATTCCATCTTCTCCTGGAGCTTTTCCTCGCTTCATGTTCTTGATTGCATGTGCAACTTCTGCTGGAAGGACTGGAGGAACTCTGGTACTGGTATCTTTCATGATGTCTGGAGTGCATATATCATCCCTTTCATATAATGTGGAGTAGAAATCTTTCACTCTTGTCGAAATTTCGCCTCTATTTCTTGTTACAGAACCATCTTCTTTTCTCAGTGCCATAATCTGTTTTTTCCCCTTACTGAGATGTCCCTTTGCTATCTTTAGGCTTTGGTTGTTTTCAATTGCTTTCCTCACTAGTTCACAGTTGAATTTCCTTACGTCTTCAGTGATACTTTTTCTTACTGTCTTGCATATCTCTATACATTCCACTTTGGAAGTCACATCTTCTTTAGTTGTCCTCATCTCTCTTCTTTTTTGCATCAACGTTTTGGTTTTTCCTGATAATTTGTTCACCTGCAACTTGTTCTTAGACCCAGCTAATTTTGTTGCTGTTTCCATAAGAGCTTTGGTTACTTTTCTGTTAACTTCAGAGATGTCCACTTCTTCCGATGTTAGGCCTTCTAAAGCAGAGAACCTGTTCTTCAGTTCTAACTTGAAGGTATTATGGTGTTTTTTAAGGTTGGTTATGTCAATAGATTTTGTTTGTCTTATGAGCTTGCCACGTTCAAGTTTAGTGTTGAGGTGCATCTTACATCTCACCAATCTATGGTCATTACCTGTGTTGAACTTGTTCAGCACACTGCAGTCTTCTATGACGAATTTTTTGTTACACATAATAAAATCAATTTCACTTGTCGTCCCATTTGGATGTCTCCATGTCCATTTCCTGTGTGGCTTTTTCTTGAAGAAGGAGTTCAAGATGAAAAACCCTTATGCCTCTGCAAAATATAAAGTACACTATTTAGTATCTGAAAAAAGTGTTTACCATTTTGATTATTTGGAGTTTTGTTCTTATTAAAATGATTCGTTCACTAATTTGTGAGTGGGGTTTACAAATAATTATTTTTTGTCGCCTTTTTTTAGGCATTTGAGTTAAATAAGTTCATTGCTGGCCAATTGTTAGTGTTCTGGATCATAAGTACTGATTTCATCAAGATATAAATTTGTGATTAATTAATTATCTTCAAAAGTCTGCATGTCTTCTTTCATTAACATAATTAACAAAGAGAACAAAATAGTAATACGGTACTATCTCTCTGCAGATAAACAAGAGACCTGATTTTCATTCTGCTTATATACTGATTTCTTTTCAGAATTTGTATTTTATTTGAGCACAATACGAATCTCGGTCGAAGATTTTGACTTTAATTCAATGCTATGATTTATCTGACTCAGTTGATATAACGTCAATTTTGTTCCTTAGAATATAAAACTTCTGTTTTGCTGCTCTTGGAATAATGCTTCTTATTGGAATTTTTTGCCTGGATTTTAAATGGATAAGGAAATACCTAAATTGCTGAAACATAATCAATTCTTCAAAACGAATAATAATTTTTCTTGTTTAAAGTCTTTGAAGCAGCATTCAGAAAATATGATATTAGTGTTACTGAATAGATGTAAGTAAGTCAAGTGTTACTGAATAGATGTAAGTCAAGTGTTACTGAATAGATGTAAGTCAAGTGTTACTGAATAGATGTAAGAAATAAAAAGCAAATGTGGGAAGTTATAACGCATAAATATGAGATTCCGTTAGGATATTTAAAAATATGCAGAAGCCCGATGTTTGCATTTTATGAGAATTCAAAGAGTGTTTCTTCCTACAATAATTTTGTAACAAATGAAGTGCATTTCTGTGCTGTAACTAAACTCGCTAACTATTGTTTTTTATCTGCACGTAAATTTTCTTCCAATACTATTATTCCATCTTTTTTGTAAGAGGACAAGACGTATTTTGACACAAAGGAGACCAAAAGGGCCAAATTTGCATTTTGCCAAACAATTCTACCAGTTTCTGATGTCGCCAATCGTCGACAGATGGAGCAAACTCCTATCCAACAATATCGATCATAATCTCTCCAGTTCGAAGCAGAATTCTAGCGGCACGGGTCTGCACATTGAAACTGAAGAAAGCATTTAATTTTTTCAGGCATTTAGGTGCAATAAAGTATGTTTGAGCACATACCATTCGAATTTACCGAACCTATTTTATATTCCTTTACTTCTACAAATGAGTGACAATATATACATAACTCATCCAAAAGAAATGTAGAAACAAATTGACCGGGTTATTATTTTTACGAGTTCTAATACATAGACGAATTTGCTTACTAGATCAAGAAACTCTTACTTTACATATTGATAATCTAAATTTCCACAATAATTTCACTGTAATATTCTTTTTGAGACATTGTTTCGGCAACAAAATTTTAAAAAAGAAGACCTTCGTGTACAAGTATCCAAGTGCTGAAATTCTTTCTGGAGAACAATACAAAGACAAATTGGATTTTTGATGGAGGTGGACTTTTGATCCGATGTTTCTGTATTCCTTAGACGACGCTGGATACTGCGACCTTCTGACAATAATATACGGTATTCGCCAATAGGCTTAAGCAATGTTTTGGCACTTTGAGTGATTGTTTATATGTGAATCTGATCGATTGCTACACAAACATCTTTTAGCCTTTTTCTTAGTGATGCCTCAAGAACTGTTCAAAGTATAGTTCTGTGGAATGGCATGATTAAAATTTTAATGGATTTTAACGTTAGGTATAATTCGAAATTATAAGTGCTGACTAAGAAATTTTTTCGTTACCTGAATTTCTTAAGTTCTTACGATAATGTACTGCAACAAATTGTCTGGTTGCATGGTTTTTGATCTATTGGTGAAAAACTCCTTTCAGTAATTTTTGGAATTTCGTTCGTATGGTGATATGCAGTTAATATGAATGTTTGGAGTATAGATGTTCTTGCTAGTCTGTTTTTAATGATTTGTAAATAGCCCTTTTATTTCGGTACCAATGTTTGCATAAGTGATGTGAAAATAAATATCACTTTTTATTTCGGTATCAACGTTTGCAAAAGTTTTAGATTAAGTGTTGGTGAATTTGCATACCATATTTTCATGTAGTTTCATGTTGCATAGGCTCGGTTTATAGGTCGATTTGAATTGCATCGGTTTGTTTTTTGATTCGTTGACCAAAGGTGAGGTGGGCATCTCTCTGAGAACCACCACAACGCGTGATAGAAATGTTTGCAAATATTGTTGTACAAAAGATGGGTATATTACTTACTAAATATGTACGCAATTATGATATATTTATAACAATATCTATCTTTAAAAGACATCAATCACCCCCAGTGTGATGATTTAGGTCACCCATTTATCGTTCGTTTCGTGACAGTTCATTGAGTGAAATGGCGGTCAGAATAGCTCCATTGTTTAAACTGCTTTGTTTCATCCATGTTCCCTATTACATTGTTTGCATATCTATGATGCAGTAATACAAATATCTAAAAGATAAAACCTCTTCTTATAAAGAGACAGATAACTTACATCGGCACACAATAAAAATTGTGCAATTTACGAGTTGTGCACTTTGGAAAATCTGGTGTTAGACTGCATTTATTCATATCTAGATGGTGAAAATTCTTTTCGTTTTACACATATGTGGAAAACTGGTTTTTATAATAGAAAAAAGAATAAATGCTAGAGCTGAATACATCTTGCCTTTCGACAGGACATTTCGCTCCAGTTATACATATATTTTTCCTTATGCAGCTACTACAAAACCCTGTGAGCAGATCTGGTATGTCGGAAAACTTCATATCTAAAATAGGAGACTAAGAGTACCTTTCATTAGACTACTGGTCGCTGTATTAAAACAATATTATTCTTAGATCAATATTTATCAGATGTAACTTTAAAGCATTGCATACGATTCTATCAGACTTCCTTGACCATTTGATTTGCCGGAAAGAGATAAGAAAACGGCAAAAACAAAACAAAAATTTATCGAATCAAACATTGTATAAAAAATTGTTTACAGTAACACAAGTTAAACATACACATCCCTAAATCGACTAGCTCAAGAATTTCGTAGATGTGAATAAAACAGAAGTTTTGTACAAATATTGTGGATTTATTACGTTGCTGTAATTTTTAAAAGCGGATCCTAACGTTATCTAGATATTGAAAAGCTTTTATTTCTTTATATAGGTGTTAGACGAGAAAGACGAATACAATTCAGGGCAGCTGTAGCAATTATTGCTTTTCAAAAAAAAAAAACTTAATCGTTGACATGTATTTTAGTCACTGGCTGTAGTTCTACGTTAGATTATCAAGACAAACACGTACATTCAATCATCATGAAAGGATCTTCGATTATATAAAAAAAAATTTAAACATTGAAAAAATTCGTGCCGAAAAAGAAGATCAAATCATTAAAAGTTTATATATAAATTCCTTTTTAGAATTTTTACGATGAAATGTCTTCTCAATTGTCAAATATAAAAAAAGTAAGTAAAAATTCATACCTAAAGTACAGTATTTGACTAATTACTATAGGTAAAATTTTAATTTACTGTAAAAATTTAATACAATAACATATATATATATATATATATATATATGTTAATTTTTATGCCGAAATTGTTCAACATGTTCGCGGATTTAGGGTTTTAAAATATCTCTGATGTGATCACTGTGGCCAGCGAATAATTTCTAAAAGGAGACTGGGTGCTCGACGAGCTTCAAGCTCTTTCAACGGTTTGCTTGGATCATTGCATTTTTTTTGAGTGCCCTTTTCTTTCAAGCGAAAAGACCATTAATTGCATAGAATACCACATACATAGATTTTATCGAATGACAGGGTACCATCTCTCTTCTAAACAGAAACATCGACAACAAATATTGATAATACCGAGTGCTCTTTTTTAAGTGCTAATAACTAGCTTTATCCAAAAGTTTTCAAATATTTCCATAACTGAAATCCGCTTGGTAAAACTTTACGCTGTGTGGTGACTCATCTCAGTTTTTTATTGAATTCTTTGCAAGTATATTCGTACAAATATTTTCAAATAATTTCTCCTATTTTCGTTGCCTATGGAATGATAATACACGCAATGGACAAGACAACAGAGGAAACTGTTTAATAGCGTGTTGGACTACTTCTAGAGCGAATAATAACCTGTACACACCAAAGTACCGACTCCACCAGATACCGAAGGATTTCCGGAGTTAATGCCTGCCATTCCTTTGGCACCATTGCCTGTATATCTCTGACCGAGCCGTCGATCCCCGACCCATGGACCTGAAGTTTATTTTCACAACATCCACATAAGATTCGACAAAGTTGAAATCCGGGGGATTAAGGATCCACTAGACGGGTCTAAACTCAGATGAGTGTTTCTCGAAGAATGCCTCGGTAGCTCCGGCGCGGTGGGGCGGCGCAATGTCTTCCTGAAATAGATTGTCGGTAGCAGGATGCGCAAAGGCCATGAAATGATGTTGGTGATCTCAGCTAGCACATGATGGTATCGAGCGGAGGTTAACGACTCTCCAAACACAGTATGGGATGTAATGTGCCCCACGAGAAAGCTCCTCAAGACATCGCAAAGCCAAGATAGACGACCTGGTTCGACTGCGCCATGCCGTGATGTTGTCGACGGCACACACATACCCTCGAGTCATCTCGGTAAAATTAAAAATGGGATTCATCTGACCACACGACTGCAGAGGTTACGTTTTTATGTTCGCGGCACCAGACGAAGAGTAATGTCAGATGACGTGCAGTCAACAATGGCACACGACTACAGCATCGGCTTCCGTGGCACAGGATCTGCAGCGCGTAGCATCCTGTTTGCTCGCTGGCACTGCTTGTGCCTCCGACATTTAACCTGGACGTGATTTGCTGCATTGTTTCAAAGAGGAGTCGCAAGCGATCCTTGATATTATTCTTCGTCTCTACGAGCCTGGATATTTTACGTGGACTCTAGTGATCAATCGCACGTGGTCGGCCACCGTTCACAATCGGGCGCTGGTACGCCCGTCGATGGTATACGGTTGGTACACACTTGATTTGGTTGTCCTCGGGAAACCTAAGGTTACAATGACTTACGATCAAAATCGCTTATATCACCTCGTTTAGCCATTTTCGTCGATCACGATACATTGTTGGGAAGCGCTGCTGTCCGTCTACTTATTGTCTGCGTTTGGTTTGGGTCTGGTTCTATCTGCGTGGTAATGCTGATATGTACTCATTTTGCCCTTCAACACTATGTCTATTGTTTTCCTACTCCATGTATATTCCTCCTGTAAGTTATAAATGTACTTGAACGTGATACTCTATGGGGATTAAAAGGGTAAATACATTTTTCAGTATTTAGCATGCAATAATAATGACTTGTCTTTAGCAACTATAAATGAAAATGTTTCTGTGAAGTTGATACATGAAAATGTTTCTGTGAAGTTGATACATGAAAATGTTTCTGTGAAGTTGATACATGAAAATGTTTCTGTGAAGTTGATAAATGAAAATGTTTCTGTGAAATTTATATCACTACATGTTGTAAACGTACTAGGATTATACACACACTCGCCGTCGCGTTGAACGAACCGTCTGATTCGACGTCGGCTGCTCTTTCGTCAGCAATATATCCACATTAGAGTGTGAGATGAGGTTTGTGTGGTGTGTTAATCGGATTAGTTTCTATTTCTGCTTTCTCTGGAACGTGTGATTACTAATTATTCCCTGAAGACTAATTATGGATCTATACTTTTCTCATAGGGATATCTCTGTCCCTCCGCTAGAGTTAGAAGCCCTGAATTAGTCTGCTTATGTGCTTCGAATTTTCTGAGATTTTTCGTTATACCCGAAAGACATTATCGAAATCGAGCGCTTTTCTTGAACCACAACACATTCTTAAATTTTATGTGAATTACAGAGTAGTCATTATGAAATTTCTGATTCCCCTAATTCGGGTAATAGAGGAGTTTTTGATGCGCCTAAATAATTAATGATAATATTTTTCTACACGCACATTAAGTGGATTGAATTTTTATCGTAATAGGGAAAACATAGAGGCTTTATCATGAGTGGGTTGAGTATTCGTTCATTGAAAGCATTGGACACATGATCTACATAACTAGAATTAGAATATGAAGATTTAACTTCAACATTTCCAGGCTACGAATTCTTGTCAATTTTTAAAATTTATTCAAAATAGCCTAAGCATTAGTCCATGGAATGGAGGAAATCGCCTTCAGGAACATTGTTGTGAGGAAACTGAAAAAGTGTTTATGAGTCTTGTTTTTATTTTTTCCTTTCCACGTGCATAAATGTTAGTACACACACACACACACACAAAAGAGCGAAAGTCAACAAGTGAAAAATATTTTGACATCTGTACGGCAACTGGCGTAGCAGATTCGGTATATAAATACATTTGCTCATCTAGTTTCTTTTTACTTCAGATCTTTTCCGAAATGTAAGAACTACCTCGTACATTCAGTTCTCCAAACTGGAACTTTCGGTGCATACAGACAAATTTAAAATCGAGGAAGTAAAGCTACTGAATACTTATGGCAACAACAAGAAAATAAATTAACTATTGAAATTTGAGATACAAGAGTTCTCTGAACACAAAGAAAATGCATTCAATGTACAAATTGTCAGATACGTGACTCCTCTAAGCTTTCAGTATACAGACATGATAAATTTATTATCGAGGAAGTGACGCCTTTGAAGATTTCTCGGAAACCAGGGAAAATAAATTTTACCATCGAGATTGCAAGATCGAAACTTCTTCCAACACAGAGCAAAAATATTTAGCCTAAGGATTGTAAGATAAAAGAATACACTAAACTTTCAATACAGAGAGACCATAAATGTTGGAACGAAAAAGCGACACCGCTGAAGACTTAATGCAACACTGGAACAAATTTACCATCGGCGAATGGGAGGGAACTGTACTTAACTAGCAATAGTGGGTAGAGAAGAGAAAAGAAAAGATATTTTTTGTTCTTCGAAGAAGTTATGTTACAGTAAAAATAGGATAAAGGACCATTTCGCAGGCTGACGTGGATTAATCCCGTTATTTCGTTCCGCTCGAAAAGGTCTGTCTCCGGGCTCCAGTTTTCACAAATTGTTCGCATTTAGGTTTAAATGATGCATATACTGAACGTGAAAATCCATTTCAAATTCAAGGTGCTATGAAAGATACGACATGTGTGCGTGTATTTGTGTGTGTGTGTGTGTGTGTGTGTGTGTGTGTGTGTGTTAACTATAACTTTTCGTTAGAATTAGATAAATTCTGCTTTAAACGCATGTCAAGATCAATACCAAACGCTGTTCAGTATATTACCGAAAAAGAAATTTAATGTTACATATATACGAAATATTCTTATTTGAATTACTGTGTGGAAAAACTGTTAAAAAGATCGTTAGTGTTTCCAATAGCGTCAGAGCCTTAACAACGAAATAAGGCTATGTAGTGTTATTCAGTTTTGTAGTATTAAGAAAGCTCCTGTTCCGCCACCCAAATGTACTAAGTGACATATATTTTGTTAATATGTATTCAAATAATAAATAACAAAAATGTAGTGCTTTTCAGTTTATTGATGTTTTTATTTGCCACAACTGGCTTCTCGTTTACTTTTATACATACACGTAGGATACACGTGCTTAAAATCATGTTAGTTCCCATTTAGCAGTACTACAGTAGACCCGTAATATTTCATTACTTCCGAACTTTTCTTTACATTCTTTGTTACTGACAGGATAAAAACCACTATATTCCCTATATTACCAATTTAGAGGAGCTAAATAGATTTGCGAAATTCTGTAATTCTAAAACCCATGCGCTCTGTAGAGTAGCCCCACAATTCTTCATTATTTCAAAAGTTTTCTTTGGAATTCATCTTCAAGAAAAATTTCTCATTTGGATCGAAAACATAGTGTTCGAATACCAAATTGACATTCTATAATATTGACTGTAGAAAACACTGCCTTCCTTATTTTAATGATTGAAGAGGAATAAATGTATGCACGGAATTCTGCAGTTGAAGAAATTATACGATGGGTGCAGAATTGAGCATGTACGTCTAGTTTGTAAATTGTTATTGCAAAGGTAAGCAGTTTTCGAGATACTTCCTGAAATCCGGAAATTTTGAATAGTTTAGTTAAAATGTTTAAGATCTTATGACACATCTTTTGTCTCAATATTTTGCCTCAACGTAATTTTGAGAAAAGAAAGACATGGCTTTATACAAATTTAGAGTAATTTTCTCAAGCACATTGAAAATTAACAACATACCCAATTAACTGTTTCGTAAATGCTCACTTATAAATAATAAAATGAGTTCCCACAAATGAAAAAAGTAGGATTTCATAAAATGTTGAACTCTGAGTGAGAAAAGCCAATCACAGTATGGAATTGAACATTTTCTTAGGGAAATAAATGAATGAACTTTACATTCGGTGTTATGTTCCAAAGACATTACGTTTTGCCTAATTTTCGTTTTCTGTACTAATTATAATAATACTTCACATTTTCATTCGTAGACTTTTCACAAATATTGAATTGATTACCACTTCGTTCACTCTAATGCAGGTGGGGTATTGGACAATACAAATCAAAATAATATTTACTTTACTTCCATGCTCATTAAAAAACCAAAGACATATTTTACAACGCGAATCTAAATTGCACACAGTCTGTCAAAAGTCCCATGTAACAAATACGGAATGAAATTAATTTCATTCAACAACTACTAAGCAAGAATGTACATGTTTTTTTAAGGTTACAATGTGGATGTTTTATAAAACAAGTCACGATTAGCTAAAACAAATCGGAGATAACTATTTGAGACGTCAGGATTACCTTTTCTTACTATCCGACATGTGTCTACTGATTATAAAGTGATTTTCGGGTGAAATTATGTTAATTTGCAAATACATAACAGTCTTATGATGGACGTTAATAGACATGTTTCCTGTTATTATCAGTGTGTATAATTACATCTGATTTCTCAATGAGAATGCACAATGAATTGATACCTACATAAGCTACTAAATACATGCAAATGGAGAAAAACATGTGTTTGCATGCATCTTTTCTTTTTGTTACAATTTGGTTAATATACTATTAATTAGTTCTTAAATCCTACCGGTTAGGAGGAACTATGTTGTAAGTTATGGGGAAAAAATTAAAATATTCCTTGCGTCGTACTGTAGAGGTTGTTTCGAGAATGGTTAAGATATGTGAACTGGAATGCGTTTGTGTTTTACATCTCGGTTATTTATAAGCCACAAGCCAAAACTCAATTATTGTACTAATATATAAAATGCCCTATGTAAAATGAGTTTCTGCGCAGAGTAGAAAGTGTGGAAATGTAATGTTTCGTGAATAGAGGCTAAAGTTGAACCCATATCGGCAATTTTTATTATAGAACACATTTCGTGAAATTAATAGAAATAATGCCGAAGGCCGCCCTAGTGGCGCAGTGGTCTAACCGATGGCCTCCGATCATTCGTCAGAGAAAGGTCCGGGTTCGAATCCTCGTGAAACATGTATATTTTATTTGTCTTACTGCGCTGGCTCTCTGTCTCTCCATTCCCTAGAACAAGTGACCATAAATTAGAATCGTGCGACTGCTTACAATTCATTGAGTTGCTCACGGTGGTTGTTAAACTTCCAATCAAAAATAAATTAATATATAAAACGCCGAATAAATCTCGGCACCACCCCAAGAATTCCTGCTAAGCGAATGTCATCAAACCACAACTGTCGAAAAATGCCTATATATATCACATGTTACCGCTAAAGTGCAGAAATCAGTTATTCTACAGATTATCTATGTGATGTGCAGATTAACTAGGGTGATCCGTTAAAGTGATGAAAATTGTTTCATTTCTCAAATCAAATAGGTAATCTGCAAATTATCTAGATAATCTGCACATTACCTACCAGGCACTCGTTAAAGTGAAAATAAGATCTTTGCTGGAACAACAGCAACGTTTCTCGACGCTTAAATTTACATAATGCTATTTATTTATTTTTCGATATATAAAGAATCAAGTTAATACCATCAAACAATCAACAAATTAGTTGATAGAATTAATCATCAATCAATTAAAAAACTATAATAGAAAGAATCAAACGGTTTAAAATATTATTTTAATTAAGGAAATGAATTTGCAAAACATATAATAAAATTATGCTTACTTATTAGTGCAACCTAAAGATTGGTGACATTTTGAATTACATAGCAATTGGTTTTTGCGACAAGCACACCTATTTGTGGTACATTTAGATTTGCAGTCACATTTTCTGAAACCCTGCCCAGTACCAAGGGATTGCTTTATTGCTGTTTGACGTAAAGATATTTCTACAGCAGGGACATCTTCTTTCGTTAAAAATCTCTCTTTGCAAACAATGAATTCAGATTTTGCATACAATTGTTTTAAAATACCAGTTTTAGTACCAAGTTTATAAAACCCATCCTCTGTTTTACTAAGAACAACAGTTAAAATCGAGCGGAAATCAGTTTTTGCTCTGTCTGCTTCGGGTAATTTAATTCTCACAGTGACACCTTCATCAACATTTGGGTGCTTTGCATTACAAACTGCTAACATTTTCTTTGCTTGCTTTTCTAAACCTTTCTTGGCTTTATAACGCTGTATTTTATGATCCATATTCTTTTTACAAATGTTGCACAATACATTCTTACCATACCTTTTCTCTTTAGGATGTATTTCACCACAAATTACGTGAACAAACATATCACACCCTTTACACTTGTGAGCACCTGATGTTGCTTTTGAGCAAACAATACAGACTATGTCTTGTATAGTCCTCTTAACAGGCTCTGTACGAAAATGTGATGGTGATTCTGCTGAAGTTGAGGGTAACTCAGTGATGACTTCTTCAACATGCAGAGGTGATTCCTTGGAGGTGCAGGGTAACTGAATATTCTTCATAACTGTATCCTCAATCAACGGTGTAGAAGGCAGTTTAAGATTACTATTGATAAATTCTTGTATTTCTATAGGTGATTCTGGAGAAGCAGGGGATAACGGAATGTCCTCTTGAGTAAGATTTGACTGTGATCACATAATCACAGTCTCTTGTGAATCTTCTAATTTTTCAAGGTCTTCTTCAGTATTTATCGAATGTAATACACTTTGTGGTATAATAGAAGAAGATAATCATACTTTTGCGGGACAACCGAACATGGCTTCGTATGGACTTCTTTTAATTGCAGAATGAAAGGCACGATTCTTCATGAATTGTATAAATCGTACGCCCTCACTCCACTTGTTAGTTTGGTTATCAGCCATCCAAGTAGTGAGCATGTTTTTAATGTCTTGATTCGATCGTTCTACATTTCCTTGACTTTGGCTGTGTCTATGTTTGCCATTAACCATTTTGATTTCTGGCCACAACTGTATTACACTTTCTAAGAATTTATGATAAATTCGCGTCCGTATCAGAATGCAAAATACTTGGAGCGCCAAAAAGGAGAAAAGTATCAAGCAAGTTATAGGCTAATTCATCCGCCCGTTTTGATGTGAGCGGCTTCAATACAACAAATTTTGTTAAGTAGTCTTGGTATACGAGAAGAAACTTAAACTTTCCATCTGGTTGAGATTGGTAATCGATGGGATCCACCTGGCATCTGCTGTTGAAATGCGATGAAATAATCGGATTTACAACAATCCCTTTTTTCGCACTTTTTTGTTTTTGTTGACAAGGTTCGCATAAATCCAAAAACATTTTTATTTGGGCTTGGGTTATGTTTTTACAGAGTGTATTTAATTGCTTGATCATTATGTCTCTTCCACCGTGGCCAATTGACAAATGAGTAGAATTCAATATGTCAAACAATTCTTCGGCATAAACAAACTTTTTCACACTTTCTCGCGCATATCACAACGGCTCAATGAGTTTTTCACAGCCTTGTACAGTGAATACATCCTACCTTTGAATTATTCGATAATCTCGAGATGATTCTTCTTCTTGAAAACTTTTATTCGCTTTACATCTTCAATTATGCAATCATACTTTCGATTTGTCATTAAAACACTATTATATTTTGATTCTTCGCTAAAGAGGTTTTCGAATAATCTTTTCTTCATTTTACTCACCAATTTGGTGCTTTCTTGCATACTAGGAATTAAATTTATCTGCTTTAAAAAAATCACGACAAAAATTCACGCGCTAACAAGCAGAAACAAATTTGAAAACAGACTTAGCTATGCTACGCACTGGCAGCCGGCGCCAATTATGAGAAATAAAGACAACCGGCGACGACTAGACGCTTGCGAAACGAAACTAAAAGTGGAGGGAGAGGGGGAAGGTGTTGGGAAAGGAAATGAGAGAAACAGGCGAACCCAAACTAAAAGTGGAGGGAGAGGGGGAAGGTGTAGGGAAAGGAAATGAGAGAAACAGGCGAAACCAAACTGAAAGTGGAGGGAGAGGGGGAATGTGTAATGAAAGGAAATGAGAGAAACAAACTTTTGAACTTTAACAATACGGAAGCCGTTAATGTGCACATTACCTAGGTAAAATGCGGAAAACTCTTGATTCCGCACGTTAATGGAGCAAATCAGTTAATCTGCAGATTAGCTAGATAATGTGCACATTAACGGCTTTCGAGCTTTAGCGGTAACATACATAATAAAAGGTCAGGATTTATATTTAGTTGCTGCATTACATTTCATGATATATTAGCAATAAAAAAGACTTGGAATGCAACCTGTTTTTCTTCTCCCCCTAGGAAGATTTCTGAATCTTGTCCTTTAGATCATCTTTCATGGCCATTCCTGTGTAACATGTGCCATGCTGTAGCTACAAAATTATACTTATTTAGAGTAATATATATATCTAACAGAAATTATTTGAATACATTTGTGGTTGTAAACCGAGAAAAATGTTTCTGCACGTACTTATCCATGTCTAATGAAATGTTGGTTTAACTTCAATCCCTGGCGATCTCTGTTCGATAACGGAGTTTGAGATACGTGCTGCCATCTGTTAGCCAATGTAAAAGTTATGGCACGTAAAGTTTGTACGATCACGTTTCTTAACTATTTTGGCCAGTTTTTAAAAAGGCGTTAATAAATGTTAATTGTTTCTCTGCTCCTAAAATGTTATTCTGAAGGAAATTAAATGTTTCCTAATGAATAGTAATTTGTCTATGTAAAAGAATAAACCAAGAACAATTATTTTACCCTCCAAGGAGGTACTACATGATGATGAGAATCAACAACTCAAAGCAATGTTTTGATGTAAGACATTCCGTTGGAATAGAATTCCAGAAGATACTTTTTTATTCCACTCGGTTAGCCTACTTTTCAGTGAACGGTCATTGATTCCATAAATGAGGATTAAGAAATCATAATGTAGGGGAACACCAATAACCATTCTTTGCAACGTGCTTCTTTCGACAGTGGAAATGCTCAAATCATTGAGCTTTATCCACTCGTAGAATCATTTGGTGACACTTCGAACATACTGATCACACAAACTGTCCCTATCGTTCACACAACGAAATGTACGTATCCGTGTTATTAAAAATGTAATCGAAAAACATCATCCACCTCTACACATTAGAAAAAAATCCCTATTAACTGAGTTTATAAAAGTTGCAAAACAATTTACGGGGTCCAGCTAGAATGCACACAAAAAAGACAGCTTCAGGGTCACAGTTGGCCAATTTCACCCCAGGTTCAGAGCAGCCAATAGCAGAAAAAATATCAAACCAGCTTTTTGTTTTCAAATTCAACGAAAGAAAAATTTATTTCATGAAACACATAAATGGTGTGCAACTTCACGAAAAGGTATTTAACCCAAAGTTAGAGAGCAATAATGATTTACTGGAGGTCATTCTCCCATATAATATTTTTTTTATTAAGGGGGCCAAAAGGATTTTAGTTATTTTCTAATATGTACATTCGGTACACAAGTTACAGAAGTTCAGATATACATAAATATTGAGGAGTGCAGTCGCAAATCACTCAAATATCAATGAAACATTCCTAATAGAAAAAAATGAATTCCTGTGAGAAGCTAAAGGTACTGAGGTAAAAGAAAAAAAGAAAACACAAACCAAGGAAACGGTATATTTGAAAACATCCAGCAGTAAATCCAGTGAAGTGTTGTATTCATTATCAACCAACGTTTTTCTTCTCTAAAAATAGTAAGATGATATAGGTATGTGTACTGTTAAGTATATTTGCTTTGAGTCGTAAATTCAAAATACTGTATTATATAAAAGTAGAAAAAAGTAAGCGTCAGATTTCATAACTTATCTTGCACCATGAATTCGGCGATCATGAATGTCATTTCTTCAGACAGAGGCCTGCCATTGCAACTGGGGTTTCTGACATCTGCCACTTCCGCTATTGGCGGTTGTCTCGGGTGTGTAAATTTCGGTACCGGGATTGCGAGAAACATAACCGCTAGTTTTTTTTTATTGATTAGAGATCGAACGACCACCGTGAGTAACTCAATGGGCTATGTAGTGGTGCCCGTCCGTAATTTAGAGTCACTGGTTCAAGAGAACGGAGAGAGCCAATCCCGTAAGACAAACACAACATCATGCCTCACCGGGATTTGAACCCGAACCCATTTCAGACCAATGATCAGAGACCATCGTTTAGACCACTGTGCAACCGGGGCGGCCCCTAGTTTTGAAATTGCAGAAGTCCAACAGAACTGATTACTCAGATGCAGTGCTTGCTGATTGGAAGAATATTTTCACTAACTCATGGCTATTTTGTTTCTATTAACTAAAATTCCCCTCTCTTCCTGTCATTTCTACAATGAAATTTGTTTGATCTTACCACATTGTCAGTCGATGAAAAAGAAATCCGCATCTAGCATGCTGCTAGTTCAGGTTTTACTACGCGTAGTATATTGTATTTTCATGCACCGTGTTTGGAGTTTTCTGGTTTTGTTAGAGCCACAAGGCTTGTCGCCTTTGTGGCTCTGTGTTAGGAGTATATTTCCTTTTATTTACAGACCTCTCTTTTTTTCTTTCCCTTTAGGAACTGTTTTTCCCATGTTTCCATTTTTTAAACTTCATACTTTTGTTTTAATATTTTTATTCATCGTACTGACCAACAGATCTGTCTCAATCAGTGGTTGAATAGTTTACGAGGTTTTGCGTGTGTTTATACTTTAAATCTCACACCCCGAGCTTTTTAAAATTAAGGATGCAGGCTCTGGAATAATTTTAAATCCCTATGTTATTGGTTGAGCAGTACGAAATGCATCTCAAAAGAAAACAATGGTGTTTCATAACATGTCTACATTTATATAGCCAAATTTTAGGCCAATGCAGGAAATGTCATTGGCGCAGCGCTTTTAGAGAACTTTTGCCCGAAAGACACTACCGTGAAGAAAAGTTCCTTATGTTTCATTGCAATACCGTGTTTGAAAAAAGCAAGACGCAAGGTGTATGCTTTAAGAAATGTATCCCAAGTTAACACTGAAACTTACCCCAATTCATTTCAGATATCTATACAAATTAAACTTCAGTAAGTGGGTCCGAAGAAAAAATGGGAGCATGACAGACAGCTGTTATAGGTTGGATTAGCATGGATTGAATTACTTTAGCATTTTGATTGGATTATCATTTCCCTTCAGCGAGGAGTCGGGAAATGGTTCATGGGGCTCTACATCTGCCAGTACAGTGGACCGGTTCTCCGTGGGATCCGTTCGTGCTTGGCGCACGATCCGTCAATGCTCTCTACCGGTCGTCGTCCTGGTGCGTCCGGAGCCGTTCCGCTGTGTAATAGTGCCGTCACGTATCCATTGCTCTCAATACAGTCTGACGGTATGGACAGAATGATCGACGTGGCGGTCTGTATGGAGCGCTGATCCCTTTGCGGTTTTCAGCACGATTAACAGGCCTTCTCTCAAAGTCCGTAAGTTGCGTAAATCGAAGTGTCTCGCGTCTACCCGGCATTCTTGTCGCTCTGTACTTTTGCTTGCGTCGCCCTGTGCTTTTAGTTTTCATGGGGCATCGACTACACGCCGGTTTGTGTTTTCAGCGCCACCACAGGGTGTGCGGTCATACGCACTCGCAGTTGTAGCATGTTTTCTTTTTTGGTGCGCAAATTTTATTGAACGTGAGTGTATTTCTAAAATGAATAACGGAGACCATTGCCTGCTGATAGAAATCCCTGTGTATGTTAACAGCAACCCCTTCAACCTACCTCATTGTTCAGAGTGCCTAGGTAAAGTGCCTTTCACATTCAGTCAATTGAGACATGCAGCTGTGATTATCCGAACGAAATTCTAAAGTTCCCGGCAAAATTTGAAAAACTATAGCCACAAAAATTTGTCAACTCCAAATTTAGGAGATGAGGAAATCTTCTGACCTTGCAATATACACTCAGTGGACAGAAATCGTGGAATACCTACCTAATAGCTGGTAATCCCACCTTCCGCCAAAATAGGCACAGTTACACTGCGAGTCATGAATGCATTCCACAAGGAATTCCACCAATACTTGCTGAACCGCTGTTCAGAATTCCAACGCATTCCTAAGTTGAATACTAAAAGATCGATCGAACCACCAGATACAAATTGATATTTCAAATGCATTTCTCAAATCCAATCACAAAGAGAAAGGCAAGATTTACCTTTATTGCTAGTTTTTGGGAGCCAAACATAATTCGCAGCATGAATTGTAAGAGAAAGGCACTTCGATTTCATTTAAAGGTTCCTAAAAAGAAGTTTTCAACTGGCATTTTAGAAACAATTTAATATGAAAAAGGCGTGTTTCAATTAACAGAATTTTCGTTCCAGAAGAGCATTAGAATATGATCGAAATATATGAAGGTTTGTTCTTTATATCTATAAAATAAATTTTATGAAATTTCTTAGAAATCTATATGATGAGACGGAGAGGTTTTTGGAAGGTCAAAGGGATGTTTTCAAATCTCCTCTTTTTCAAAACTGAAAAATAAGACATTGCTATCACCTTTTTTTTATCTCATAAAGATTTATTTGCAGTAGTTTAAAAAAATATTTATGAGATGGGCGACCAAAACTTTAGTTGTTATGTAATATATCCTTTTCAAATTACTAAAAACACTTGAAAAAGTGGAAATTTACTCAGTTTTGAATGCGATTGCTTTATTACGATTTAACGGACGAGAAATGAACGTGGTATGTGTAATACGAAAAGCTTTACGGTGTAGGCATTTCAATTCAGTTGAAATTGCTTGGTAGAAACTGAATTTACAACTGAGATAATTTTAAATTCATTGTCGTCTTTTCTTTAAAATTGGAAGATTGTACGGGTTTTTCAATATTTCATGGCGCAGTCAGAATTTTGAACGCTCTAGAAGCTTGCGAAGTAAGAGTGAAAAATTCTCCAGTAAAACAGTGATAAAAAGAATTAAAATACTGATCGAGTCAGAACCAGAGTCAAGATATTCAAGGAAATGTTTACATCACTAGAAACAGAATATAAAAAAAGTAACATATTAAGTTTTTCCCATGTATTTTACAACCCATGGGATAAACTCTCTTTAGAAATTATTAACTACGATCAATGCATCTCACACGGAAATCAAATTCTCATTAAGTGTAAGGCATTTAGAAACAATTTAATATGAAACGTTTTCTGCCTTTACTCGATATTCCTTTTCGGAAAACGCATACAGGAGCTGTTCACGCCAAAGTCTATTGCAAACTACTTACGTTCCAAACGTTATTCTCTCTACATCTAACCCCGTGCTTCCCACAAATTTTCCACTTTCTGCCTTCCGTTTTATGTGAGGCAGAACGTAGAAGGTATTTCTTCTGAATAAAGTCATATGCTATGTTGGTGGGTTTTCGTTTGGTTCCTAATTCAATTGTTTAAAGCGCTTCTTGTTATACAATATTTCTCAAATTCACTCCTTTAAAGAATACAATAAATTGAATAAAAACATAGTTTTCAACATTTTCGGCCTGTAAATCGAGAAGCCGGTGTATCTGTATGTGCATCCGAATCTAATCATTATACATACCAGTTTCCATAGATGAAGAAAATTGGTCATATTTTTATTTCGTATTTGGTTCATGTCTTTTAAATCAGTGAAAGTATTGTAATTTAAAAATCAATTGGTTAATTTTGTAAAACTATAGAAGCAATTTACAATTTTGCAAATGTTGAAAACGCACTGACAGTTTTCCCTTTGAGTTTAACTCTTCAACGAATTCATGCGGAAAGTGTATTAAAAATTGGTAAGAAAATAAACTGGTCTGAAATTATTGCGTTGAACTCAACACAGACTCAGTGAAACTTCAAATATGAAAGCAACTTCAATATTGAAGCAGTAACATAAATAAAGTTACTTCTTACACTCATCTGCAAAGAGAACATTGGGTCGTTTGGTGTGTAGATTATTTCTAAAAATTACTGTGAGTATTCCATTTAAAACGAGTACATCCTAAAAATTATCTCTTCTGTGAATGGAGGATAGTAACTCACCTGGAAGAGTTGATTATTCCTTAAACTCGAGATGCAACTCTTAGGCTGGATTTTTGTACGGTACGATAAGTAAACCGCAGGTAGATAGATCTCACTTACCTGTGACATATGTTGCTTTACAATTCTTCCAGGGCGAGGCAATTTCAGAAGATTTCATGATATGTTAGCCCTGTAAAGATATTGTTACGAAGTCGAATATTTTAAGATATTAGAGCAGAGTTTTATAAATATCTGTTTAGCGTTTGTTGGGATTTCTTAGAGCATAACTACCCAAATGCGCCACTTCAAACCGCGCAGCTCATTGTCAAATGGAGACTGAATTGTTTTGTTTGCAGCATTTGGGGAGGAGGAATACTTGCGACAGTCAGAGGTTTCCTGCCGTCCTAGAAATAGCGTCGGGAGTCAAGTGGTCACGGAATAAGAGAAGCCAACAGCAGTGTGACACTGAGATCTGCTGGAAAAGAAGGTATGTTCCGTTGATGACACGGATTTAGGACATTCGCTGCGAATTTATTTCACACCACTTGGGTCGGGACATTGATGCTTAGCCATCATTTTATCTAAAAAAGAGAGAAAGAGGGATAAATGGAAGGCTCAAAGCGCACGAGTGACAGCAACTGCGACGGCGCATAAAACTTTTGCCTGGCCATTGAAGACGAGTTCGGGAAGCTGTAAATCCTTCGCCCTCTCTCTGCGTCGATCTGCGGACTGATCCGTTTTCTGTTCTGGGCATCTGCAGCTGACCGCTTCGAAGACAACCATGTGTCTGTGCTCGTATGTGCAGAAGCCGCGAGTTTATCCGTGTGTCACATCTGAAGGATGGTTATTTCTAGCTTTCTCCTTAAAGTTCTTAACCCTGTGGAATAACAATAACGAACATCAAACTGTAAGAACATTTTATTCCTTTCCATTAGAAGCTAAACAGCTAAACAGAAGAGACTGCCATTTACAGAACATATATATGACTTTCAGAACTGCTATTGGTGTTATTGCGGCATGTTCTCGTTTTCTTTGATCCCATCGAAACGCCTGAAATTCAATGAACTGTGTAAATAATCTGCAAATTTTTGTAGATAATTAAATACGCATGTGTCATCCAAAGTTCGGTTCTTATCAAGACTAAGATGTCCCTCGTTCTTCACTTTCAGGAATACAACGTTCGGAGCTAATCCTCCAAACTGATCAGGTGCTGTTTTTCGATCTCTAAATTAAAGAGCCCAAAATTTCTTTAGAATGGATTCCTGATATGCAAAGTTATTCAACCATTTGGATAAGAACAAAGACCGTTCCATAAAAACTGCGATTATTGTTTTTTGAGCTGGCATTAGTGCAAAGTAGAAAAATAACCACTCACACGACTAACTGAATTAAGTAAGTATATATAGCAACATTTATTAACCGTGGCGGGCGATTCTGGATTTGTAATTGCACAGTTGTTTAAGTTACGTCTACATTTCGCCATACAGCTGTGGAGGTGAGTGATGGTAGGTAAATAAATTTTTGTGGCGCAAGGGCCATAATTGGCCAAAGAGCGCCAAACACAAGACACACAAAAAGAAAACAAAAGTACAGAAAACCGTACACAAAGGTTTAAAACAGACTGATAGTCCAAAAGTGAAAGATGTTCATGAGCAGAGTAAAACTAGATTTGATGAAGAAGATCGACCGCAAAAAGACAAAGAAACAAACAGTATGAAAAACATGGCACAATAGGGAGAAACAAGCCGATTAAGTAAAACTGAGGAATGAGAATGATAAAACACATCACGAAATCGACCACAACTACACATAAGATGAGTCACCAGGAGGGGGACAAACTGTCACTCTCCTCCCCCACACACTCCTCTGCAATGCTGGCCGAGGGCGGGTACGAACTGTCACTCTCCTCCCCCTCATGTTCCTCTGCAATGTTGGTTGAGGCTGGGGACGAACTGTCACTCTCCTCCCCCTTATGTTCCTCTATAATGTTGGTTGAGGGTGGGGACCTCGCTGAGTCCGAGACAGTTGCAATGTTGGTCAGGTGGACCGCGACAGTTGGATGGACACTGCACACCTTTGCGGATTGAGGGCCGGGTCTTCCGCACGTGCAGGCTTTCTGCTGGGAACTGGAAAAGTCGGTCGTCTTCAAAAGAGAAGGCGCAGACTCAGCTATTCGAAAAAGCTGGAGCTCGGGGAAATCCACCTGTGTCGCTTGTTCAGCTGTAGATCGCTTGGCAAGTGCGGCGAGAGCTACAAGGCGCGGTAAAAAGGGCTGCACGGGTTGTGGCAGAGACTGAACTACTGCGGCAAAAGTACGCTGTCGGTTGTTGGGAATACCCAACTTGGCCTTGGCAGCAGATTACGAGAGGCCTTCCAGGGTCTTGAGGCGCTGGATCGCGATCTCGTCCTTCCATTTCATACAGTTGCGGGAGTAAGCTGCATGGGCCTCACCGCAGTTAACACAGCAGGCCGCAGAAGTGCAACCTTCCCCGTCATGTGCACTGGAGCCACAATTTGCGCAACGAGCGGAACTTCTTACAGAAACGTTGGGAATGCCCGTACCTCTGGCACCTGAAACAGCGCAGAGGACTGGGAATGTACGGGCGAACTCCACAGACCAAGTAGCCAGGCTTGATTTCGGTCGGAACTTTCGGGGAGTTAAAAGTCAAGATCACATTTTTTGACTTAATCAAAGAACCATCGCGCTGGAACATCATACGACGTGCAGCAATAACACCTTGATCTGCAAGCTCAGTCACCAATTCGTCTTCACTGCATGGCAAGAGATCAAACTCCGAAATAACACCGCGAGAGGTGTTAAGAAACGGGTGAGGTGTCACTTTGACAGGAATGCCTTGAAGACTAGTGAGGTGCAGAAAAGTGTTACTCTGAGAAACACTGCAAGTTTGGACAAGCAAGTCCCTAGAGCGAAGCTTCCTCACAGACTTCAAGGGGCCAACTGCAGCGTCCAAAGCTTTAGAAATGAAAAATGGAGATCTGGTGGACAGTCTCTCATTCGGATCGATGGATTCTACAACTAAGTGTGTAGCATGCGTATTCACAGCAATCGAGGGGAGACGACTCTTCGGAGCGACTGGTACAGCTGCCGAAGAAGAGGTTCCACATTCTTGGTCCAGGTCATGGTCTAAAGATCGTTTAAGGTTATGAGACTTGGCAGGTTGAGAAGACGAAGGAGAGTCGTTGGCAACTATCATTTTCTCAGGTGATTTAAATTTGGAGTTTTTGTTTTTGGTTTTACCCATCGAAAAAAGAAGGAAGATTCGTCTGAAGACTATCACTGTTTTATTATTAAAATAATATATGAAAAATACAGCTAATTTATTTTTCCTGTATTAAAGCATTATTTCTTTCAGGAAGCGCTTTTAATAAGGCTTCAAAGCTGCCTTTATACATACAATGAAATGTAGCAATTTCGAGTCTTAAAAAGTAAATGATACGCTGCCGTAGGATCTCATTACAATGGGTTTTGCATGTTCATATACTTATAGACAGTAAAATGGCGCAAAATTTGTTATAAAGCATACGATAATTACATTTATAAACTTGTTCTCTCATGCCATCTGACCTTCTACTTCCCTGTAAATTTAATATGATTTATATCTATATATTATTTGATAACACTTCCTATTTAGTTAGAAAATCATTATATTACACAGGAATGAGATAGAGTAAAATATCATTTTTCACGTTATCGAAGGGAACGATTTATGCTCTCTGTTTGTACTCCGACGTTCATTGTCGGAATATGTACCGGAGAAAAATTAAAATTGGGACACTCGTGATGAATTTTTCCGCCAAGTGCTGAATTCGCGAGCTCAGTAAATCACAGAACCATGCCAAGTATTCATCTTAGGGTTAATTACTACTAATAGCTTTCTAAAATTTTCCCATATATTAAAAAAAACAACTGGTAAGGATTACTTGCAATTTATAAGTAAACATACTTCCGTAAAATTTAAATTTGTCCATGGTGTACTGTTAGAGAGAGACTACAGAACTTCGAGTACCATAAGTACCAATTTCAGCAATCGCGCCAGGCAGCAGAAGTTCTCTAGCAATGTCCGAATTATAACACTAGCAACGAATCGAAAATTATTCCATAGAATATATACTGGCCACACCAAATATTTAAAACTTAAAAAAATTACCGATGATCCTGACCCAAAAAAACTCTCATGGTTTTTCACGAACATCTTCTGATTCCTATATATATATACACTATCTACCATCAAGTAATTGGACACCTATGATAGCAAAAGAAAACGAAGTTTATTCACCTTCAATAGTTGGTGGAGCCTCCACGAGCGGCGATTACAGCTGCGACCCTCCGGCGCATACTCTCAACCAGCCGTAGTACGACGGCTAGCAGTATTTTCTTCCACTCGGCTTGGAGAAGACAGGTCAGTTCCTTCACCGATTTCGGACGGTGGGGGCACCTCCTAAGTCGACGCTCCAACTCGTCCCAGAGGTGCTCGATAGGGTTAAGGTCCGGGTTCTGCGCAAGCCAGTCCATTCGATTAACCCCACTGTCACAATACCAAGCCATGGTGGACCTCGCAACATTACAGGTGGCATTGTCATCCTGAAAGTAACATGGGTCCACTTCGTAAAACTGCCACAACGTAGGAAGCGCATGGTCATCCAAAATGGTGCAGTAGTTCTCGGCGTTGAGTCTACCAGGAATTGCGACCAAGAGTCCCGTGCCATACCAGGAGAAACACCCCCATAGCATAATTCCACTGCTGTCAAACTTCAAAGCTGGCACAATACATTCCGGCAGGAGCAGTTCTCCACGCAGACGCGGAACGGTAGAGGGTGAACCATGATTCGTCGCTCCAGAGAACCTGTTTCTACTGTCAAACGGTCCACTGTCGACGTTCGTTGCACCACGTTAGCCGAGCAGCGCTATAGGACTTGGGGATCAAAGGCTTGTGGGCGGCAGCACGTCAAAGATAACAGAGCAGATGGCTTCCTTACGGATCGTATTCATCATAAGAACACTCCCGGACGCCTGTTGAATCTCCTCGCGGATGTGGCCCATTGATTTGGTGCGGTTCTTCCGAATTTCTCTGGCCGGCACCCGTCGGTCTCTAACTCCCAGTTTTTTGGGTCTGCTGCATCGGGGCAGATTCCGACAGTCACCTCTCATCTTCCACTTGCCAATCACGTAGGCTACTGTCGATTTTGGGTACTTCAACTCGCTAGATATGTCACGTATGGATTGCATATTTCTGTGATACCCGACGATTATACCTTTATGTAAATCAGAGAGCTCCGAACTGCGTGGCATCTTGCATGCGATTGGTTGCGTTGTTTTTTCACATACGATATTTAACGGCTGCGGCCGTGACGTGTATCAGGACCGCAGATATCGTCGATTGCAGGGGTGTCCAATTACTTGTTGGTAGATAGTGTATACATAAATCCAAAGAGATTTGGGAATTTCATTGCTTAATAAATGTGTAGATGCATTTATTTCTATTATATGTAATCGTGGTGAATCCTTCTCGTGGTGCATCCTGTTCCCACTGAATGGGCTCTGACGACTGCCAAATAGCGTCATAACTATACCATCGGGATTAGAGGAAATGCTTTCCCACACTCACCAACCCGCTTGCCCAGCATGGTGAGTTATGGCCAGACCTCTCCAAAATGACTCCACAAATTAAATCTTGGCCCTCAGTTTCGGCAGCTGGAATGTACCTGGCCAAGGCAGCTACTAGTGCGACATGAAGGCAGAGGCTGCAAATAAGTACCGGAGAAGCCGACTAGGATGCCATCTGATACTGAGCCTTGGCTACGTATAACGGACCCTCCCTATGTTCTGATTCAAGGCTCATTGAATTGGAAGAAGAACTACAAAGTTTCAAGTGGGACATCGTCGGGCTAAGGTAAGGAGAAAAGAAGAAAATATCATTGAACTGAAAAGTGCATATCTCTTCTATTATCGTGGCACAGATACTGGCATAACTAGTGGTGTTGAATTTATAATAAACAAGAACCCAAAGGATAAAGTTGTAGAAGTTGAAAGTTCCACTGACAGAGCTGCACGACTTGTTATCCAACTCTCGAGAAGATACCAGGCAAAGATAATTCAAGCTTATGCACCCACTACAAGTCATCCTGAATAAGAGATTGAAGAATTTTATGTGGAAATTCGTCATCTAAATAATAAAGGTAAGCAGCACTTGAAGATAATTATGGGAGATTTCAATGCAAAAATAGGGCACCGGCAACAGAATGAAACTTCAGTAGGTAAATTCGGTCACGGCAACAGAAACCAGCGTGGAAATACTCTCGTTGAGTTTGCAGAGGCAGAAGGATTTTTCATCTTGAATTCCTTTTTCAAGAAAAAGCCACACAGGAAATGGACATGGAGACATCCAATTGGGACGACAAGTGAAATTGATTTTATTATGTGTAACAAAAAATTTTCAATGGAAGACTGCAGTGTGTTAAGCACGTTCAACACAGGTAGTGACGATGTAATGATAAGACGTAAGATGCACCTCAATGCTAAACAAGAGCGTGACAAGCTAACAAAACAAACAAAGTGTATGGACACGACCAACCTTAAAAATATCATATTACCTTCAAATTGGAACTGAGGAACAGATTCTCTGCTCTAGTAGGTCAAACGTCGGAAGAAGAGGACATCTCTGAAGTTAGCATATAACTAACCAAAACTCTTATGGGAACAGCAAAAGAAATAGCAGGTACTAAGAACAAGTTGCATGCGAACAAATTATCAGCAAAAAACAAAATTCTGAGGCAAAAAAGAAGAGAGATCAGGACAACTAAAGATGTGACTTCCGAAGTGGAATATATAGAGCTATGCAAGACCGTACGAACTTCCAAAGTGGAATATATAGAGCTGTGCAAGACGGTACAAAATAGTATCACTGACGATGGAAGGAAATTCAACTGTGAACTAGTGAGAAAAGCAATTGAAAACAACCAAAGCCTGAAAAGAGCAACGGGAAATTTGAGTAAAGGAAGAAAACAGATTATGGCTCGGAGAAAAGAAGATGGGTCTGTAACAGAAAATAGAGGTGAAAGTTTGGAAAGAGTGAAATATTTCTACTCAAAACTGTATGAAAGGGATGACACATGTACTCCAGACATTACAAAAGGTACCAGAGTTCTTCCAGTCCTTCCAGCAGTAGTTGCACATGCAATCAAGAACATGAAACGGGGAAAAACTCCAGGAGAACATGGAATTACCGTATACATCATACAAGAAGCAAGTGGAGAAATTGAAACAGTATACGCCCAGGTTTTCACTCGATGCCTTAATGAAGGGATGATTCCTGAGGATTGGAGCAGTGCTAGAATGATCCTGCTACATAAAAATGTGAAGTTGAGGATCTCAGGAGCTACAGACATATCAGCCTCCTATCAGTGGTTTATAAAATCTTCACTAAAGTTATTTCACACCGCTTGAAGGTGACAATGGACATGGCTCAACCAAGAGAACAAGCTGGATTCAGGAATGTCTAGAGCACTATAGATCATATCCACGTACTGCGAGAACGAATTGAAAGAGCGAGGGAATATGAACTTCCATTATGCACGGCTTTTATTGATTATAGAAAAACCTTTGATTCGGTTTAATCATCAGCAGTTACAATGGCTTTGAAATCATGCCGTATTGAAGATGCATACATTAATGTTATTCATAACATCTATGAAAATGCAAGTGCAAAGATTCGTTATTTGAAAATACAGCACCCATAAAAATTGGAATGTGTGTGAGACAAGGTGACACTATATCCCTCAAACTATTTAATGCCACATTGGAAAAAGGTATTTCAATCACTGAACTGGGAAAACATAGGCATAAAATTTAATGGAGGTTATTTAACTCACCTTCGTTTTGCTGATGACGTAATCATTTTTGCAACTACCCCATCAGAGCTGCAGAGTATGATCCAGGAACTTGCTGACAAGAGTAAAAAAGTGGAATTAAAAATGAACTCTCAGAAAACAATAAGTGATGTACAATGCTTTTACAAGAAATGAAGATTTATCGATCGATAGGGAAGAGCTGGAGGTAACCAATACCTACATTTGCCTTGGACAAGAGCTATCAAGTGAGGGTCTCATTGATGAATAAATTAATAAGCGTATAAAACTTGCCTGTAGAGCGCTTGGAAGAAACAGCATAATTTTCAAGAGCAATATGCCCTTATGTCTTAAAAGAGAAGTGTTTGATCAATGCATCCTTCCAGTGCTTACATATGGTGCAGAGAGGTGGATCTTAATTAAAAGAGACATACAAAGGCTGCAGACAACTCAAAGAGGCATGAAAAGATGCATGCTTGGTGTAACCAGGAGAGATAAGGAGAAAAACTCGTGGATCAAAAAACTGACCAGAGTGGAAGACATCATGGTCAGAATAAAATTCCTGAAATGGCAATGGGCTGGACATAATGCCAGAAGGACAGACCATCGATGGACAGCTGAAATTTTAGAGTGTATTCCGAGGGAGAGGAAAAGGCCCAAAAGAAGACCACATGGCAGATGGATGGATGAAATTCGAAAGTATGCGTCGGTAACCTGGAGGAGACTGGCGCAAGACAGCCGTTGTGGAAGAAACTTGGGGAGAACAACGTACAACAGTGGATTGATAATGGTTGACAATGATGATGATCATATGTAATTTAATATTTCTGCGAAGGTATTTAAAATTTGCTTTTAAATGCTATTGGAGTCGAACATTTGTATCAAATTCTTAGTTGTATTTTTTGTACCATCCACAAAATCAGGATTAAAGGCTTCATTAGGCAGGCGATGCACTTTTCGCCTCCCGTCATTGGAGTACAAACAAACACGCGACACATCAGACCAAATTATTTGTTTCGAAACCTCTGCAGTAGAATTTTGGTGCCTTTAGGCCCATTAATAATGTTCGATTTTGTGACTTGCTCTTAAAATAGGCCACTTCCGAGGTACTCTGCTCCAGATGTCCATCTCATGCAGTTCTCGTCGCAATGTGCTTTCGCATATTGGTTGGAGTGGACTTTTTTAATTGTTTGGAGCAATTGTTGCATAGTTTGAAACCTATTTGCAGTTGCCAGGAGCGCAACATGGAGGCGGTCCCTGTTGGTGATAATTTGTTTTCCGGCTACTGGTACGTCTGTTTTGACTCCGAAATACGCCTCCATTTGAACACCCGCTGGATAGTACACTTCGACAAATGGAGCGACTACATTTAATTTGTGGTCACGTGCGAGCCAAACACGATAGTTCGTTTTTGCCAGTCAGTAGCGTCTGTCTCATGAATCATATTGTAGACTAAATTGAACACACACGTTGCTATTCCCAACTGCACGAGACAGAAATGATCCTGTAGACCACGTCAGTTCTATTCATCTCCCACCAATGCTAGCCCTCTGTGCAACCGGAAAATGTCCTACTCTAATTTCTCTTAGAAGTGACAAATATTTGTCCAGTGTGCTAACATGTACATGCTAGACGCACTGCAACAAAATTAGTACTCTGAAGGAGAATCAACGTATGTAAGAGCGAAGAATCAATTGATTTTGTATTAAATTGTTGATAAAACATCATTTTGACACGTTGAGGGAGGAAATAAATATTGTTGTAGTAAAAATATTTACTCAATATTGAGACATGTGTGTCCTTTTTTTGTAGAATTGATGCCTGTATTACACTTAATTGTTACTAGAAATTTTCACCCATGAGAAACTGTTGATGTGTCAGAATTCTCCTTGGTTGAAATTGAGCTTACGTATGTAAACACAAAGAGTCAGTTATGCCTTTTCAATACGTATAAAGTTCGTTTTTTGAGAAGAACGGGTGTTGTGTGATTGGTGATTGAACACTTTTTTGTTAGAAGCAAATTTTGCAGCTCGCCTGACAAAAATAAATGATCATGACCTTGTATATTGAAGCTCTGAATACTTTAAAAGTACAGTAGAACGCCGATTACCCGGATCAGTGAGGTTCAGAAGCATCCGGAAATTCGGATATTTTGTAAAAATAATACGCAATAACAAAACCAAACATGTAAAAATAAGAGTAGGTATTCACTAATATTCTGTAGAAATTATGTATCCATACTGATTGATGCACTACATTCTTTAAAATATGTCGCAATTCGCAAGTACATGCCGTATGTATGTTATTAATTTTTTCTTCGCCTTTTTGCTTCAAAATTAATTTGTTGTTTTCTGCTTAAGAGATAAAACCATTTTCGTGCCGCTAAATCCCGCTTTGTTTTTGCGCACCTAGAAGAAAACAGCCTACAACAACGAAGTTTTGTAAATAGCTAGAGTACATGCTGGTATCAAAATGATCCACGTTTGGCGCAATTGTCCATGACCGCACACCCTGTGTTGGCGCTGCAACCACGAACCGGCAGCCTTATAAGCCGGCGTGTAGTCGATGTCCCATGAAGGCGAAAAGCACCTGCCGACGCACGCAAGACTAGAGAATGAAAAGAATAACGGGTAGACGCCAGAGTCATCTATTTACGCAACCTACGGACTTTGAAAGAGGCCTGATCGTGCTAAAAACCGCAGTGTGGTCGGCGCGACGTATAGCCCGCCACGTGTATCGTTCTTACCATACCGTCCAACTGTGTTGCGAGACGTGGATACGTGGCGGCATTGCCACACGGCGGAGAGACTCCGGACGGACCAGGGGGGCCACCGGTAGACAGGATTAACGAATCGTGCACCAAGCACGAACGCATCCCATGGGAACCCGGTCCACTATAGAGGCAGATGTAGCGGCTCCACTATGCCCACGAACCATTTCCCGATGCCTTGCGGAAACGAATCTGCGATCCCTGCGCCGCTTACGTGTTCTTTCTTTAACACCGGTACATCGCCGGCTCCGTTTGCAGGAGCGCCTGGCCAGAGCGACGTGGAACGCCAGAGACTGGGGACTTCTGTCGCTTACTGATGAGTGCCGCTTAGTTTTGGGGCCAGATGATCATCGTGTCCGGGTGTGGTGGACCTCTGGTCAACGGCATTATTACAGGCTCGCTGTCGAGAGCCAAACTTTCCCCACTGCAGGCACTACGGTCTGGGGAGCCATAGCCTACGATAGCCGATCAGATCTATTAGTTTTACGCAGATCATTGCTGAGCCTCCATATCCCGAATTGTGCATGAGATCCTACGCCCCCATGTGCTCCCATTCCTGGGATGGGATTGCAGGGGCTTTATACCAGCAGAATAATGCTCGCGCGCGCATAGCTCGGGTTGCCCAGGACTGCCTACGTCATATCCAGCCACTGCCATGGTCTGCCCGCTCTCCGGACATGTTCCATATAGAGTATGTGTGAGACCAGTTGAAACGCAAGCTGCCGCAGTGTAGGATCTGGAGCATACCGTAGGATCTGTAGGATCGCAGTGTAGGATCTGGAGCATACCGTAGGATCAGTGTAGGATCTGGAGCTCTACGGGATCTGAAGCATACCGTCCAACACGTGTGGGCCAGCCTGACGCAGGACGACATTAGGAGCCTGTTCTCCTCCATGTCGGACCGTATTGCAGGATGTATCGCCGCACCAGGCCGTGAAACCCGCTACTGAAGATGACCGAACTGCGTGCCACAGATCCCTCTACAAATGTCCTGCAGCTCTGTTTTTGTCATCTTGTGTATCACTCATCTGCTTCATTATGTCCATAAAATTTCAGTTCAATCCGATGCTTCCTTCTTGGTGGCCAAATTTCATTATCCGTGTATGTATTATGTCAGTAAAACTGCATTCTTTCTGCTTGTCCATCTATTTCATCACTTTTTTAAAAGCATTCAAATGCCTCGGAATGCGTATATCCTTACCTGCATGTGTATAAGTCAGACTTTCGTCATCGGTCTCATTTTCTTTATCAGCTTGGAGCCCTTCAGTTATTGCTCCTTCCGTAAAAAATTGATATCCCGGATCTTCATCTTCACTCTTCAGCAGTCCTTGTGCATCATGGCAGTCGCACTCAGCATCTCAGAAACTGTTTTAAAGTTGGTAACAAGTGACACCGTTCGTCATGTTGAATCTCATCAGCTTTCGGCTTCGTCACCAAGTTATTCCATGCTTTGCAAAAGTGGAACCTTTAACGGAATGCCATACATCAGCCATTATAATGAAAAATTTTTTTCAGGACAAACGCTTTTATAAGTTTAACAACCTGTTCATCATGTTCATTTGACATCAAAAGTTCCCGAAGATTCTGTTTCCTATATAATTGCTTCTTTAAGCTTTCCAACACTCTCTGGTCCATAGGCTGTAAAATTGATGTCACATTCGGTGGCAGGAACATGATTTTGAACATGCGACCTACAATTTCTAAAATATCAAACGATGGATGTGATTGCGCATTGTTCAAAATCAGCAAAAGCATTTATCACTTTGCCAGTGATTTTCTGGCATTCTTTTACTTCTGGTATAATTGTTTTGTCGTACCAATCTATAAAAATTTAGGCAACCATGCAAGCTTTCATCTGATTGGCAAAAATTAAGGACGCTTTTTTGGTTTCGTTGAAAGCCCTAGTATTTTTGTATTTTCCGATGAGCAACGAATGGGGCATGAGTTTTCCATTAGCGTTACCGCAAGTAAGGATTGTCACTCTTTCTTTGCACTTTTTGTAGCCTGCTTCGGCATTCTTTTCCGACAGCAATATTTTGGCGCGAGAATTTTTCCAATTTAACCCTGTTTCATCAGCAATGTAGATGAAATCTAAATCGTAATTTTCTTGTTCTATAAATATTCTTATTTCTTGCACAAATTTGTCTGCTTCTTCCGAAATCGCAGAAAATTTCTCAGCTTTCATTTCTATCTCACGAATTCTCTATCGATCTTTGAAGTGCTAAGCCAAATTGAACTTGCCTCAAATTCCGAATTTCCACCAAAAAAGAAAGGCCACCATCCAACTGACCTGAAGAGCGCTTCTGTATAAACCAGGTGTAAACAGCATCTTCCAATTTTTGATTGTCGGAATATTTTCTTTTTTTTTCTTTTTCGCAGATCGTTTCCCAAAATAAGAAACAAAATTTAAAATTATCTCACTGTTTTTCTCTATGTCAAATATTGTTCATGTCCCAACACAATAATCTAGTGCTAATTTTGCACACGATACACCGGTTTTCAACTTTGTAACGCTCTCTACTATATCAGTGACTGCTAGAACCACACGGTTTCCATTCTCAGACATTTCTTTGCGAAAAATAAAGACACATGTCCTAAGAAAAAGGAAGGTTCAGAACGGAATAGTTTAAAATGGAAAGACTAACAGAGTAACGAATATCGAGGTCTCGTTTGATTGGCTTGGCCACCTTGTCCACCGTAAATACTACGGGTGAAACCAAGTGAGATGGGTAAGCTTTCGGAATTCTAGCAGATTGTCACTGCGATGATTTGACCTGCTTCACATTTGAGTGGAATCTTTCCAAGGTTATTCAGCTCACGCAAGCACCACAAATGCCTGCGCATTGTAACGATCGCAGAGACAAATAACCTAGTATCGCTCCAGTACTCTCAGGTCCATTGTTCACCAAAACCCCTAGAAATCAGCGGCGTAACATAAAAGTAAAAGAACATAAAGTTAACAGTTGGTAACAGAAGTCTCTCTGGCGGATCCTTTACACTTGATTTCAAGGCCATTTAAGGGGAAATAACTCCCAAAAACCCTTGCGCTCTTTAGGTTAAAGATAATGCTAATCTGGTTTTCCTATTTCTGCGATTAAGTTAACTGAAAAGGTTTGGATTGAAGTTTCGGCAGACATTTTAGTTAAATGAAAGATTGCTTGACCCTAATGTTCTTCGTACGAAATTTACTTTTTTTGTTTGTGACCAGGCATTATCAGCCAGTAAGAGACGAATTTCGATCATCGAATAACAGACCATACAAAATTTTGGAAAACTAAATTTAAAAAAATAATTTTTTTTAATGAATTACCGGAGATTTTTGAAAATAAAGACAGAAAGCGTTACATGTCCCTAATACGCTGTTACACGCTAACAAAGCAATAAATTATTACTTATTATACGTTAGCAAAGCTGGTATGCATTGATTTCCATGTCTACACACCGATGGAAAGTTCTGATTGCTGCTACAGGAAGAAGTTTAAAAAGGTTTCAAAACAAACAATGGAGCGCAAGAGGCGATGCAGTAAATATGACACGGAATCATTACAAGGACATTTTGACAGCTCTAGAAAAGCTGACAGAGACAGACGAAAGCTTAAACACCCAAACAGACGCAGGAACTATGCTAGTCGCGATGCAATTATTTTCGTTTCTATGTTTCTTGGGTCTCTGGCAACCGGTGCTGCATGAAGTTAATGATACCCAAAATTATTTGCAAACGGAGGGACTCAATGCGCATCAGTGTTCTCAGAAAATAAGTGCCTTGTAGACGGTACTGATAGAGAAATGAAAGGAATTAGAAGACGGCGCTTTAAGTAAAGCTAAAAGTTTGTATGAAGACCTTGGCATTTCCATGGAACCTCGAAGACGAATAACGAGGAAACTAATTTTTGACGACGGAAGTACAGATGCCGGCTTGTCCCACGAAAATGAGTTGAAAAGACATATGTTTTCTTTATTAGATAAAGTGATTGCAGAAATTCGCGAGAGGTTCCAACATCTAAGAGATTTGGCGGATAAATTTGCCTTTCTCACGCCAGCTAAACTACTGGACGTTGACGACCACGAATACAATCTAGACCACGCTCCTGACGACATTGACAAAGAGGAGTTCAAGCTCGAGCGCGTGCGACTGCGGACTTTCGTAGCTGCCACAGACAATTAAAATAAATTAGTTAATTCAGGTCCACTTAAATTATTAAAGTTTATTGTGCAATCTAAGCTGGAAGTTACCCAGTCCAACATAACAATAATGCTCCGAATATTCCTCATAGCTGCCATAGGCAATGCCAGTTGTGAGAGAAGCTTTTCCAAATTGAAGTTGATTAAAAATTATTTAAGGTCAACAATGAGTACACTGAGATTGACTAATCTGGCTATCATGGCTATTAAGCAGGAAGTAAGTAATGCGATCGACATTGATAGTGCTATTAAAAACTTTGCTCTGAGGAAAAGTAGGAGAATAAAATTTTAGTTGAAGAATGAAGTTTTTTTTAATCCTTCCTAAATGGTGACAGAGTACTTCAGACTTCCTATCGATTTTTGAACCTTTTGGACCGAATTGAGAAAATAGTGGGGCGGCAAATTCGGCTTCCGCCCCGGGCAGCAGAAACCCACGCTACGCCAGTGACTGTGATGCAAGATAAAGCCTGACCTGGGACAGAGTTGCGCTTCTATACTAACACCGTGGATGTCTGTGTGCTATCGTTCACTGCCACGCATTAGAACACCTTGTACTTTGGGGAACGTTTACCGGATTTCTGTGCAACCGAGACTAATCTTTCTACCGACGACTCGTTCGCATCTTTGTATTGGTCTTTCATGTCGTACTAGTGATAAATTAGGGGTGGGAAAATCCAGCTTCTCTTGACCGAACAAGCCTTCCTCGCCCAAAGTTCGTCTGGTGTTCATAATGTAACACAACTGAGTCTGATAAACGGTGATACTATATTCTTTACTAACTCTTTGACTTCTTCAAAGTTATAGATATACTCAAATTAGATATCAATATTTCAATGATACCAGACAAAAATATATCTTAAAATATAAAAAGAAAAAAAGATGATGGCAGGAGGATTTCTTAAACTTAATAAAATCCTCTTGCCTTGTAAAAACTTTCTGCGAAACGGTATTCCAGTTTTTCAAATATAGAGGAGAATTCGATTATCTTATACCTTTTAAGAACCGTACCTTACTTTCATCGGGCTCTTTTAAAAATCATGGATATGCTATTTACTTTCGTTTTTTCTAAAGAATTATAATATCTTTAAAATAGAACAATAACTATGATTCCTGAAATTTCAAATATCATACAGGAATGTTAGATGAGTGGTGCTATATGAAATAAAATATGTCGATGGCTTGTCAGGTATTCTGAGAAAGAAAGTCTCTTCTGGCACATGTGGTGTTGTCTTCTAAAATAAGGAATACACTGGACGTACTACTACGTACAAAACATTAATCTCGCAAAGTCATATCTCCCAAGTACCGGAAGTGGCGGTGTTTAGTGACTATATGCAGAGCTCTCTCTTGGTAGAAATTTCTCTACCAATCGAAAAACTGGATACGTTTTAATAAGCATCTGAGACTGTCATTCTTAATAGCACACTGGAGAACGGGAACCGCACGTGTGACAGCACTGTTCTACTTATTTTAACTATTTCCTTCTTATACGGTACCATCATCATCATCATTGTCAACCATTATCAATTCACTACTGGACAAAGGTCTCCCCAAAATTGCTCCACAACGGTCTGCCTTGTGCCAGTCTCCTCCATGTCACTCCCGCACACTTTCGAATTTGATCCACCCATCTTCCATGTGGTCTTCTTCTGCGTCTTTTCCTGCCCCTTGGAATCGAATCTAATAATTCAGCTGTCCACCGATGGTCTGTCTTCTGGCAGTATGTCCAGCCCAATGCCATTTCAGGGATTTAACTCTGATCATGATTTCTTCCACTCTTATCATTTTTCGGATGCACGAGTTCCTCTTCTTATCTCTCCTGGTTACACTAAGCATGCTCCTCTCCATGCTGCTTTGAGTTGTCTGCAGCCTTTGTAAGTCTATTTTACTTAAGGTCCACGTCTCTGCACCATACGTAAGCACTGGAAGGATGCATTGATCAAACACTTTTCTTTTAAGACATAATGGCATATTGCTCTTGAAAATTATGCTGTTTCTTCCAAAAGCTCTCCAGGCAAGTTTTGTACGCCGATTAATTTCTTCAACAATGTGACCCTCATTTGATATCTGCTGTCCAAGATAAACGTACGTGTCTGTTATCTCCAGCTTTTCTCCATCAATCGATAAATCTTCATTTCTTGTAAAATCATTGAACATCACTTTTGTCTTTTGAAATTTCATTTTTAATCCCACTTCTTTACTCTAGTCAGCAAGTTTCTGGACCATACTCTAAAGCTCTGATGGTGTAGTTACAAAAATGACTACGTCATCAGCAAATCGAAGGTAGGTTAGATAATCTCCATTAAACTTTATCCCTTTGTTTTCCCAGTTCAGTGCTTGAAATATATTTTCCAATGTAGCATTAAAGAGCTTTGGAGATATGGTGTCACCTTGTCTCACTCCTTTTCCAATTTTTATGTGTGTTGAATTTTCAAACAGCCGAATCTTTGCACTTGCATTTTCATAGATGTTATTAAGAATATTAATGTATGCATCTTCAATACCGCAGGATTTCAGAGCCATTGTAACTGCTGATGGTCTCACCTTTCATATCAAAGGCTTTTTCATAATCGATAAAAGCCATGCACAATGGAAGTTCATATTCCCCGCTCTTTCAATTAGTTCTGTCAGTACATGGATATGATCTATTGTGCTGTAGCCACTCCTGAATCCAGCTTGTTCTCTCGGTTGAGCCATGTCCAGTGTTACCTTCGAGCGGTGTGAAAGAACTTTAGTGAAGATTTTATAAACCACTGAGAGGAGGCTGAAAGGTCTGCAGTTCCTGAGATCCTCAGTATTACCTTTTTAGGTAGCAGAATCATTGTAGCGTTGTTCCAATCTTCACGAATCTTCCCTTCATTAAGGCATCGAGTGAAAATTTGGGCGAGTACTGTTTCGATTTCTCCACTTGCTTCTTCTATGATGTTTACAGTAATTCCATCTTCTCCTGGAACTTTCCCCCGCTTCATGTTCTTGATTGCATGTGCTACTTCTGCTGGGAGGACTGGAAGAACTCTGGTACTAGTACCTTTCATGATGTCTGGAATTCATGCATTATCCCTTTCATATAATTTGGAGCAGAAATCTTTCACTCTTGTCGAAATTTCGCTTCTATTTCTTGTTACAGAACCATCTTCTTTTCTCAGTGCCATAATCTGGTTTCTTCCCTTACTGAGATGTCCCTTTGCTATTTTTAGACTTTGGTTGTTTTCAATTGCTTCCCTCACTAGCTCACAGTTGAATTTCCTTACGTCTTCAGTGATACTTTTTCGTACTGTCTTGCATAGTTCTATATATTCCACTTTGGAAGTCACATCTTCGTTAGTTGTCCTCATCTCTCTTCTTTTTTGCATCAACATTTCGGTATTTCCTGATAATTTGTTCACATACAACTTGTTCTTAGACCCAAATAATTTTGCTGCTGTTTCTATAAGAGCTTTGGTTACTTTTCTGTTAACTTCAGAAATATCCACTTCTTCCGATGTTAGGCCTTCTAAAGCAGAACTGAAGAATCTGTTCTTCAGTTCCAACGTGAAAGTATTACGGTGCTTTTTAAGGTTGGTTATGTCAATACATTTTGCTTGTTAAATGAGCTTGCCACGTTCGTGTTTAGTGTTGAGGTGCATCTTACATCTCACCAATCTATGGTCGCTACCTGTGTTGAACTTGTTTAGCACACTGCAGTCTTCTACGACTAATGTTTTGTTACACATAATAAAATAAATTTCACTTGCCCCATTTGGATGTCTCCATGTCCATTTCCTGTGCGGCTTTGTCTTTAAAAAGGAATCCAAGATGAAAAACCTTTCGGCCTCTGTAAACTCAAAGATAGTATTTCCACTCTGGTTTATGTTGCCGTGACCGAATTTACCTACTGAAGTTTCATTCTGTTGCTGTAGCCCTATTTTTGCATTAAAATCTCCCATATTTATCTTCAAGTGCTGCTTAACTTTAAAATTTAGATGACGAATTTCCTCATACAATTCTTCAATTTCTTCTTCAGGATGACTTGTGGTGGGTGCATAAGTTTGAATAATCTGAGCCATGTATCTTCTCGAGAGTTGGATAACCAGTCTTGCAGCTTTGTCAGAGGAACTTTCAACTTCTACAACTCTATCTTTCAGTTTCTACTTTTTTATAAATCTGACACCACTAGTTCTGCCAGTATCTGTCCCACGATAGTAGAAGAGATGTCCACTTTTCAGTTCAATGAGATCTTCACCTTTTCTCTTTACCTCACTTAGCCCGACGATGTCCCACTTGATCCTTTGTAGTTCCTCTTCCAATTCAAGAAGCCTTGAATCAGAAGATAGGGAGCGTCTATTATACGTAGCCAAGGTCAGCATCAGATGGCAGCCTAGTCCGGTCCTCCGGGGATTCTTAGGCCCGTCGGCCTTCATGACGCACTGGCCGCTGCCTTGGTCATGTACATTCTAGCTGCCTGAGACTGAGGTCCAAGATTTAAGTTGTGGAGTCATTTTGGAGTGGGTTGGCCATAACTCACCACGGTAGATAAGCGTGTTGGTAAGTAATTGATAGCATTTCCTCTAATGCCGATGGTATAGTTATACCGCTATTGGCGGTCGTCAGAGGCGCTTTAGTGGGAACAGGATGCACCACGAGAAAACGGGGTTGACATTTGTCAAGGAGGGACTGTGATGTTACGCATCTCCTGTTCTTACATCACTTAAACGGTGTAACTGCACACAAATAAGGTATCACTACTTAATACATACAAAGCCTAAAAATATACTGAAGTTCCAGAAATACTCTAACAGACCATCTTATGCAAAATGCATAGCAACGTCACCTATGCGCGTAATCGGTTGCGTCCACCAGTGCATATATAAAGCGATAGACATCCTTGCCAGCTGTCAGAGCTATTTTCGGCATGAGAATGACAATTAATGACGATTTAAGTAATTTTCACCGCGGTGTCATAGTTGGCGCTCGTGAGATGGGCCTTAGTATCTCGGAGGTAATAACTAAGTTCGGATTTTCACGGACGACCATTGCAACGGGGTACCGTGACTACAAGAATTCCGGCAAAACCTCCAACTTGCGATACCAGTGTGGCCGCAAAAAGACATTCGGTGAACGTGACCATCATTGGCTGTCAAGAATCGTTTCACGCGATAGGCGTGCACACTTTTGCAGGTATAATCGGAATTCAATGCTGCAGCCTCAACAAGCAGCAGCGTCCGGACAGTGCACCGTACCCTGCACGATATGAGCTTTGAGTGCCGACGCCCAACTGGAGTCCCCTTGATGGGTGCATGACACAGAGCTATACGCTTCGCTTGGGCACGGCAGCACTACAACTGGACACTTGCTGACTAGAAACAAGTAACCTGGTCTGACGAGTCATGCTTCCAACTGTATCGGGTAGGTGGAAGGATTCGTATATGGCGCAAACCCCATTAAGCCACGGATCCCACCTGTCAACAGGGAACTCTACCGACTGGTGAGTGGTCTATATTGGTGTTGGGTGTGTTTAGCTGGACTTCTCTGTGACCCGTGGTACGTTTAAAAACGTCAGTAACTGGCCGACGCTATGTTCGCATCTTTTCTGACGAGGTACACCCGTTCATGTCCTGCATTGATGCTGACGGCTTGGGCCTGATCCAACAGGACAACGCACCTCCACGCGAGTGTCGGGACGCAACATTATGGTTAGAGGAGTATTCATCTGAGTTTGGGGTGTTGCCATTTCCACACAAGTCCCAAGATCTGAACGTGATTGAACACATTTGGGATGCCGTGCAACGCATTATCGTACACAGAAATCTAAGACCCCGGAGTACATCTGAATTGTGGAACGGTTTACAGGAAGTGTGGTGCGCATTGGCTACAGCATATTTCCAGAAGCTAGTGGAGAACATGCCCCGTCCTATTTATGCAGTCCTGTGTTTCCGTGGGTGAACTACCAGGTATTAGACTGGTGTACCAGTTTTTCTGGCACTTCAGTGTATTTTACTGCGCAATTTTAAACGTTTCCTTTGTGGATAAGCACTCCCTGAAGATTTCGATGTTATTGGCCGCACACGTAAGGGGAGCTGGGATCGACTATTCGCTTCTGCGAGGCGTCGTGAAGTGGTTCGTGGGCACAAAGGAGCAGCTACATCTGCCTGTATAGTGGACCGGGCCCCTGTGGGATCCGTTTGTGCCTGCGCACGATCCGTCGACCCTGTAGACCGATAGTCCTTCTGTTTCGTCCGGCGCCGCTATGCGCTGTGGCAGTGGTGTCACGTGTCCACTGCTCCCAACACAGTCGGAGGTACGGACAGAAATATTCACGTAGCGGGCTATGCGATGCGCCGATCATATTGTGGTTTTCAGGCCGATGATCAGGCCTCTCTCAAAGACCGTAATTTGCGTAAATCGACATCTCTGGCGTTTTCCCGGCATTCTTTGCACTCTGTACGTTTGCTTGCCTTGGCAGGTGCTTTACGTTTCCATGGGGCATCCACTACACTCCTGTTTATAAAGCTGCTGGTTCCTGCTTGCAGCACCACCACAGGTTGTTTGGTCATGCGCAATCACATAAAACATGGATCATTTACATACCAGCAGGCACCCCAGCAGTTTGCAATGTTTCGCGGTTGTAGCATGCTTCCTTCTAGGTGCGCCAATTTCATTTTCCGTGAATGTATATCTTACTCCCCTAGACCATCATGAGCAAAATTCTGAAATTCTTCATCATGTCTGAGGGACCTTCCAAATTAGAAATGCGAGTGCCTTCACAATTTTACCCACTAACAATAAAGCATTTTTCACAGTACTGACGTACGCATCGGCTTTCGTGAGAAGATACTATAAATTTTAGTGTAATAAGATGCATTTGTCCATTAAAATAAAAAATCAGACGGTACATATTTCGGTACCTCATGGAAAATAACGCCTAATTCAACATGCATCTGCCTTTCTAACCTTACATTAAGTCTCACATTTTATGAAACTCTACATTTAACTGGCGCAGTAAATGGCATACCCAATGTAAATCTAAATGTCATATGATAGATGTTTCACTGTTGTTCGAAATTAGAGGCATTATATCTAAAACCAAATCAATGATCGATGTAACAGCAGAGGTATATTATTTTTAATTCAGATGTACTTGTAGGGACACGCAATGGAAAGAATCCGTATTTCTGGACCAATTCTATATCCATATTTCTTGACAATATTAATCAGACATATGATTCGACATACTGATGATCAGTCTTTGCAAAGAACGAAAGGCCACCCCGGTGGAGCGGTGGTCTAAGCGTTGGTTTCTGATCTTTCTTCCGAAAGAGATCCGGGTTCAAATCCCGGTGAGGCATGGATGTCATATTTGTTTTAACGCACTTGTTCTCTCCCTTCCCCAAAATCAGTGACCCTAAATTAGGTACGGTCGGCTGCTTATAACCCATTGCGTTGCTCACGGTGGTCGTTAAACTTCCGATCAAAAAAACAACAACAAAACGTTGGTTTCTGATCTTTCTTCCGAAAGGGGTGCGGGTTCAAATCCCTTTGAGGCATGGATGTTGCATTTGTTTTACGGCACTTGTACTCTCCTTTCCTTAAAAGCAGTGGCCCTAAATTAGGGACGGGCGGCTGCTTATAACCCATCATTGAGTTGCTCACGGTGGTCGTTAAACTTCCAATCAACAAAAAAAAAAAGAACGAAAGTTGCTGTGTAGGAAGAAAGGATGCTATGAATATATTCACTTACTGAATTAGTTTTATAATTCTCATGAAAAATTTGAATCATACTGAGAATTCCTATACATGTGTACCCATTATATCATTTTAAACCTGGCTCCATATCTTAAGATTTCAGTACCCAGTGCCCAAAGTTCTGAGTTTCCAATGACGTTACCTTTCTCATTAATGTTTTTGAAATTAGTTTCGTTCCTCATTTAAGAGCATGTAGAAAAATATATACATAATGGTATTCTGTGTCATTAGGCATATCCTCTTTAAGAGAAGATTAGAATGGGGAAATAAATTCATCAAAAATATAAAATAAATAAAAATAAGGAAACAAACATTGCGGAAAGCATCGTGAAAACTCCCAAAATATATTACATTTGTTCAGTTCTTTAAAGGCAACAGTATTGACGCTGTGATACGTGTAAGAAAAAATGTTTGGGTGGTAGTGCGACAGTAATGATTGACGGCTTAATTAACCTGTAGGAAGTAACAATTCATTACTCACTTTTTTAGCATGTAACATGTACAACTTGAGTCGCAGCCCCAGTGGCGCAGTGGTCTACGCGATGGTCTCTGATCATTCGTCTGAAAAGGGCCCGGGTTCGAATCCCGGTGAGGCATGGATGTTGTGTTTTTCTTACGGCACTGGCGACTGCTTATAGCCCATTGAGTTGCTCACGGTGGTCGTTAAACATCCAATCAAAAAAAAAAAAAAAAACTTGAGTCACTCAGACTTGACTTAAGTTGTACTTAAATCAAGTCTTAGTGATGTTTAAATATTTTGCTCTGGAGCCAAGCAACACAAACAAGAAGGAGACGAGCCATCTTTCTCAAGGCAGCCATGACATTTAGACGTTGCTATTTTATTTGGCCTGTATTTCGTATGCATGTTATATCAGTGCGGATATTAATTAGATATGTCACTTTACAAGTGCAACATTTTCCCGTTAAACTCCAACAATTATTATGCTACAGTGGTCACAGAATACCTTTGTGCGTACCAAACACTTTTATTATAAATTTTAATCAAAAATTATCATTGGGGCTACATGACAAGAAGGAACCTGCTGAATTAACCATTGGTGCTGATCTAGTAAAACGGAATAAGTGGATTCAAGAAGACCAGAAAGCCAGATCAGAAAGCACTGTCACAAACAACTTACATCACATTTAAACTTTGCACAACCTCAAACGAAACATGGTTCAAATAGAAAGTAGTAGGTTCCCTTGCTGAAACTGCTACTATTTTGAAAAGTGACTGATGTTGAAAACTTGTCTGAATATTTTAATGCCTTCTCGGAAACAGCGAATAAACTCCATAAAATGGATATCGAAACAGCTGAAGATCTACTATCAATGCTCTTTTTGTACAGCATCGCTGACACCTTCCTAATTTTTGGATACGCATGGAATCCCATGATGAGATGCCTGAGCGCGAAGCTTTAAAATTAAAGATGGTGGAAGAATAGTAAACAAGAATACGTAAAAATAAACCTGAGTACAAAAAGGCTTATTTTCCTTTTAACAAAATGGGGAATCTAAACCTAAAGGCAAGCACAAAGGAGCGCTATCTCCATTAAACACAGGACAGTTATTGGTTGTAAGTGGGCTCTGCAATCGAAATTTAATCATGATCCAAGTATTGAAAAATTAAAAGCGCGATTATTTGCAAAATAATGTTTCCAGACACCTGGAACTGATTTCGAAGAATTGTTTTCTACCCATCAAATGATTAAATTTAATGAGAACTGTAATTGCTTTTGCAGTTGAAAATTGTTCAACAGCTCATCAGCTAGGATTATCATAACAGAGACTTAGATGAATGTATCTATAGTGAATTTCCTGAGGGTGTCCATGATAAATTTGCAGACCAAGTTTATTAAAACGGCCAATCAATGGCCTAAAGCAATCTGGCAAGCAGTGCAACAAAAATTAGATATGATAATGATAATTCTGGGTTTTAAAGATATAAATGCAGACAAATGTATTTATTGCACGAAAACTCTACACCGTCGTTCTTTAATTTGATGATTTGATTTACAGAATTTGATTTTGATGATATTTTGTGTACTAGTTTTAGTTTGGTTCCTGCTGAACCCACTGACAATTGATCGAATTATGAAAACATTCAATGTTAAATATACCACAAATATGGATGTGCAAACGAAGAAAGTAGAATAATACATCACGTGGATATTTCTAAGCATAACCGAATTTGTTAAACAAGCTGGAAATGTACGAAAAATGTAAAATATAAACAAGCCTTTGGATTTTGAAATAAATGTACTTTCTCATATCGGGGTGCATATACACTGTAAGGTCAGGTGATGCGTAACATCACAGCCTCTCCTTGACAAATGTCAACCCCGCCTTCTCGTGGTGCATCCTGTTCCCACTAAAGGGGCTCTGACGACCGCCAATAGCGGTATAACTATACCATCGGGATTAGAGGAAATGCTATCCCACACTCACCAACCCGCTTGGCCAGCGTGGTGAGTTATGGCCAAACCCCTCCAAAATGATTCCACAACTTAAATCTTGGCCCTCAGTCTCCGGCAGCTGGAATGTACCTGGCCAAGGCAGCGGCCAGTGCGACATGAAGGCAGAGGGTGCTAAGAATCCCCGGAGGACCGGACTAGGCTGCCATCTGATGCTGACCTTGGCTACGTACAATGGACGCTCCCTATCTTCTGATTCAAGGCTTCTTGAATTGGAAGAGGAACTACAAAGGATCAAGTGGGACATCGTGGGGCTAAGTGAGGTAAGGAGAAAAGGAGAAGATCTCATCGAACTGAAAAGTGGACATCTCTTCTACTATCGTGGGACAGATACTGGCAGAACTAGTGGTGTTGGATTTATAATAAACAAGAAACTGAAGGATAAAGTTGTAGAAGTTGAAAGTTCCTCTGACAGAGCTGCACGACTTGTTATCCAACTCTCGAAAAGATACCAGGCTCAGATTATTCAAACTTATGCACCCACCACAAGTCATCCTGAAGAAGAAATTGAAGAATTTTATGAGGAAATTTGTCATCTAAATAATAAAGGTAAGCAGCACTTGAAAATAATTATGGGAGATTTCAATGCAAAAATAGGGCAACGGCAACAGAATGAAACTTCAGTAGGTAAATTCGGTCACGGCAACAGAAACCAGCGTGGAAATACTCTCGTTGAGTTTGCAGAGGCAGAAGGGTTTTTCATCTTGAACTCCTTCTTCAAGAAAAAGCCACACAGGAAATGGACATGGAGACATCCAAATGGGACGACAAGTGAAATTGATTTTATTATGTGTAACAAAAAATTCGTCATAGAAGACTGCAGTGTGCTAAACAAGTTCAACACAGGTAGTGACCATAGATTGGTGAGATGTAAGATGCACCTCAACACTAAACTTGAACGTGGCAAGCTCATAAGACAAACAAAATCTATCGACATAACCAACCTTAAAAAACACCATAATACCTTCAAGTTGGAACTGAAGAACAGGTTCTCTGCTTTAGAAGGCCTAACATCAGAAGAAGTGGACATCTCTGAAGTTAACAGAAAAGTAACCAAAGCTCTTATGGAAACAGCAACAAAATTAGCTGGGTCTAAGAACAAGTTGCATGTAAATAAATTATCAGGAAAAACGAAAATGTTGATGCAAAAAAGAAGAGAGATGAGGACAACTAAAGAAGATGTGACTTCCAAAGTGGAATATATAGAGCTATGCAAGACAGTAAGAAAAAGTATCACTGAAGACGTAAGAAAATTCAACTGTGAACTAGTGAGGAAAGCAATTGAAAACAACCAAAGCCTAAAGATAGCAAAGGGACATCTCAGTAAGGGAAGAAAACAGATTATGGCACTGAGAAAAGAAGATGGTTCTGTAACAAGAAATAGAGGTGAAATTTTGACAAGAGTGAAAGATTTCTACTCCAAATTATATGAAAGGGATGATACATGCACTCCAGACATCATGAAAGATACCAGTACCAGAGTTCCTCCAGTCCTTCCAGCAGAAGTTGCACATGCAATCAAGAACATGAAGCGGGGAAAAGCTCCAGGAGAAGATGGAATTACTGTAGACATCATACAAGAAGCAAGTGGAGAAATCGAAACAGTACTCGCCCAAATTTTCACTCGATGCCTTAATGAAGGAAAGATTCCTGAGGATTGGAACACCGCTACAATGATCCTGCTACATAAGAAAGGTGACATTGAGGATCTCGGAAACTACAGACCTATCAGCCTCCTATCAGTAGTTTATAAAATCTTCACTAAAGTTCTTTCACACCGCTTGAAGGTAACACTGGACATGGCTCAACCGAGAGAACAAGCTGGATTCAGGAGTGGCTACAGCACAATAGATCATATCCACGTGCTGAGAGAACTAATTGAAAGAGCGAGGGAATATGAACTTCCATTGTGCATGGCTTTTATCGATTATGAAAAAGCCTTTGATTCGGTGAAACCATCAGCAGTTACAATGGCTCTGAAAACCTGCGGTATTGAAGATGCATACATTAATATTATTAATAACATCTATGAAAATGCAAGTGCAAAGATTAGGCTGTTTGAAAATACAACACACGTAAAAATTGGAAAGGGAGTGAGACAAGGTGACACCATATCTCCGAAGCTCTTTAATGCCACATTGGAGAGTGTTTTTCAGTCGCTGAGCTGGGAAAACAAGGGGATAAAGATTAATGGAGATTATCTAACCCACCTTCGTTTTGCTGATGACGTAGTCATTTTTGCAACTACCCCATCAGAGCTACAGAGTATGATCCAGGAACTTGCTGACAAGAGTAAAGAAGTGGGATTAAAAATGAACTTTCAGAAGACAAAAGTGATGTTCAATGCTTTTACAAGAAATGAAGATTTATCGATTGATGGAGAAAAGCTGGAGATAACAGACACATACATTTATCTTGGACAGCAGATATCAAGTGAGGGTCACATTGGTGAAGAAATTAATCGGCGTACAAAACTTGCCTGGAGAGCTTTTGGAAAAAACAGCATAATTTTCAAGAGCAATATGCCATTATGTCTTAAAAGAAAAGTGTTTGATCAATGCATCCTTCCAGTGCTTACGTATGGTGCAGAGACGTGGACCTTAGCTAAAAGAGACATACAAAGGCTGCAGACAACTCAAAGAAGCATGGAGAGGTGCATGCTTGGTGTAACCAGGAGAGATAAGAAGAGGAACACGTGGATCCGAAAAATGACAAGAGTGGAAGACATCATGATCAGAGTTAAATCCCTGAAATGGCAATGGGCTGGACATACTGCCAGAAGAACAGACCATAGATGGACAGCCGAAATTTTAGATTGGATCCCAAGGGACAGGAAAAGACCCAGAAGAAGACCACATGGGAGATGGGTGGATGAAATTCGAAAGTATGCAGGGGTGACATGGAGGAGACTGGCACAAGACAGACCGTTGTGGAGGAAACTTGGGGAGACCTTCGTCCAGCAGTGGATTGATAATGGTTGACAATGATGATGATGATGATACACTGAAATGCCAGAAAAACTGGTACACACTAGCTTATGCAAAATACATAGCAACATCACCTATGCGCGTACTCGGTTGGGTCCAACAGTGCGTATATAAAGCGACAGACATCCTTGCCAGCTGTCAGAGCTCTTTTCGGCATGAGAATGAGAAGTAATAACGATTTACGATATTTCAACGCGGAGTCATAGTAGGCCCTCGTGAGATGGGCCATAGTATTTCGGAGGTAGAAACGAAGTTCGGATTTGAACGGACGACCATTGCAAGGGTGAACCGTGACTACAAGAATTCCGGCAAAACCTCAAACCAACGATACCAGTGTGGGCGTAAAATGACATTGGGTGAACGTGACCATCGTCGGCTGTCAAGAATCGTTTCACGCGATAGGCGTGCAACACTCTCCTAGGTATAATCGTAATTCAGTGCTGGAGCCTCAACAAGCATCAGCGTCCGGACTGTGCAACGTACCCTGTACGATATGGGCTTTGGCAGCGGATGCCCAACTCAAGTCCCCATGATGGGTGCACGACACAGTGCTATGTGCCTTGCTTGGGTACGGCAACACCGCCACTGTACACTTGATGACTGGAAACAGGTAGCTGGGTCTGACGAGCAGCGTTTAAAACTGTATCGGGCAGATGGAAGGATTCGTATGTGGCGCAAACCCCATGAAGCCATGGATAACGCCTGTCAACAGAGAACTGTACCGGCTGGTGGGGTGTCCGTAACGGTATGGGGTGTGTTTTCTGGACTTCACTGGGAGCACTGGAACGTCTATAAAACATCTGTGACTGGCCAAAGCTATGTGCGCATCCTTTTTGACGAGGTACACCCGTTCATGTCCTGCAACTATGCTGCTTGGTTGGTCATGTTCTAACATGACAATGCACCCCCACTCAAGTGTCGGGACTCCACATTATGGTTAGAGGAGCATTCATCTGAGTTTGTGGTGTTACCATCCCACCCAAGTCCCTAGATCTGAACGTGATAGAACACATTTGGGATGCCATGCAACGCGCTATCAAACACAGGAATCCGAGACCTCGGAACACACCCGAATTGTGGAACGCTCTGCAGGAAGAGAAGTGTTAATTACCTACAGCATATTTCCAGAAGTTTGTGAAGCCCATGCGCCGTCGTATTTCTCCAGTCCTGCACTCCCGTTGGGGACCTACTAAATATTAGACTGGTGTTCCAGTTTTTCTGGCACTTCAGTGTATATATATGAACTGAAAAGTGGGCATCTCTTCTACTATCGTGGGGCAGATACTGGCAGAACTAGTGGTGTTGGATTTATAATAAACAAGAAACTGAAGGATAAAGTTGTAGAAGTTGAAAGTTCCTCTGACAGAGCTGCACGACTTGTTATCCAACTCTCAAAAAGATACCAGGCTCAGATTATTCAAACTTATGCACCCACCACAAGTCATGCTGAAGAAGAAATTGAAGAATTTTATGAGGAAATTCGTGATCTAAATAATAAAGGTAAGCAGCACTTGAAGATAATTATGGGAGATTTCAATGCAAAGATAGGGCAACGGCAACAGAATGAAACTTCAGTAGGTAAATTCGGTCACGGCAACAGAAACCAGCCTGGAAATACTCTCGTAGAGTTTGCAGATGCAGAAGGGTTTTTCATCTTGAACTAATTTTTCAAGAAAAAGCCACACAGGAAATGGACATGGAGACATCCAAATGGGACGACAAGTGAAATTGATTTTATTATGTGTAACAAAAAATTCGTCATGGAAGACTGCAGTGTGCTAAACAAGTTCAACACAGGCCGTGACCATAGATTGGTGAGATGTAAGATGCACCTCAACACTAAATTCGAACGTAGAAAGATCATAAGACAAACAAAATGTATTGACATAACCAACCTTAAAAAACACCATAATACCTTCAAATTGGAACTGAAAAACAGATTCTCTGCCTTAGACATCGGAAGCAGTGGATTTTTCTGAAGTTAACAGAAAAGTAACCAAAGTTCTTATGGAAACAGCAACAAAATTAGCTGGGTCTAAGAACAAATTGCATGTGAACAAATTATCAGGAAAAACCAAAATGTTGATGCAAAAGAGAAGAGTGATGAGGACAACTAAAGAAGATGTGACTTCCAAAGTGGAATATATAGAGCTATGCAAGACAGTACGAAAAAGCATCACTGAAGACGTAAGGAAATTCAACTGTGAACTAGTAAGGTAAGCAATTGAAAACAACCAAAGCCTAAAGATAGCAAAGGGACATCTCAGTAAGGGGAAAAAACAGATTATGGCACTGAGAAAAGAAGATGGTTCTGTAACAAGAAATAGAGGCGAAATTTTGACAAGAGTGAAAGATTTCTACTCCAAATTATATGAAAGGGATGATACATGTGCTACAGACATCATGAAAGGTACCAGTACCAGAGTTCTTCCAGTTCTTCCAGTCCTTCCAGCAGAAGTTGCACATGCAATCAAGAACATGAAGCGGGGAAAAGCTCCAGGAGAAGATGGAATTACTGTAGACATCATACAAGAAGCAAGTGGAGAAATTGAAACAGTACTCGCCCAAATTTTCACTCGATGCCTTAATGAAGGGAAAATTCCTGAGGATTGAAACAACGCTACAATGATCTTGCTACATAAAAAAGGTGACATTGAGGATCTCAGGAACTACGGACCTATCAGCCTCCTATCAGTGGTTTATAAAATCTTCACTAAAGTTCTTTCACACCGCTTGAAGGTGACACTGGACATAGCTCAACCGAGAGAACAAGCTGGATTCAGGAGTGGCTACAGCACAATAGATCATATCCATGTACTGAGAGAACTAATTGAAAGAGCGAGGGAATATGAGCTTCTATTGTGCATGGCTTTTATCGATTATTGAAAAGCCTTTGATTCGGTGAAACCATCAGCAGTTGCAATGGCTCTGAAATCCTGCGGTATTGAAGATGCATACATTAATATTATTAATAACATCTATGAAAATACAAGTGCAAAGATTCGGCTGTTTGAAAATACAACACACATAAAAATTGGAAAAGGAGTGAGACAAGGTGACACCATATCTCCGAAGCTCTTTAATGCCACATTGGAAAATGTCTTTCAATCACTGAACTGGGAAAACAAAGGGATAAAGTTTAATGGAGATTATCTAACCCACCTTCGTTTTGCTGATGACATTGTCATTTTTGCAACTACCCCATCAGAGCTACAGAGTATTATCCAGGAACATGCTGACAAGAGTAAAGAAGTGGGATGAAAAATGAACTTTCAGAAGACAAAAGTGATGTACAATGCTTTTACAAAAAATGAAGATTTATCGATTGATGGAGAAAAGCTGGAGATAACAGACACGTACGTTTACCTTGGACAGCAGATATCAAGTGAGGGTCACATTGGTGAAGAAATTAATCGGCGTACAAAACTTGCCTGGAGAGCTTTTGGAAGAAACAGCATAGTTTTCAAGAGCAATATGCCATTATGTCTTAAAAGAAAAGTGTTTGATCAATGCATCCTTCTAGTGCTTACGTATGGTGCAGAGACGTGGACCTTAGCTAAAAGAGACATTCAAAGGCTGCAGGGAACTCAAAGAAGCATGGAGAGGTGCATGCTTGGTGTAACCAGGAGAGATAAGAAGAGAAACACGTGGATCCCAAAAATGACGAGAGTGGAAGACATCATGATCAGAGGTAAATCCCTGAAATGGCAATGGGCTGGACATACTGCCAGAAGAACAGACCATCGATGGACAGCCGAAATTTTAGATTGGATTCCAAGGGACAGGAAAAGACCCAGAAGAAGACCACATGGAAGATGGGTAAATGAAATTCGAAAGTATGCGGGAGTGACATAGAGGAGACTGGCACAAGACAGACCGTTGTGGAGGAAACTTGGGGAGACCTTCGTCCAGCAGTGGATTGATAATGGTTGACAATGATGATGATGATATATGTAAGGTCAGGTGATGCGTTGCATTGCAGCCTCTCCTTGACAAATGTCAACCCCGCCTTCTCGTGGTGCATCCTGTTCCTACTAAAGGGGCTCTGACGACCGCCAATAGCGGTTGAACTATACCATCGGGATTAGAGGAAATTCTATCCCACACTCACCAACCCGCTTGGCCAGCGTGGTGAGTTATGGCCAAACCCCTCCAAAATGACTCCACAACTTAAATCTTGGCCCTCAGTCTCCGGTAGCTGGAATGTACCTGGCCAAGGCAGCGGCCAATGCGACATGAAGGCAGAGGGTGCTAAGAATCCCCGGAGGACCGGACTAGGCTGCCATCTGATGCTGACCTTGGCAACGTACAATGGACGCTCCCTATCTTCTGATTCAAGGCTTCTTGAATTGGAAGAGGAACTACAAAGGATCAAGTGGGACATCGTGGGGCTAAGTTAGGTAAGGAGAAAAGGAGAAGATCTCATCGAACTGAAAAGTGGACATCTCTTCTACTATCGTGGGACAGATACTGGCAGAACTAGTGGTGTTGGATTTATAATAAACAAGAAACTGAAGGATAAAGTTGGAGAAGTTGAAAGTTCCTCTGACAGAGCTGCACGGCTGGTTATCGAACTCTCGAAAAGATACCAGGATCAGATTATTCAAACTTATGCACACACCACAAGTCATCCTGAAGAAGAAATTGAAGAATTTTATGAGGAAATTTGTCATCTAAATAATAAAGGTAAGCAGCACTTGAAAATAATTATGGGAGATTTCAATGCAAAAATAGGGCAACGGCAACAGAATGAAACTTCAGTAGGTAAATTCGGTCACGGCAACAGAAACCAGCGAGGAAATACTCTCGTTGAGTTTGCAGAGGCAGAAGGGTTTTTCATCTTGAACTCCTTCTTCAAGAAAAAGCCACACAGGAAATGGACATGGAGACATCCAAATGGGACGACAAGTGAAATTGATTTTATTATGTGTAACAAAAAATTCGTCATAGAAGACTGCAGTGTGCTAAACAAGTTCAACACAGGTAGTGACCATAGATTGATGAGATGTAAGATGCACCTCAACACTAAACTGGAACGTGGCAAGCTCATAAGACAAACAAAATCTATTGACATAACCAACCTTAAAAAACACCATAATACCTTCAAGTTGGAACTGAAGAACAGGTTCTCTGCTTTAGAAGGCCTAACATCGGAAGAAGTGGACATCTCTGAAGTTAACAGAAAAGTAACCAAAGCTCTTATGGAAACAGCAACAAAATTAGCTGGGTCTAAGAACAAGTTGCATGTAAATAAATTATCAGGAAAAACGAAAATGTTGATGCAAAAAAGAAGAGAGATCAGGACAACTAAAGATGTGACTTCCAAAGTGGAATATATAGAGCTATGCAAGACAGTACGAAAAAGTATCACTGAAGACGTAAGAAAATTCAACTGTGAACTAGTGAGGAAAGCAATTGAAAACAACCAAAGCCTAAAGATAGCAAAGGGACATCTCAGTAAGGGAAGAAAACAGATTATGGCACTGAGAAAAGAAGATGGTTCTGTAACAAGAAATAGAGGCGAAATTTTGACAAGAGTGAAAGATTTCTACTCCAAATTATATGAAAGGGATGATACATGCACTCCAGACATCATGAAAGATACCAGTACCAGAGTTCCTCCAGTCCTTCCAGCAGAAGTTGCACATGCAATCAAGAACATGAAGCGGGGAAAAGCTCCAGGAGAAGATGGAATTACTGTAGACATCATACAAGAAGCAAGTGGAGAAATCGAAACAGTACTCGCCCAAATTTTCACTCGATGCCTTAATGAAGGAAAGATTCCTGAGGATTGGAACACCGCTACAATGATCCTGCTACATAAGAAAGGTGACATTGAGGATCTCGGAAACTACAGACCTATCAGCCTCCTATCAGTAGTTTATAAAATCTTCACTAAAGTTCTTTCACACCGCTTGAAGGTAACACTGGACATGGCTCAACCGAGAGAACAAGCTGGATTCAGGAGTGGCTACAGCACAATAGATCATATCCATGTGCTGAGAGAACTAATTGAAAGAGCGAGGGAATATGAACTTCCATTGTGCATGGCTTTTATCGATTATGAAAAAGCCTTTGATTCGGTGAAACCATCAGCAGTTACAATGGTTCTGAAATCCTGCGGTACTGAAGATGCATACATTAATATTATTAATAACATCTATGAAAATGCAAGTGCAAAGATTAGGCTGTTTGAAAATACAACACACATAAAAATTGGAAAGGGAGTGAGACAAGGTGACACCATATCTCTGAAGCTCTTCAATGCCACATTTTAGGGTGTATATATATATTTCTATTCATCTCTCTTAACTTACTTTTGAGTATACGCCAATTCCTCTACATCTCATAACGATATCAAATGGAATATGAGAAATGTAGAAAAAGGTCGTACCGTACGGGGACACATATAAGGTAAACTCTTAAAACGTGCTCTTTCTGCCACCTTAATTGTTTAAATCGATAAGTCTAATTTACTCGGGTAATCATTTAATGACACTCAGAAAAGCTACTTGAAGTTGGATGCAATCCCTGCCATTCACGTTACGAAATTCAAGTATCCGCTTCCCTACAAAAACTGCCAAATTTACACGGTACAGCGAAAGAACACCTGCAAACTGATTAAACGATCAGTCCAAACAAATTGCTGTCCCCTTACAGAAAACAGACGCACTGTAAGTTCACAGGACCTAAAACGCATGGGGGATGCTGACGTGTTGCTATCTGTTGGCCACTCTCCAATCACTACAGCGCAAACAGCGTGCTGGGTGGAAAACATAGCGCGTCTAGTTAACTTCTTCCAGTTATGATTCTGGAGAATTTTTAAAATCGTGTGACGGTCTTAAATGTCTAAGAGAACTACTTCCATTACTTGGTTCATTCGAGATCTTGCTAAGCACTGCAAAACTGTCCCACAGTAGATGATTGCTCTCAAAAATTTTCAGTAATTTGCAATTATTTTTTATCTCTACCACTCACATATTGGTTTACATGTTCCAATAGGGTACTGGTTAAAAGGGCATGACTTCATGTACAAAATGTAAATACATATTTAAACGAATTGAACGAAGAAACTGTCACTCAGTATTCTGATTAAATAAATATATTCAAAATTATAATTTCAGGAGAATTTGAACAATATGCTGCACAATACATAGTTCTGTTTTATCAATATCCGTGTCTTGTCCATTCATTATGGTACATAATCCTACATAGAGCTCTGCAGAATGAATGCATGACATTTGAAGACAATAGAAAGGAGGTTGCCGACACATATTGCTTCTCTTCAAGCGTCTCCAAACTGTTTTCGTTCACAATCTGGTCACAAACGGAAAGCATTAACTCTGTGGGTAAAAGTTTAACCGTCAATCCGCGGATCAAGAATTTTAACAACATTGTCAAGATGTTAAGCACAGTTAGCCAAACAATTCATTCATAATATTTATTCAAAAGGAACATTCTATTTGATGGTGTGTTTGAAAATATCAGTACAGTAAAACTCGTGATTTTAAGGATGCATAGCATATAGTACCTACGATTTTATGCCTACAAAATTAATGTGACAGCACCTGTACAAAGAAATATATACATTTCGTGATTTACGAATATAAACCATTAATTAATCAAATAACTGAAATCAGATCCTTCTCCTATGCAAAATTATTGAAGTTACGTTGCATGTAGGAGCACATGGAAAAGCTGAATCGTATTTGGTACGTTACTGAACGAGTAGGAACTGAATTAAAAGGTGTTAGTGTTTGAAATGTGAATTTAAATGTAAAGTTTATAAGCATCAGATATTGTATTACACAAATGAAAAAAGTGAGTAAAAATGTATTTTTCTGTTAACTTATCTCCATTTCTATGTTTTCAACAAATGTTTTTCTAATTATACAAATAAAAAAGGTGCGACAGCATGAGTTTTAAGTGTAATACTTTGATGCCTGTTTTTGTACTATGTCTCCGTTTGAACTGAGCGGTTTTGCAGAGGACGAGTTACGCAAAGTAGTTCTGGTATTTCCCCTCCTTGGAGTTAGTGGCCTTAAATAAGTGACGAGAGAGTACTTATAGGTTTTAGAAAAATGGCTTGAATTCTAATTATCGTTAAATCGTAAAAGATAATGAAGGCAACTGTATATGTTTCCTCTACTGAGTGGATTTTTGTTCTCCTCACTGTTGAATAACAGAACGCTTTGGTTTATAAAGAGCATTTCTGGAAGTAACGTAAATTAAAATAATAACTATATTCACAATATTCCCATGAATTTTTTCAGCGAAAAAATTGCAAGTCATAAATACATTATTTTAGGCCATAGGTCTCATCGATGATAAGGGAAATATTCAGGAAAGTTTGTGTGTGATCAATTAGAAATATAATGTAAAAATTCATTCTCTCTTTGAAATCTAAAGAAAATTTCCGTACTTTTCGCGGTTAAACATATTTTATTATTTTCCTGTGCACTGCACAACAGGAACAACTTTCTGATATTTTAAACGAAATTAGTTCAAAAAATGAAACACCTGAGGGAGGCGGAAAATTAGAATAAAGTCATGCCTTGATCGGAAGAAATCTACTCAAAAATCAAATTTAAGTTTCAGATGTGTCAGGTTTGTGACGTGCAGAGTTTTATGTTGAAACAATCCTGCCGTTCGCAACTACAGTTTCGAGTGCAAATATTGGGGATTTACATTTGCACAACCACGCATAGTTACTTTCTTAAATCATGGACTTTAAGCAAAATCCACCCTATGAGATGGACTACACGAATGGATCTCATTCGGGGTCTCAGAAGAAATTATACCTCTCCCCCACTGGCAACGGGACACAGAGCATACTACTGTGAACTCAATAAAAAAAACAACTACTTTCTTAACAATTCAAGAGTTGGAACGGCCTCAAAAGTCGATCATTACTGAAAAAATTAAAAACACTAGGGATACTGTATATATTGGTTCTAAAAAAAGGATCTTGAGTACCAGAGTCAAGGAGCTTAAATACGATGTTCGTAATGGCAATTTATCAACCACTTTGTCTCGTCTGGTTGGAACCGGTTCCTATACTCCAAGATGGAATGAGGTATCCATTATAAACTCTCCAGGTAAGCTCTCACTATTATTATTTATGGAGAGCCTATATATTACATCATTCGGATCTCGCTGCTGTAATGACTATGTCCCTAAAGTTATGTCGGAACCATGGACTATTTTATTTAAACATTTTCATGATTTATTTTAAATGCACTATGTAAATCATAGACAGCGTTGCGTTATTGCTGGTTTGCGACGATGGTGTTGTGTATATATGTATATATATCTTGGTCTTACTCGTGAATGTAACATCTGAGGATGGGGACTTTGTGATCCTCGAAAAATCTCATGTGGTATGTGTTTTTTCAGTAAAGCTTTAGTACATGTAGTGTAACTGTGCTACATATACTGGCGGAAAGTGAAAAAAGAACACCAAGAAGAAATTGGAGGACGATCATGAAATTTACATAAGTTAATGGGGTCGAGTGTACGTAGGTGTGATGTTAATTTCGGGACCAACCGGTAAGCGCTTACGCCACAGCACGGCATAATATGCAAATTACCGTCGCTGGTATTTAAGGAGTACGGCGAAGTGAATGTAATCAGTCGTCGGCGTACGGACACGTGCCAAGATCCTCAAGAAGATGCAATGCCTGGACATGGAAGACGTGTACGATTTTAGCAGTTATCGGATTTTGAGCGAGGTCGTCTGGGCGGACTCCGCGAGGCCGGGAGGTCGTATCGTCGTATTGCGGAGCGAATTGAACGGGAAGTATCTGTGGAGGTACGATGGTGGAGTAGATGGTAAGAGAAACATTCCCACACGAGAAGACGTAGAACAAGGAGTCACAGACGGACTGATGAGCTGACCGATCGACGCATAAGAAGAGCGGCGTTGTCAAGCAGAACATCCACTGCGACGCAAATCTGAGCTGCCGTTGCACCTGAGGTGACTGTGCGAACAATCCGCAACCGTCTACGGGATGCAGGACTACGTGCACGTGTGCCTTGGTCATGCGTTCCTCTGACTCCAGCCCACCGTCAGGAACGCCTGCAGTGGTGTCGGCAACGTCTGCACTGGAGAACGCAATGGCGATCTGTCGTGTTCAGCGATCAAAGCAGATTCTGCTTGGGACCCTCCGATGGCAGTATGAGTGTTCGAAGACGCACACGGAAGCATCTACACCCTTCTTGCATCCACCAGCGATACACAGGGCTTACACCTGGTCTCCTGGTGTGGGGAGTGATCAGTTATCATTCCCGTGCTCAACTAGTGTTTGTAACGGGTACGTTAAACAGCACCTCCTACATCAACAACATCATTCAGCCCGTTGTTGTGTCATTTGTAAGGTCAGTCCATCGTGGTGTTTTACAGCAAGATAACGCACGCCCAGACACGGCACGTGCAACGCAACATGCACTTCAGGGTGTGAGACAACTTCCCTGGCCTGCACGTTGTCCGGATTTGTCCCCCATTGAGCACGTGTGGCATTTTATGGGACAACGACTTATACGGTCTCCACGGCCAGCCACGACCATCCCCGATTTACGCGTCCAGGTTGAGGATGCTTGGAACTCAATAACCCAAACTTACATCCAGCATCTGTACGACAGACTCCATACCAGAATTGCACAGTGTGACGCAGCTCATGGCGGTTCAACCTCGTACTAACCATGTTACATGGAAATGTTATTTTTCAGTTTACCAGCAAATACAGCTGTATTTTGCCACAATTTTTTTATCGTGTTATTCTCTGTATTCCGTTATTATGCTGTATAAATTTCTTTGGAATCAGAAGTCTCCTTCTTGGTGTTCTTTTTTCACTTTCCGCCAGTGTATGTGTTTTATCGTGTTCAGTCGATATTTTACCCTTCAACATTTTTAACACGAATTATCCTTCATCAAATCTTTCTTTACATCGTCTTTTGTTTTAAGTCAACGTATTTCAGCATACCGTGAATTGGTGTCAATAAAAGTAACGAAATAGCGTGAACCACAAAGAGATTGGGTTTTCATTAGTCCACAGACATCTGAATGAACGATGTCCAGCAATTGTCTGCTTTCGAATCTGGATTTCTTCGGAAAGGATTTTGTTGTTTGTTTCGCCTGAATACACACTTTACAGTTCCTTAAGGTATCCTTATTTTGAAAAGAGAGTCCTCACTCCATTTTATCTGCTTTAAGCCTTTTGAGGTCATTCTCATTTAAATGACTATACTTTTGGTGCCATTTCTGAAATTCTGTGACCATCGCCACATTCTGATAACTTGGTGTAGCATAATAAAATTCACCTTTTCTAACTGCTGGGAAAAGAATAGTTCCATTAAATTCAACAACTCTGGTTTCTTTTTGGGTGAAAATAACTGAAAAGTCATTTGCTGTGGCTTTTGACACAGACAGTAAATTGCTTTTCAGCTCAGGAACACAGAGCACATTTTCGAATCGAATGTTTTTTATTTCTTTTCCGTTCGGAACTAAATCCGTATGGATCCTTTTCTGGTTACCCCCGCTGTTTTGTCTACAGCGAGATTCACGAAGCAATTTGTCTGTTTATTTATTTCAGAAAACAGATCTTCGTGATTGCGCATATGCGACGTTGCTCCACTATCTAAACACCATGCATATTTTGCATTGTGAATGGCATTCATTTTTATAGCAGTACGCGTACTTTCATTTCTCAGTTTTGTTACCATAGAAATCTCTTGTTTTAAGGACTTGCCTTTTTGTCAGCACTTCATTTACGACGTTCAGAAGATTTATGACTCATCTTCGAACAGTAGTTACATTTATAACTACGGAACACTTTCTTGTTCCTTTTGTCTTTCTTCTCTTGATTCTGCCTCCAGTTGCTAGAGCTTATCTTCGGGTTCCAATAATTCTGTCTGTTGAAAGACAAGTATGCTGTTTGGCAATTTAGATTCATTTTCTGTTTTTCGAGCTTCCCATTCTTCCAAAAGCTTGACTTTCAGAATATCAGGTTTCGGTAGCTCATCTCTAGATTCTATGGCACAACGAAAGTTGTCGAAGCTATCTGGAATACTGTATAGCAATAATATTTAAAACAGATCATCAGCTATTGCAATATCCAATTCGTAAAGTTTGTCAACTATTTCAAAAAATTCGGTCAGGTGTTCCGACATATCATTAATGTCGTTTACCTAGCGACATAAAAGTCGCTTCAGTAATGTAACCTTTCTAGCTGGTACTTTCGATTCATAAACTGATCGAAGCTTTTGCCAAACTTCACATGACATTTTGCAATTCTTTATGTGACAAAGTTCGCTTGGACAGATCGACAGAATTATGCCTTATTTAGCCTTCTGGTCATTCAGTATCTATTTTTTAAGCCCCTCTAACTTAGCTGCGTTTGTTCCATTAACAGGTTTCGGATTTTGACCGGTTACGTAACTCCAACGGTCGTTGTGGGTCAAACTGGCTTCCATTTGAATCTTCCAGGTGTCGTAATTGCATTTGCTCGGTTTGTCGATATGTATTTGCGACATTATTTATCTATGAAAGCAATCGAAAAATTTGATAAACGCTAATTACCAACGGCTAGATCGAAGATTGGTACTTCCGGTCGCACGTTTTAATTTTCTCATCATTCTGATAACCACTGTGCGCTTGCCTGGTCAATTACTGCGTATCTCCCTGCTTGCCTGGGCAATCACTGCGTCTTTTATCTGCTTGCCTGGGTCTCATTAACCAGTGAGCCTGCCAGGGTGCCACAGTGTAAGTGTGTTTGGCCCATAAGCAATGTGGGGTGAAGGTGCATTAAAATGCTACAGGTGGAACAGTGGAAATTACTACTAGTAAGACATGTTTTTTAAAAACGGTATAACTCGAATATTTATTACGATAATAAAAATATATTAGACATAAACAATCAAAAGAATAGAATTCATCGACGACTGTTCGATCACAACCTTCCCCTGGGAAAGCAGGAACAGCTCTGACAATACTTTTCCGTTACAGCGCGTGCATTTCAAATGCTTGTCACGAGAACAATGCGTGAGATAATACATATACATCTGACATGACTTGAATTACAGTGTACAATAACAGATGATTAATTACGTCATTACATAAGAATAAACAGCAAATAAGTATTGATTTCCAACATAGATATAGGGAGTGGCTTTTCTGGTATCAGTAAAGAACTAGGAAAAAAACAATAGTCGACTGACCATGCTCCCGAAGCCACTAAATACCCCCTCCCCAAAAGTGGAACTTTCTGTAAACGATAATGGCTGTACTGCATGTAATCGTTTCAAGCGAAAAGAAAAAGTGATGGAAGGACTACTTCCTGGCGGCGGGCTATTGATCCAACGGTTCCCATCAATTGGCGTGTCGTATAAATACGTGTCGGACGTGTGATGAAACAGAAGCAAGTGACGGTGCAGAATAACATGATTATCTACTTCATAGATAGCTCATGGGAACTAAAAACATTTAAACAAAATAAAGGTTTGTATTGAATTATACAAGAAATCAATCCGTTTCTTTTCGCTAACTAAATGTATTCGACTTTCTTTTACACAAGTCATTATTGCTTTTTAAATCCCAGTTTTAAATTTCGACTTCGAAATGTCGAGCATTTCGAGCATTCGTGAAACTTCGGATAGTAATTATGCATGAAATTTATTTGGAAGATCGCTAAAATTTATAGAATGCAAGCTCTGCATTGTACTACAGTAGTAAAAGAACCTTTTTCTTTAGAACATTGAACTGTTTTTCTTCTACACACATTCATTTCCGAAGATTCGCTTACAATTTTTAAAGAAAACAGTATAATAGAGGATTTCTCTGACGCTTCGACTCAAATATGCGAATCCACCACTGAACTAATGACAAATTTCCCAATCAAATATTTCTAAAATCATATTTAATATGTTTTCAAAAACATTATCCAACGCAGAATTACCGGTATTTAGTGCTTTAACAAACTGAATTTCATTGCGGTGGGAGGGTAGTTAGGGAGTACTCTAAATGAATGCGATTTCAATATGAAGAATAGTGCATTGTACAAAATTATTTTGCTGTCGACATCAGCAATTTTTCTTCCCAGCAATGCAAATTTATCCTAGAAATTCTTCCCTTTCTTTGAAAATCTTAGGTACAACATTGTTTGAACAATATTCGCTTAAACACATTCATTTCTGAATATCCATAAACAGTTTTGAAAAGTATTTCACTTAACTTTAAGAGATGAACGTGAATTTGTACACCTCGCAACACAGGAGCTTGTCTAGAAATCTAATTTCAATTACATGTTGAAATAATCCTTACTAATTTTGTTCAATGCAGATTCACGTGGACAACCTCAATGCTACATTCACTGATTTCAATACGACCCTCACAAAAAGTTCTCAATGCAACGCGTGTACTTTCTTTTTATTTTCCTTGAAAATTCCTTTCACTTCCTTCTGTGTGAAAGAGAGTTGGAGTCTCACATCCGAATGTGGATCCCCTCTGTTTCTATACTTCGATTTTGTGAAAATATCAGTGCGAACCCAGCCTCGCACAGATATGATCTATTCTACATGTTTTTATGTTCTTTACTTTGAATGAAGTTTGCTCAATTTATTAGATACAGATATTTTCAGATACATTTATTCAAATTTTATTGTTTTAGAGTTTTCTCAACTACTGAAGTAAATATCAGATAATTTTACGAAAAAATTGTCAATAGTTCATGTTTCAAGTTCTAATTCTTATGAGAAATATAATCAAAAGTTTATTTACCCCGAAAAATAGCGGACGTATTTATAAAAAATTTCGAAAGTATCCGCCCCTTTTTCTGGTTGTAATGCACCACCAAACTGCTAACGCGTTGTAGTATTAGACTTTTAGCGCAAAAAGGCAGTTCTCCCTTAAAAAAAAAATTGGCTCTTCGAGTTTCATCTGTCGTCTAGCACAGCGTATTGGGCGTTGTTGCTGTTCTTGAAACTTGGCCGCTTCTCTCTCTCAAAGTCGCCAATCAGAGGAGCTCCAGTGTTTTTTTTTCTGAAGTTTCGTTCAGATATTTAAGGTTGAAAAAATTATCTAACGCATTCATTAGCAGAACACGAATGTCCACATTAACTCCAAGGAATGTCGATCGTACAGTAACAGCCCAATAGTGTCCCGAGGAAAATATTATGTGAAGTAAAACTCAGAGAAAATAAAAATTTGGATAGGGATAGTAAGGAGCGTACGCCACTGAACCAGTACATGTACACGGAGCAACTTCAGTTGTATGGAAAATAATATAGGCCCTTCTGATCTTTAAAAAGAATCGTATTGAACAATCCAGAATTAGTAATAACACTGCACAACAACAGAACGCTTCTATAGGAAAGTGTGCAATCCACTACCAATTTCACGTGCTGAACACGAATATCGCCATGAACAAATTTTATGGGCTCTCGTTTCGGAATCTTATAATAATTTATAATATTAGGTAATAAATAAATTTATTATTATTATTAATTATTATTATAATTACATATTAATTATATTTTATTAAATATTAATTATCACTAACTTTTTTTTAAGTTTTTAATATAACTTATATTTTTTTATTTTTGTTGTAATACAAGGATACGAATTTTTGCCTAATATTTCATCATACCTTGGTCTACCTCATATCTAGAAATTATTGCACCATCCTGTGCTACGTCTAGAGTGACAGTGACTTCATGTTTATGATGCCAGGTGATGCAATCGTTAGTTTTTATGAGCGAGAAAGCGCGCCCTGAGTCAGTTTCTTTAACTTCGTCGGGGAGCGTGCTCTGCTGTTTACTTCGAAGAACTAGCTTATACAAGTGATCCTGGCACTGCCTAATGTGCAGTAGCAATGCCACGTACGTGTGTTAATATTGCAAACGATTTTTGTTATATTTGCTGCACCGAAAAAGACCATCACTAAGGTAGTAAACTGGGCTCCACACATATGTTGCCGCACTTGTGTAACTAATCTTTCACAGTGGCTTAATGGCAAAACAAAGGCAATGCCATTTGCCGTTCCCATGATTTGGAGGGAGCCTGCCAAACACGTAAGTAAAGTTTCCTTTTGTATGGTGCCATGTTTTTGTGGAGGCGTAACGAAGAAAAAGAAGTGGACTATAGACTACCCTAACAAAGATTATGCTGGGCGACCTGTATCACATTGCGAAAAACTTCCCATTTCCAGGCATACGAAAGATTTTGTCATCAATTCAGACGAGGACGAGGAACACGATGTGTATTCTCAACCGTGAACTTCAGAGGTTCACGAAAGTAAGGATGGTGAAACATCTGCGCCACACAGAATCACATCGGAGGAACTTAACAACCTTTTTTGCGATTTGGATATATCTAAATCAAATGCGGAGATACTGGTATCAAGACTCCGACAATGGAATCTTCAGGAACTAAATGTCCTAGTGACTTCGTTTTGTATTCGGTATTTGTCATCAGTAATAAGAAACTTTTTTCAAAAAAAAAAAAGGGAAAGCCTTGTGTTCTGGAATGTTGATGGCCTGTTGCAAGAACTCGGAATAGTATATAATCCACAGGAATGGATGCTATTGATTGACTCGTCAAAATTGAATCTCATGGTGGTTTTGCTACAGAACGGGAATCAGCTTCCATCCATTCTTCTACGACATGCCGTCCACATGAGGCAGACCTATGACAACATAAAGCAGTTATAGAACATTCATTACAAATCGTATGCTGAAATATCTGTGCTGACATGAAGGTAGTGTTTTTGTTCATGGGCCTTCAACAGGGATATATGTATCAAGCATTGCTGCTTTCTTTGTCAGTAGGACAGACGAGCTACAGATTCGCACTACATACCGAGAGACTGGCCTCAGGAGGTTTGAATTCAGAAGAAATGAATGTGCAGAACCGACAAATGGTAGACCCACATAAAATAATCCTACTTCCTCTACACATCAAACTCGGCCTGCCACCCCGGTGGCGCAGTGGTCTAAGGCGCTGGCCTCTGATCATTCGTCCGTAAGGGGTCCGGGTTCGAATCCCGGTCAGGCATGGATGTTGTGTTTGTCTTACGGCACTGGCTCTCTCCCTTCCCTGGAACCAGTGACCCTAAATTAGGGACGGGCGACTGCTTATAGCCCATTGAGTTGCTCACGGTGGTCGTTAAACCTCGAATAAAAAAAAAAAAAAAAAAAAAAAAAAAACTCGGCCTTTTTAAAAACTTGGTTCAAGCCGTAGACAAGAATAAACCTGCGTTCAAGTACCTGCATGGAAAATTTCCTTGACTCAGCGAAACCAAAATTAAAGAGGGAGTTTTTGTGGGTCCTCAGGTCATACATCTCTTCAGAGACGCGAGGTTTGAGAAACTCCTTCAGCGTGACGAAAAGCAAGTGTAGGATGCATTTTGTCCAGTGGCAACAAACTTCCTGGGAAATGATAGGGAAAAACTTATAAGAATCTGCTTGGGCACATGCAGGCTCTGTTTGATAAATTTGGCTGTAGAATGTCCTTAAAGATCCACGTCGTTGAATTTTTCCGGATAACAGCGGAAAGTTTAGTGATGAGCACGGTGAGCTTTCAACAAGGATGTTAGCTGTGGTTGAGCAACAATACCAGTGAAAGTGGTCCTGCTCGATGCTGGCGGACTACTGTTGGACGCTCTTCAGAGATGCTCCTCAGGTGGAATACAAGGTAAAGTCTTGTCGAATTTGAACGTCATGAACTGGTAATTAATCGACTTGAATAAATTCCTGTACATATATCCTCAAATAAAATAAATGATAAAATAAAGAAATCAATAAAAAAATCGATAAAAATAATCAATACAATCGCAAATTAATAAAATAAATAAATTCGTCATATTTTATTATATTTACTTTAATACAGATTTTCTCACCCGTTACCGAACCCGGCATTTCTTTAATAATATTAACACCAATGAAGATATTGCAACGAAATTTGAAGTGGACTTACGTCATTTCGTGCAAAATGTGATGATATCACAACATGTGCTGGAAGTGGCTACCATTTGTGTCCAGACAGCATTGAACACGGTCCTGTCTGCCAGCCAGACGGAATGCGCCTCATTGTCAGACACGTTCCTAAGTGAGGCGCCACTGAGGAGCAGTCTTCCAGCCAGCCGGACTCGCCTCTCAGCTGCTTTGTTATGTCATGTCGATGGGCGTGTTTACACATTACGGTTGCTGATAGTGAGTGATCGTGCTCGTGGCTGTTCGCGTACAAGTGAAAATCAATCTGTATACTTTGGAGGAGCGAGTGTTTGTTGTTCGCACTTATTGGAAAACAGAAATTGGATGACGAAGAACTCTTCTCTGGATATCACCATCATTTCGTTTACAGATCCCATACCAGTGTGGCCGATATTCAGTACTTTTTCAGTGGCCGAGTAATTTTGAAGTGTCTATGGCCACCGTGCTCTCCATGTCTGAGGCTTCCTGATTACTTTTAATGGGGATATCTAAAATTGAGAGTTTACCAAAAGAAACCGAATTTCTTCGGTGATGTTTGCCTTGAAAGCAAACATCACCGAAGAAATTCAGGCAGTGACGTCGGAAGTATTGGCAGGGACTTTCCACAAAATTGTACGCCGGGTTCAATGCTGTCTGGAAGCAAATGACGACCAGTTATAGCACATGTCGTTATGCCATCATATTTCGCAAAACATGAGGTAAGTCCACTTCAAATTTCGTTGCAGTATCTTCATTGGTGTTAATATTATTAAAGAAATGCCGGATTCGGTAGCGAGTGGGACACCCTGTATTTTGATACATTGAATTTAATATGTTTATGTATACATATATACCTAATATATATAAAAATATACATAATTATATTTATATAATAATATACATATATCTCTAATATACCAAAGCCTAAAGATAGCAAAGATACATCTCAGTAAAGGAAGAAAGCAGATTATGGCACTAAGAAAGGAAGATGGTTCTGTAACAAGAAATAGAGGCCACGTTTTGACAAGAGTGAAAGATTTCTACTCCAAATTATATGAAAAGGATGATACATGTACTCCAAACATCATGAAAGGTACCAATAGCATAGTTCTTCCAGTCCTCCCAGCAGAAGTTGCACATGCAATCAAGAACATGAAGCGGGGCATAGCGCATTATTCCTTTGGTAATTACTTTCAACAGAAGGGATCATGCAATCAAGATTCTGACAGCGTGGTATCTCGCAATAATCTGTTGGTAATGACTTTCACCACAAGGGATCACAATTGCAATGAATGAGTGAACTTGGTCCGCAACAATGTTCAGATACCCAAAACCGTCAGAGAAGATGGAATTAGTGTATACATCATACAAGAAGCAAGTGGAGAAATCAAATCAGTACTCGCCCAAATTTTCACTCGATGCCTTAATGAAGGGAAGATTCCGGAGGATTGGAACAACGCTACAATGATCCTGCTACATAAAAAAGGTGACATTGAGGATCTCAGGAACAACAGACCTATAAGCCTCCTATCAGTGGTTTATAAAATCTTCAGTAAAGTTCTTTCACACCGCTTGAAGGTAACACTGGACATGACTCAACCGCGAGAACAAGCTGGATTCAGGAGTGGCTACAGCACAATATATCATATCCACGTACTGAGAGAACTAATTAAAAGAGCGAGGGAATATGAACTTCCATTGTGCATGGCTTTTATCGATTATGAAAAAGACTTTCATTCGGTGAAACCATCAGCAGTTACAATGGCTCTGAAATCCTGCGGTATTGAAGATGCATACATTAATATTATTAATAACATCTATGAAAATGGAAGTGCAAAGATTCGGCTGTTTGAAAATACAATACACACAAAAGTTGGAAAGGGGTGATACAAGGTGACATTATATCTCCGAAGCTCTTTAATGCCACATTGGAAAATGTCTCTCAATTACTGAACTGGGAAAACAAAGGGGTAAAAATTAATGGAGATTATCTAACTCACCTTCCTTTTGATGATGACGTAGTCATTTTTGCAACTACCCTACCAGAGCTGCAGAGTATGATCCAGGAACTTGCTGACAAGAGTAAAGAAGTGGGATTAAGAATGAACTTTCAGAAGACAAAAGTGATGTTTTAATGCTTTTACAAAAAATGAAGATTTATCGATTGATGGAGAAAAAGCTGGAGATAACAGACACGTACATTTATCTTGGACAGCAGATAGCAAGTGGTGGTCACATTGATGAAGAAATTAATCGGCGTACAAAACTTGCCTGAAGAGCTTTTGGAAGAAACAGCATAATTTTCAAGAGCAATATGCCATTATGTCTTAAAAGAAAAGTGTTTGATCAATGCATCCTTTCAGTGCTTACGTATGGTGCAGAGACGTGGAACTTAACCAAAAGAGACATACAAAGGCCGCAGACAACTCAAAGTAGCATGGAGAGGTGCATACTTGGTGTAACCAGGAGAGATAAGAAGAGGAACTCGTGGATCCCAAAAATGACGAGAGTGGAAGACATCATGATCAGAGTTAAATCCCTGAAATGGCAATGGGCTGGACATACTGCCAGAAGGACAGACCATCGATGGACAGCAGGAATTTTAGATTGGATTCAAAGGGACAGGAAAAGACCCAGAAGAAGACCACATGGGAGATGGGTGGATGTAATTCGAAAGTATGCGGGAGTAACATGCTGGATACTGGCACAAGACAGACCGTTGTGGAAGAGGCGTGGAGAGACCTTCGTCCACCAGTGGATTGATAATGGTTGACAGTGATGATGATGATATCTATAATATGCAAGGAACACATATCCATTATAAATAAATCGCTGTCAATTCAGATTTTTTATGGTCATATACGTGTTCAGCGCATCGAATTAATTTCAGAAATTCCTACTTTGATCTCGGAAGCATGAACTTCGTTCAACAGTTTTGTCCTGTGTTATTTCTTCACTCCACCAGATTCCATTTAGCCGTTTAACAGCTTTTTCTTTCTTGTGCAATTCCATTTTTTAATTCCCTTACATCTGTACCTCTTTGTGTAATGTTCACACTTAGGTAATTATAATGATCAAATCTCTCAATTCCTTCGTTAACTTCTAGCTGTAAGTTTGTTTCTTTACTTACAATGCACAAATACTTTGTTTTATTTAAAGACGTAATTAATCCCCATTTTTCACATTCTTCTTTTATTTTTGTAGTCATATACTCCAAGTCAAACTCTTTTTCAAAAAGTGCCTCATCATCAGCGAATTTACTCAAAGGAAATTCCGAATATTTATGTACTTACCGGTAAGCAATTCATCCTTATTTAAATCACAGGGTCAAGACAGAGCGATGAAATATTGATATCGAGTTACTGTCTCTTTCTAAATTTCATAAAAGCCTCATAATAATAACAAACAAGAGAAGTTTCTGTAGAATATTTGTAACACTTCCATAGATAAACTAACACTTTAATTCGTGATGCTGAATCCATGTAACATTTCCACAGACATTGGAGACAGCTCATTGGGAACTTTTGGAATATGCCTAAAATAGGCGAACATGTAAGCGAATTAAAATAACAAACCCTTAAAAACTTATTGCTTAAGAGGTAAACTAATATTTTTTCAGAATATAAAACTGAAAACTTTCTTCATGAGGTTTTTGTTATGTATATTTATTATCCACGAGAGAACATTTTGCAAAATGTGTTTCTACTATAACAATTAAAAAATACTGTAGCGCAACATCAAAACGATATACATATTTTTAGACAGAACAATGCGAAATTGCACACACAATGTTGGAAAATAAGAAAATGTGAAAGGTACATCACCATCACGTGTACAGATAATTAGGAACGGCGTCAATGCAACTTGTGTATTTTCGTTCTAATTTCCACTGAAATTATCATTAAATCGTGCCGGTCTTTCAGCTATTGAACATGAAAAAGCCGAAAAACGAAGTGATTTGTTCATTTCATTCATTCATCTTTCGTTATATTAGAATAAATCAGCCACCCCTTATATAACAACAAATCTTAACATAAAAGGTCAATTACAGAACAAACGAAAGGTTTTTACGGAGTCAATAATATACGCAAAAATACAAACCTGGGGTGCATATAACATGGCGTTCTTGGCAATGTTCTTTGAATGTGCTTTCAACATATATCTGTTAGGTCTATAGATTTGCTAAAACTGGAAACTTACTTGATGTTCTCTTGTGAAATTCACTTTGAAGAGTCGTATAACAGATATAAATTTTTTTTAGGTTCTGACGGAAAGTTCTTTTAGTGATCTATGCAGAAATTATCTTTCACTTGCGCTGAATGTGAATAAAATGAATATTCATCTTCCATGTGAATGTCCAGTTATCCTGAAGTGAAAGCCAAATATATACGGGAAAAATATCCCGAGGCTCTATTCACGATGGGAAATGAAGTTCATTGTTTGAGTTTCTAGTCTAACGGAGAAAAGGTGGATATGAGATCTATCCGTGCTTACGAAACATTTACATAAATGAATTATAATGTTGTACGTCGGTGTGTCTACACCAGGAAAATGAATGAAGAAACTCGGAAATCAGTGTATATCTAAATATCCGGCGGGATTTTACATTTCTAATGAAACCCAATTGAAATATGTTACTCTATATGGATATGTGGCATATATATGCTTCCGAAATATATTCATAAATAAATTTATCATTCCATGATAGGGAGCCTCTAGCATAACTAATATGATCGAAACTTAAAAATCAGTGCATGCATGTGCTTGTACATACGCTCGGGATTTTTTTCCTTTCCAGTGAAAGCCTATCAAAGGACATTTGGCGAAGTTGCCTCAATTTCTGAATAAAAATGCTTACATTAGTGAATGATAGTAAATAAGGAAATATTTTACAATATACAAAGCTGAAAACAAAGAAGTGAGAATACATTTGTGCTGTAAATGCTGTTGTTGAGCATAATTCTGAAAGAGAGACAGTTGTAATTTCCCTTTGTAACTCCACAAGTGAAAAAAAACAAAAATATCCAGATACTCTGTGAGGTCAAAAAATGTCTGCGAAAGTAGAATATACCAAGCTATCGGTATTCATCAGAACGTAATGCTTTCTTATAAATTTTTATGTAGGATCGAAAATTTCCCAGAAGAAAATTAAATTGTGATGCATCTCACTTTATGCCCTTTGTTGGTGAATGTTTAAGAAACACCATCAGCAGCTCACATGTTTGTTCGCAGTAACCCGTCCCTAATCAGGCCAACTGGTGACAGAGAAGGGAGAGAGTCAATGCCGTAAGAGAAGCACAACATACATGAATCAACGGTATTCGAATCTAAGCCAGTTTCAAAAAATCCAGGCAAGTCTATGGATCACGGGTATTTGAATCAGGCCTGTCGCAAATATGTTGCAAGTACAAAGCGACGATTACGTAATATACTTTTTGAACATTAGTATACTATAAAAAATGGAAGTTGTTTAACAGCATTAGCCAAAACTTGTACAGAAGAAAGTGTGCACCTGTATGGGACAATATTCACTTAATGTCTGGATACCCCAATGAAGCGTCTTTGAGATATGGCGAAGTTGTAGTGATAGATAAGTATTAAAATTCTTGTTCTAATGGTGACTAACCAGTTGCCGTAATCCACTCTTGGAGACACCTTATTCAAAAAAAAAAAATTAACTAACCTTATTCTCTACGGAAGACGTTATCAAGAGCTCAACATCCTTTACCAGAAACTTCATTCAACTCTGTTTGTAAACCGCGCCTAATTTTTTGCATTTGACCCTTGCACTATGTTATTCCATGTCATCAGTCGTCTTGTGTTACTGTGTACGTTAATGGCTTTATGAAGAGTATTTTTTTAGGTCTTATACATGATGAAGAGACCACCTGAGAGCCACAAAACCGCTCGTGTCTTTTATGAAACAATTAGTTAACGTACTTAGACGGTTTTATCTGTCTTCAGATGGTGAGTTGTACGTTTTGCAGTATTTGCATAAACGCATGTGCTGCGGTGGGTATGTCCTGTGCTTTAACAAGTTCAAGTCCCAAACTGCAGTCATTAGACAGGGACATAAATAGGTAGTCGTTGCTGAGAACAGCATTCCATGTTGTTGATCTCTCTGTTGGGATGTCTAAAAGATGAGCAGCCACAACTGGCTAATTAGCGAACTTTAGATTTAGGAGTTTCAACTCGGCCATAACACTGCTCAAGCAACACAAAATATTTGTCATGCGAAAGTAGAAGGTTCCGTGGACCACAGCCACCGCAACCAGATGGTTCAAGATCAGGTAGGATACGAACCATGGATTCGAAGGCCGAGTGGTGCCAGGCCGTATAGGCATATCCGACAACCGCACAAGGAAATTATCAGGTGAGCTTCCTACATCACAGACCATGGTGGTTTGTCGCCTTCAGAAACTCGGAGTGTTCTACAGGAGCTGCCGTATTGTTCCACACAAATTTGCGCAAGCTGAAGCAAACCCAATAAACTGCGCACGAAACTCCTGGAAAACCCCCGCGATGTACATTTCATGAAGATAATTATTACGTGCGTGGCAAAACGGGTCTATTTGGGCAATCCTAACACACAACAGCAGTGGTTGAGTCCGGCCAGTTGTCTGAACGTTTTGCGAAACGTGGGCGCTTCGGGAGCAAGGTGATGTTGTGTATCTGATGGAATTTCTAGGGGACAATCCATTAAGAATTTCTTCCGAACTGTCGGACCATCAACGCCAACCTCTACACAGAACAGCTGAAGCGGATGTATGCCATTTTGGAGGAAGAAGTGCCCGGCACTGGAGAACATATGGCGTACTCTCATACAGCAGGATAACACTCATCCTCATACCGCGCCAACGACCCGGCAAAACTCCAGGTACTTCAAGGCATCCAACATGTAACACACCCAGCATATAGTCTGCACCATGCCCCATTGTATTATTACCTGTTTCGGCCGGTGGTCCACTTTCTTCGAGGGCGGAACGTAAACAACCAGGACGAGGTGGGAGCTGGAGTGAAGGAGTTCTTCGCCTCAAAGGAAAAGAATCGGTACCGCCGCGTAATCGAAGAACTGGCAGACAGGTGGCTAGATACGTTGCAAGACAATGTCCTATACTATGAATGCTAGTCAGCTTTTGATATAAAGGTACGAATGAAAACGTAAAGTGATTCAAATATTGCAAAACGTTTGATTCACCCTCTGTACTTGGATTTATTCGGTGCATATATACAGACACCGATTATTACTAGTTGGTTCAATTTTGATTCAGTCATTTCATTATTAGCAGAATACTGTTGAATTATCTCCATGGATGCTCCAGATGTATCCTACAAACGGAAAGTGCAGCAAAAGCACTTAATATAAATTTTAAATATTCCAGTCTAAGCCAGAAATACCTAAAATAATTATGTTGTACTGTATGAATCGTATTTCAAAGTAAATGCAAAATAACTCTTAATAAATTGATAAATATCATTGTAAATTTCAGGGAACATATGATTTTTTATTTTTGATGTTCAATATCTGTAAACAAGCATTGGTCTTATTATTATGTGTAAGCTATTTATCATGAAATTCAGAGCAGTAAATATTTTATGGTCATACTTAATCATACAGGTAAAACCATATAAAATTATGAATAATGAAGGATACAACTTTTTGTGTAAACGTTTTTGGCCGGTGATATTACCTGCACAATACATGAAAATTGTAAAACGTTTTTAGCAAGATTCTTAGAAGATATAGTTCAGGTTTTTCGAATAAGATCTGCCGTGGATTGGCGCATATCGTCAGAGTGGATGCCAGAGTTTCTAGGAAACCACCATTGACTCTATAGGTTGTTTATTAAACAAATTATGGGAACAACATATGCTAGAAAATACTCACTCTCTACAAGAAAATTTAATAAAAATTGTGTATAATATTTTACATTCTTTTTTAAATAATTTTACACATTGGAAGTTTTAGCATACAGTAGAAGACGTAAATGTCCCTCATAACCAATCAAATTGTGAAATTTGCTTTCAATATTTAACTCAAATTTTTTTTATATATATAATTTTTTTATACTAACCTCGAGTTGATGGTGGCCTTTTCGGTATCGTTCGTGACTGCCACGGAAAGGGCATCAGGTTCGGTCCACTACATATCCGCCGTGCGTTGAATGGGCACGTTAAGCCGTCGGACCTCTGATACTGGCCCCCGTAATAAATAGGGTCGTCTTTCTCCCTCTTTCTACTTCGTTTACGTATCCCTTTCCTATCAGGCGCTCTAGCCCGAATCTTCTAGTTTCCTATTTCTAAGGGTTGTTTAAAACCTGGGGTCAGACATTGGCTTCCGTGGCACTTTCCTAGCGGGCATTCTAGCCCAAATCTCCTAGCTTCTTATGTCTAAGCGTTGTAAAAGACCTGGGGTCAGAAACTCCCTTCCTAAAATCCTGTACATATGATCTGATCTGATATTTTTGGGCACAGTGTCATTTGACGAAATGTTTTGAAAACTGTGAGAAGTCCATTTGTCATATCTCAGGTAAAAGCTTGCGAGACTGCCGAATTGTTTATCAATACATGTACGGCTTCGCTAACGTTGAGAAGCGCTTTGACACTGGTCCCTTAGGTGCTACTGAATATTTCAAATGGCTTCAGAAAAAATAAACAAAGTACACGTTTCAAACTGGTGCTATCTATACAACAGATTTGGTGTCATCTTTTAGAAAAATTTACACGAGTATTCGTACCCCGAATAAAAAAAATGTGCCTGCACGCAACTGACGTAGCAAAAAGCTTTTGTGTTTGGCAAATTTCCTTTAGAATAGTACTTTATTATTTGTAAAACAGCATAAAGTGTTGAATTTTTTCATTTTGAAGTGAGATAGAAAATCCTTGTGCTATTTACGCTTCCCAACAGTAGGTTGAAGAAGCGTATATGATCCAGCTTTGTCCATCTGCCTGTCTGTCTGTCTGTCCGTCCGCAACATAACTTGCGTAAAAATGGTTAGATTTCGATGAAATTCTAGTATGTGGTATGGGACCATCTGAAGATGAACCCTATTGAAAATGGAAGGAATGGGGTCAATGTCAGGACACAGGAGCGGGATGCATTCCATTGTCCTTACGCGTCATAACTTGAGTAAAAATGGTTCGATTTCAATGAAATTTTAGTATGTGGTAGGGGACAAACCCTATTGAAAATGGACGAAATAGGGTCAAAGGTCAGGACATAGGAGCGGGATCCATACCATTGAAGTTATGCGTCATAGCTTGCGTAAAAATATTTTGATTGAGACAAAACTTTATCATTTTGTTTCACAAGTATACTTAAACGGTTTTGTTGAATATCGTCGAAATGGGTTAAAGGTGGGGGTGTAGGAGCGAGGTTTATTCTACAGCCACTATCCTCATAACTTGAGCAATGATTTCTGGTATGTTTGCAAGAGTATCATAATCAATGCATTGCATGACTTTACTAACTTGTTTACATTTTATCTGCTAATGTCTTTTGAAGTACATTGCATTACAGAGAAATAGATTTCACAAAGCCTTTACTTTTAAAGTATTGTTGTTTACTTACTAGATAGAAACTCAATAAAAGTTGTAAAAATTGATAAGCATTTGTACTAGCATATAAGTGCATGTACTGTTTGGTAGAAGGTGTGCTGAATTTTCAGTTAACTGATATCTGTTCAGCTTTCGGTAGAATGAATTGAAATGCGTCAAGTTGTCTGATACTTGAAAAAGTACAGTAATTCCTTTTTCTTGGTGCGTGCTGGAAGGTTAGTTTTTAATTAAGTTAGAATGCTTGTTTCTTGTGTTTTCTTAAATACTGAGCAGATTTCAGTACTAGTATACGAATTTTATTTCACTTACTATTCCCTCTTCCTCACACATGTAAATTGAAAGTACTGTAGCGGCTAGGTGTCAGTAGGCGGCGAAGAAAGGGTATCTATCTGGCCGCCGGTAAAGAACTTAAAGCGAAAAGAAATGTACAAAATCCATAGCAGCAGAAAAAAAGGAACGTTTATCAATATTCATAACAGAATAATCATAGGGGTATCCAATAGGAGAAACTATATATCATCATCATCATCATCATTTTCAAACATTATCAATCCACTGCTGGACAAAAGTCTCCCCTAGTTTCCTCCACAACGGTCTGCCTTGTGCCAGTCTCCTCCATGTCACTCCCGCATACTTTCAAATTTCATGCACACATCTTCCATGTGGTCTTCTTCTGGGTCTTTTCCTGTCCCTTGGAATCCAATCTAAAATTTCGGCTGTCCATCGATGGTCTGTTCTTCTGGCAGTATGTCCAGCCCATTGCCATTTCAGGGATTTAACTCTGATCATGATGTCTTCCACTCTTGTCATTTTTCGGGTCCACGTGTTCCTCTTCTTATCTCTCCTGGTTACACCAAGCATGCACCTCTCCATGCTTTTTTGAGTTGTCTGCAGCCTTTGTATGTCTCTTTTAGCTAAGGTCCACGTCTCTGCACCATACGTAAGCACTGGGAGGATGCATCGATCAAACGCTTTTCTTTTAAGACATAATGGGATATTGCTCTTGAAAATTATGCTGTTTCTTCAAAAAGCTCTCCAGGCAAGTTTTATACGCCGATTAATTTCTTCACCAATGTGACCCTCACTTGATATCTGCTGTCCAAGATAAACTTATGTGTCTGTTATCTCCAGCTTTTCTCCATCAATCGATAAATCTTTATTTCTTGTAAAAGCATTGAACATCACTTTTGACTTCTGAAAGTTCATTTTTAATCCCACTTCTTTACTCTTGTCAGCAAGTTCCTGGATCATACTCTGTAGCTCTGATGGGGTAGTTGCAAAAATGACTATGTCATCAGCAAAACGAAGATGGGTTAGATGATCTTCATTAATCTTTATCCCTTTGTTTTCCCAGTTCAGTGATTGAAAGACATTTTACAATGTGGCATTAAAGAGTTTTGGAGATATGGTGTCACCTTGTCTCACTCCTTTACCAATTTTTATGTGTGTTGAATTTTCAAAAAGCCGAATCTTTGCACTTGCATTTTCATAGATGTTACTAATAATATTAATGTATGCATCTTCAATACCGCAGGATTTCAGAGCCATTGCAACTGCTGATGGTTTCACCGAATCAAAGGCTTTTTCATAATCGATAAAAGCCATGCACAATGGAAGTTCATATTCCCTCGCTCTTTCAATTAGTTCTCTCAGTACGTGGATATGATCCATTGTGCTGAAGCCACTCCTGAATCCAGCTTGTTCTCTCGGTTGAGCCATGTCCAGTGTCACCTTCAAGCGGTGTGAAAGAACTTTAGTGAAGATTTTATAAAATACTGATAGGAGGCTGATAGGTCTGTAGTTCCTGAGATCCTCAATGTCACCTTTTTTATGTAGCAAGATCATTGTAGCGTTGTTCCAATCCTCAGGAATTTTCCCTTCATTAAGGCATCGAGTGAAAATTTGGGCGAGTACTGATTTGATTTCTCCACTTGCTTCTTGTATGATGTCTACAGTAATTCCATCTTCTCCTGGAGCTTTTCCCCGCTTCAAGTTCTTGATTGCATGTGCAACTTCTGCTGGAAGGACTGGAAGAACTCTGGTACTGGTACCTTTCATGCTGTCTGGAGTACATGTATCATCCCTTTTATATAATTTGGAGTAGAAATCTTTCACTCTTGTCAAAATTACGCCTCTATTTCTTGTTACAGAACCATCTTCTTTTCTCAGTGCCATAATCTGTTTTTTTCCCTTACTGAGATGTCCCTTTGCTATCTTTAGGCTTTGGTTGTTTTCAATTGCCTTCCTTACTAGTTCACAGTTGAATTTCCTTACGTCTTCAGTGACACTTTTTCGTACTGTCTTTCATAGCTCTATATATTCCACTTTGGAAGTAACATCTTCTTTAGTTATCCTCATCTCTCTTCTTTTTTGCATCAACATTTTGGTTTTTCCTGATAATTTGTTCACATGCAATTTGTTCTTAGACCCAGCTAATTTTGTTGCTGTTTCCATAAGAGCTTTGGTTACTTTTCTGTTAACTTTAGAAATATCCACTTCTTCCTATGTTAGGCCTTCTAAAGCAGAGAATCTGTTCTTCAGTTTAAATTTGAAGGTATTATGGTGTTTTTTAAGGTTGTTTATGTCAATACATTTTGTTTGTCTTATGAACTTGCTACGTTCGAGTTTATTGTTGAGGTGCATCTTACATCTCACCAATCTATGGTCACTGCCTGTGTTGAACTTGTTTAGCCCACTGCAGTCTTCTATGACGAATTTTTTGTTACACATAATAAAATCAATTTCATTTGTCGTCCCATTTGGATGTCTCCATGTCCATTTCCTGTGTGGCTTTTTCTTGAAAAAGGAGTTCAAGATGAAAAACCCTTCTGCCTCTGCAAACTCTACGAGAGTATTTCCACGCTGGTTTCTGTTGCCGTGACCGAATTTACCTACTGAAGTTTCATTCTGTTGCCGTTGCCTTTTTTTTGCATTGAAATCTCCCATAATTATCTTCAAGTGCTGCTTACCTTTATTATTTAGATCACCAATTTCCTCATAAAACTCTTCAATTTCTTCTTCAGCATGACTTGTGGTGGGTGCATAAGTTTGAATAATCTGAGCCCGGTATCTTCTCGAGAGTTGGATAACGAGTCGTGCAGCTCTGTCAGAGGAACTTTCAACTTCTACAACTTTATCCTTCAGTTTCTTGTTTATTATAAATCCAACACCACTAGTTCTGCCAGTATCTGTACCACGATAGTAGAAGAGATGTCCACTTTTCAGTTCAATGAGATCTTCTCCTTTTCTTCTTACCTCACCTAGCCCAACGATGTCAAACTTGATACTTTGTAGTTCCTCTTCCAATTCAAGAAGCCTTGAATCAGAAGATAGGGAGCGTCCGTTATACGTAGCCAAGGTCAGCATCAGATGGCAGCCTAGTCCGGTCCTCCGGGGATTCTTAGCACCCTCTGCCTTCATGTCGCACTGGCCGCTGCCATGGCCAGGTACATTCCAGCTGCTGGAGACTGAGTGCCAAGATTTAAGTTGTGGATTCCTTTTGGAGGGGTTTGGCCATAACTCACCACGCTGGCCAAGCGGGTTGGTGAGTGTGGGATAGCATTTCCTCTAATCCCGATGGTACAGTTATACCGCTATTGGCGGTCGTCAGAGCCTCTTTAGTGATAACAGGATGTACCACGAGAAGGCGGGGTTGACATTTGTCAAGGAGAGGCTGTGATGTTACGCATCACCTGACCTTACATCCCAACTATATATATACATATCATTATCATCATCATTGTCAACCATTATCAATCCACTGCTGGACGAAGGTTTCCCTAAGTTTCTTACACAACGGAGTGTCTTGTGACAGCCCCCTCAATGTCACTGCCGCATACTTTCGAATTTCATCCACCCATCTCCCATGTTGTCTTCTTCTGGGTCTATTCCTGTCCCTTGGAATCCAATCTGAAATTTTGGCTGTCCATGGATGGCCTGTCCTTCTGGCAATATGTCCAGACCATTGCCATTTCAGGGATTTAACTCTGATCATGATGTCTTTCTCTCTTGTCATTTTTCGGATCCACGAGTTTCTCTCCTTATCGCTCCTGGTTACACCAAGCATGCACCTCTCCATACCTCTAGGAGTTGTCTTCAACTTTTGTATATCTCTTTTAGTTGAGTTCCACGTCTCTGCACCATACGTAAGCACTGGAAGGATGCATTGATCAAACACTTTTCTTTTAAGACATAATGGCATATTGCTCTTGAAAATTGTGCTGTTTCTTCCAAAAGCTCCCCGGGGAAATTTTGTACGCCGATTAATTTCTTCATCAATGTGACCCTCACTGATATCTGCTGTCCAAGATAAACGTACGTGTCTGTTATCTCCAGCTTTTCTCCATCAATCGATAAATCTTCATTTCTTGTAAAAGCATTGAACATCACTTTTGTCTTCTGAAAGTTCATTTCTAATCCCACTTCTTTACTCTTGTCAGCAAGTTCCTGGATCATACTCTGCAGCTCTGATGGGGTAGTTGCAAAAATGACTACGTCATCAGCAAAACGAAGGTGGGTTAGATAATCTCCATTAATCTTTATCCCCTTTTTTTCCCAACTCAGCGGCTGAAAAACACAATCCAATGTGGCATTAAAGAGCTTCGGAGATATGGTGTCACCTTGTCTCACTCCCTTTCCAATTTTTATGTGTGTTGTATTTTCAAACAGCCGAATCTTTGCACTTGCATTTTCATAGATGTTATTAATAATATTAATGTATACATCTTAAACACCGCAGGATTTCGGAGCCATAGTAACGGCTGATGGTTTCGCCGAATCAAAGGCTTTTTCATAATCGATAAAAGCCATGCACAATGCAAGTTCATATATCCTCGCTCTTTCAAATAGTTCTCTCAGTACGTGGATATGATCTATTGTGCTATAGCCACTCCTGACTCCAGGTTGTTCTCTCCGTTGAGCCTTGTCCTGTGTTACCTTCAAGCGGTGTGAAAGAACTTTGTTGAACATTTTATAAACCACTGATAGGAGGCTGATAGGTCTGCAGTTCCTGAGATCTTGAATGGCATCTTTTGTATTTTGCAGGATCATTGTAGCGTTGTTCAATTTTCAGGAATGTTCCGTTCATTAAGGCATCGAGTGACAATGTGGGCGAGTATTGTTTCGATTTCTCCACTTACTTCTTGTATGATGTCTACAGTATCTCCATCTTCTCCTGGAGCTTTTGTTCGCTTCATGTTCTTGATGTAATGTGCAACTTCTGCTGGGAGTACTGAAAGAACTCTGGTACTGGTACCTTTCATGATGTCTGGAGTACATGTATCATCCCTTTCATATAATTTGGAGTAGAAATATTTCACTCTTGCCAACATTTCGCCTCTATTTCTTGTTACAGAAGTATCTTCTTTTCTCATTACCATAAGCTGTGTTATTTCCTTGCTGAGATGTCCCTTTGCTATTAATAGGCTTTGGTTGTTTTCAATTGCTTTCCTCACTGGTTCACAGTTGATTTTCCTTACGTCTTCACTGATACTTTTTCGTACTGTCTTGCATAGTTCTATATATTCCACTTTGGAAGTCACATCTTCGTTAGTTGTCCTAATCTCTCTTATTTTTTTGCATGAACATTTTGGTTTTTCCTGATAATTTGTTCACACTCAACTTGTTCTTAGACCCAGCTAATTTGTTCATGTTTCCATAAAAGCTTTGGTTACTTTTCTGTTAACTTTAAAAATATCCACTTCTTCCGATGTTTGGCCTTCTAAAGCAGAGAATCTGTTCTTCAGTTCCAAATTGAAGGTATTGTGGTCTTCTTTAAGGTTGGTTATGTCAATACATTTTGTTTGTCTGATGAGATTGCCACGTTCGAACTTTAGTGTTGACGTGCATTTTACATCTCACCAATCTATGGTCACTACCTGTGTTGAACTTGTTTAGCGCACTGCTGCCTTCTATAACGAATTCTTTGTTACACATAATGGAACCAATTTCACTTGTCGTCCCATTTAGATTTCTCCATATCGATTTCCTGTGTGGCTTTTTCTTGAAAAAGGAATTCAAAATGAAAAACCCTTCGGCCTCTGCAAACTCTACGAGAGTATTTCCACCCTGGTTTCTGTTGCCGTGACCGAATTTACCTACTGAAGTTTCATTCTGTTGCCGTTGCCAAATTTTTGCATTGAAATTTCCCATCACTATCTTCAAGTGCTGCTTAAATTTATTATTTAGATGACGAATTTCCTCATAAAAAGTCTTCAATTTCTTCTTCAGGATGACTTGTGGTGGGTGCATAAGTTTGAATAATCTGAGTCTTGTATCTTCTCGAGAGTTGGATAACGAGTCGTACAGCTCTGTTTGAGGAACTTTCAACATCTACAGCTTTATCCTTTAGTTTCTTGTTTATTATAAATCCAACACCACTACTTCTGCCAGTATCTGTCACACGATAGTAGAAGAGATGTCCACTTTTCAGTTCAATGAGATCTTCTCCTTTTCTCCTTACCTCACTTATCCCGACGATATTCCACTTGATCCTTTGTAGTTCCTCTTCCAGTTCAAGAAGCCTTGAATCAGAAGATAGAGAGCGTCCATTATACGTATCCAAGGTCAGCATCAGATGTCAGCCTAGTCCGGTCCTCTTGGGATTCATAGCACCCTCTGCCTTTATGTCGCACTGGCTGCTGCCTTGGATAGTTAAATCCTAGGTGCCGGAGACTGAGTGCCAAGATTTAAGTTGTGGAGTCATTTTGGAGGTGTTTGGCAATAACTCACCACGCTGGCCCATCGGGTTGGTGAGTGTGGGATAGCATTTCCTTTAATTCCTATGGTACAGTTATATCGCTATTGGCGGTCTATATATATATCGCTTTAAATGACAATATATAGGTCATCATCATCAGCAACGATTATTAATCCAGTGCTGGATGAAAGTCTCCCCACGTTTCTTCCACAATTGCTGCATTTAATAATTTTTTTCTCAGCATTATTTTTTATAATTTTTTGATTTCTAAAAATGTTGATGTAAGCAGAATGTTCATATAAAAATGAATAAATAAAAATATGAATGGAACAATATGTTTCTGAAAATGGGAGTAAAATTCGATCTGTTATTAATATCAAATAATTTTATTGCTCGTTAAGAGAGCAGTTGATATCTTTGAGAACAGTTTTAGACATGCTTATCCGAACAACTTTAAATACTCCAAATAGCTGATAGTAGATATTTTATTAGTAGTGAACATCAGAATTTCTACGTAGTATCTGCTGTCAGTACGTTTTGTGAGTAGAATTTCCAGATGGCTTGCAAACCGTGGTAACCAAGAGCAGATCTTCAGCTACTTTACGGTATTCTTTGCACACCTTTGATAGAGTACTGTACAAAATGTACAGAGACACAAATATCTAGGTGTCCGAGCGTGAACAACATGTCTCACCCATTGATATGTTCATTTAAACATCAAAGCCTCCAAAAAATCATAATATGAAATTTATGAACAAAAAAAAAAGAAAAAAGAACAATAATTCTGGACAATTTTCTTGTGGTTTCGCACCTTTTTTTAAAACAGGGTGAGTATGCCGTATATAAATTCAAGATTATAGTTCGCTGAAATTTCCCCACGCGAGACAGCTCTCATTCTTACCGATAGCGAGAAGCTTAATGTGTTCTCACATCCTTTGCAGCAGGTGAAAATATTTTAGCTTGGTGGAGGAACATATTGTGAACATTGCATTGACGAAAAAATTGACTGAAATTCTTTTTTGGCTGTACCGTACTTAAAACCACTTTCTGCACATATAATGTTCCACACATTAAAGTTACGCCTATTTCTTTCAATTTGAATGACCAACTAACTATTAAAACAATCCCGGTACCGTTGCGTGGCGAGCATCCAAGGACTTTAATAATATGTTATTGGGTTTCAAAGAACCCTTTACAGGAATTCAAATTTTAAGGAAAGGCAGATTTAAGATTAATGGCTTGATATTTAACATCATGTGGTTTTATGAAAAAAAAACTGAAAATTACAGAGGCACTGTAGAAAGTGAGATTCCGTTCGTTCAGGCATGTTATTCACTTAATTATAATGAACATATATATCTTTGGGAGAAATTCGTTTATTATGTAAAAATTGCGATACTGTATATTCATTTTCAAACAACTAAAAGTTGGAATATTTTATAACATTTCTCAAAAATCAAAAATTGCTATGTTTTATATTGTTTTATACCGCTTTTTCGAATTAAAAGTTGGGATGTTTAATTTTTTCCCCCAAAATTATACCCGAATAGATTTATTATATTTTTATCGTCCTCAACATGGACAAAAACAGCTATCATTTGAATTAAGATCTATCTATATTCTTCTAGAATTTCTCTTGAGTAATTATCGTCCATGTCATCCAATAAAATACCTAATTCCATTCACAACGTCCGTCCTCTACTTTCAAAAGTAATGTATCTTCACTAGACTCGAAGTTGAGTTGCGTTGCCTTAGAATAAAGAAGTATTGGACTGACACACTAGTTGTACTACATTAACATAATTTGATGCTTTAGTAAGTCACTTTTGTTCCCCTCTTCAACAGGAAAACCTAGTCAAAGGTAGTTTGTAATTGATGGCTTTGTTATGTCAAACGACACCACACCCGCAAAGAAGAAGTGTTCCTATCTTAGGTTAAGAGATACGAACCCACAACGCTATGCGCGTTTTGTCAGGTGAAAAAGAGAATAAGACCATAGGGAGCAGAATCGCTGATAGAAAAGCACAAAAGAAGAGTACAGAAAAATTAGAGTAGAAGGAGTATACGGTTTCCCGTTAAGCAGTGAAGCTGTAAGCTAACCTAAATATTTATCTGCAGCAATTCAATCCGCGCAATCAGTCCCACAGCCAACGTCCGGCCGCAGGAAACGAGGAAAGGACATGGAAAGCGGGAACCTGAGAAAAAATATAAAACTGCACACAAGAAAAAATCACACAGAGAAACAACCAGTTCTCTTACAAAACCCTGTTTTGAAAGGCACCAGAAAAAACAAAATTGTCGTTTGCTCAGTTCTCAGATAGAAGTCGGCTTTTTGCCTCGCGTTTCAAGGGTCGATCAGAGAAAATATTTTTTCCCATTGGCTCTAGGGGAGTTTTGTATTAATTTTTAAAAACAATGTTTCTTAACATGTGTGAAGAATACCCTCTTTTCATATATGTGAAGTATACCTTATTTTCACTTGTGTGAAGAATACCCACTATCCACTAGCCACAAAATTTTAATTTTTCTACTAGTGTATCGTGTATTGTTTCATTTCTGAAACTTTATTGAGATTATCTATTAACCTTCACTATTTGTTAGTGTCTTTAGCAGCATAGTTTAGGAGGTATTTTCCGACAGAGGATTAGGATGATCCTTCGCTTTTTATAGCTATAGTTATTCTATATACATATATATATATATATATACTTAAGAGCAAAACTGAAGACTAAGGAAAAACTTTAGAATTTAAAACGAAGGATATATATATGTATGTATATAGAATATATACATACATATATATAGGGATGTAAGGTCAGGTGATGCGTAACATCACAGCCTCTCCTTGACAAATGTCAACCCCGCCTTCTCGTGGTGCATCCTGTTCCTACTAAAGGGGCTCTGACGACCGCCAATAGCGGTATAACTATACCATCGGGATTAGAGGAAATTCTACCCCACACTCACCAACCCGCTTGGCCAGCGTGGTGAGTTATGGCCAAACCCCTCCAAAATGACTCCACAACTTAAATCTTGGCCCTCAGTCTCCGGCAGCTGGAATGTACCTGGCCAAGGCAGCGGCCAGTGCGACATGAAGGCAGAGGGTGCTAAGAATCCCCGGAGGACCGGACTAGGCTGCCATCTGATGCTGACCTTGGCAACGTACAATGGACGCTCCCTATCTTCTGATTCAAGGCTTCTTGAATTGGAAGAGGAACTACAAAGGATCAAGTGGGACATCGTGGGGCTAAGTGAGGTAAGGAGAAAAGGAGAAGATCTCATCGAACTGAAAAGTGGACATCTCTTCTACTATCGTGGGACAGATACTGGCAGAACTAGTGGTGTTGGATTTATAATAAACAAGAAACTGAAGGATAAAGTTGTAGAAGTTGAAAGTTCCTCTGACAGAGCTGCACGACTCGTTATCCAACTCTCGAAAAGATACCAGGCTCAGATTATTCAAACTTATGCACCCACCACAAGTCATCCTGAAGAAGAAATTGAAGAATTTTATGAGGAAATTTGTCATCTAAATAATAAAGGTAAGCAGCACTTGAAAATAATTATGGGAGATTTCAATGCAAAAATAGGGCAACGGCAACAGAATGAAACTTCAGTAGGTAAATTCGGTCACGGCAACAGAAACCAGCGTGGAAATACTCTCGTTGAGTTTGCAGAGGCAGAAGGGTTTTTCATCTTGAACTCCTTCTTCAAGAAAAAGCCACACAGGAAATGGACATGGAGACATCCAAATGGGACGACAAATGAAATTGATTTTATTATGTGTAACAAAAAATTCGTCATGGAAGACTGCAGTGTGCTAAACAAGTTCAACACAGGTAGTGACCATAGATTGGTGAGATGTAAGATGCACCTCAACACTAAACTTGAACGTGGCAAGCTTATAAGACAAACAAAATCTATTGACATAACCAACCTTAAAAAACACCATAATACCTTCAAGTTGGAACTGAAGAACAGGTTCTCTGCTTTAGAAGGCCTAACATCGGAAGAAGTGGACATCTCTGAAGTTAACAGAAAAGTAACCAAAGCTCTTATGGAAACAGCAACAAAATTAGCTGGGTCTAAGAACAAGTTGCATGTAAATAAATTATCAGGAAAAACGAAAATGTTGATGCAAAAAAGAAGAGAGATGAGGACAACTAAAGAAGATGCGACTTCCAAAGTGGAATATATAGAGCTATGCAAGACAGTACGAAAAAGTATCACTGAAGACGTAAGAAAATTCAACTGTGAACTAGTGAGGAAAGCAATTGAAAACAACCAAAGCCTAAAGATAGCAAAGGGACATCTCAGTAAGGGAAGAAAACAGATTATGGCACTGAGAAAAGAAGATGGTTCTGTAACAAGAAATAGAGGCGAAATTTTGACAAGAGTGAAAGATTTCTACTCCAAATTATATGAAAGGGATGATACATGCACTCCAGACATCATGAAAGATACCAGTACCAGAGTTCCTCCAGTCCTTCCAGCAGAAGTTGCACATGCAATCAAGAACATGAAGCGAGGAAAAGCTCCAGGAGAAGATGGAATTACTGTAGACATCATACAAGAAGCAAGTGGAGAAATCGAAACAGTACTCGCCCAAATTTTCACTCGATGCCTTAATGAAGGAAAGATTCCTGAGGATTGGAACACCGCTACAATGATCCTGCTACATAAGAAAGGTGACATTGAGGATCTCGGAAACTACAGACCTATCAGCCTCCTATCAGTAGTTTATAAAATCTTCACTAAAGTTCTTTCACACCGCTTGAAGGTAACACTGGACATGGCTCAACCGAGAGAACAAGCTGGATTCAGGAGTGGCTACAGCACAATAGATCATATCCATGTGCTGAGAGAACTAATTGAAAGAGCGAGGGAATATGAACTTCCATTGTGCATGGCTTTTATCGATTATGAAAAAGCCTTTGATTCGGTGAAACCATCAGCAGTTACAATGGCTCTGAAAACCTGCGGTATTGAAGATGCATACATTAATATTATTAATAACATCTATGAAAATGCAAGTGCAAAGATTCGGCTGTTTGAAAATACAACACACATAAAAATTGGAAAGGGAGTGAGACAAGGTGACACCATATCTCCGAAGCTCTTTAATGCTACATTGGAGGGTGTTTTTCAGTCACTGAGCTGGGAAAACAAGGGGATAAAGATTAATGGAGATTATCTAACCCACCTTCGTTTTGCTGATGACGTAGTCATTTTGCAACTAGCCCATCAGAGCTGCAGAGTATGATCCAGGAACTTGCTGACAAGAGTAAAGAAGTGGGATTAAAAATGAACTTTCGGAAGACAAAAGTGATGTTCAATGCTTTTACAAGAAATGAAGATTTATCGATTGATGGAGAAAAGCTGGAGATAACAGACACGTACGTTTATCTTGGACAGCAGATATCAAGTGAGGGTCACATTGATGAAGAAATTAATCGGCGTACAAAACTTGCCTGGAGAGCTTTTGGAAGAAACAGCATAATTTTCAAGAGCAATATGCCATTATGTCTTAAAAGAAAAGTGTTTGATCAATGCATCCTTCCAGTGCTTACGTATGGTGCAGAGACGTGGACCTTAACTAAAAGAGACATACAAAGGCTGCAGACAACTCAAAGAAGCATGGAGAGGTGCATGCTTGGTGTAACCAGGAGAGATAAGAAGAGGAACTCGTGGATCCGAAAAATGACAAGAGTGGAAGACATCATGATCAGAGTTAAATCCCTGAAATGGCAATGGGCTGGACATACTGCCAGAAGGACAGATCATCGATGGACAGCCGAAATTTTAGATTGGATTCCAAGGGACAGGAAAAGACCCAGAAGAAGACCACATGGGAGATAGGTGGATGAAATTCGAAAGTATGCAGGGGTGACATGGAGGAGACTGGCACAAGACAGACCGTTGTGGAGGAAACTTGGGGAGACCTTCGTCCAGCAGTGGATTGATAATGGTTGACAATGATGATGATGATGATATAGAATAACTATAGCTATAAAACCTTACATCCCATATATATATATATATATATATATATATATATCATCATCATCATCATCATTGTCAACCATTATCAATCCACTGCTGGACGAAGGTCTCCCCAAGGTTCCTCCACAACGGTCTGTCTTGTGCCAGTCTCCTCCATGTCACCCCTGCATACTTTCGAATTTCAACCACCCATCTCCCATGTGGTCTTCTTCTGGGTCTTTTCCTGTCCCTTGGAATCCAATCTAAAATTTCGGCTGTCCATCGATGATCTGTCCTTCTGGCAGTATGTCCAGCCCATTGCCATTTCAGAGTTTAACTCTGATCATGATGTCTTCCACTCTTGACATTTTTCGGATCCACGAGTTCCTCTTCTTATCTCTCCTGGTTACACCAAGCATGCACCTCTCCATGCCTCTTTGAGTTGTCTGCAGCCTTTGTATGTCTCTTTTAGTTAAGGTCCACGTCTCCGCACCATACGTAAGCACTGGAAGGATGCATTGATCAAACACTTTTCTTTTAAGACATAATGGCATATTGCTCTTGAAAATTATGCTGTTTCTTCCAAAAGCTCTCCAGGCAAGTTTTGTACGCCAATTAATTTCTTCATCAATGGGACCCTCACTTTATATCTGCTGTCCAAGATAAACGTACGTGTCTGTTATCTCCAGCTTTTCTCCATCAATCGATAAATCTTCATTTCTTGTAAAAGCATTGAACATCACTTATGTCTTCTGAAAGTTCATTTTTAATCCCACTTCTTTACTCTTGTCAGCAAGTTCCTGGATCATACTCTGCAGCTCTGATGGGTTAGTTGCAAAAATGACTACGTCATCAGCAAAACGAAGGTGGGTTAGATAATCTCCATTAATCTTTATCCCCTTGTTTTCCCAGCTCAGTGACTGAAAAACACCCTCCAATGTAGCATTAAAGAGCTTCGGAGATATGGTGTCACCTTGTCTCACACCCTTTCCTATTTTTACGTGTGTTGTATTTTCAAACAGCCTAATCTTTGCACTTGCATTTTCATAGATGTTATTAATAATATTAATGTATGCATCTTCAATACAGCAGGTTTTCAGAGCCATTGTAACTGCTGATGGTTTCACCGAATCAAAGGCTTTTTCATAATCGATAAAAGCCATGCACAATGGAAGTTCATATTCCCTCGCTCTTTAAATTAGTTCTCTCAGCACGTGGATATGATCTATATGTGTGCTGTAGCCACTCCTGAATCCAGCTTGTTCTCTCGGTTGAGCCATGTCCAGTGTTACCTTCAAGCGGTGTGAAAGAACTTTAGTGAAGATTTTATAAACTACTGATAGGAGTCTGATAGGTCTGTAGTTTCCGAGATCCTCAATGTCACCTTTCTTATGTAGCAGGATCATTGTAGCGGTGTTCCAATCCTCAGAAATCTTTCCTTCATTAAGGCATCGAGTGAAAATTTGGGCGAGTATTGTTTCGATTTCTCCACTTGCTTCTTGTATGATGTCTACAGTAATTCCATCTTCTCCTGGAGCTTTTCCCCGCTTCATGTTCTTGATTGCATGTGCAACTTCTGCTGGAAGGACTGGAGGAACTCTGGTACTGGTATCTTTCATGATGTCTGGAGTGCATATATCATCCCTTTCATATAATTTGGAGTAGAAATCTTTCACTCTTGTCAAAATTTCGACTCTATTTCTTGTTACAGAACCATCTTCTTTTCTCAGTGCCATAATCTGTTTTCTTCCCTTACTGAGATGTCCCTTTGCTATCTTTAGGCTTTGGTTGTTTTCAATTGCTTTCCTCACTAGTTCACAGTTGAATTTCCTTACGTCTTCAGTGATACTTTTTCTTACTGTCTTGCATAGCTCTATATATTCCACTTTGGAAGTCACATCTTCTTTAGTTGTCCTCATCTCTCTTCTTTTCTGCATCAACATTTTGGTTTTTCCTGATAATTTGTTCACATGCAACTTGTTCTTAGACCCAGCTAATTTTGTTGCTGTTTCCATAAGAGCTTTGGTTACCTTTCTGTTAACTTCAGAGATGTCCACTTCTTCCGATGTTAGGCCTTCTAAAGCAGAGAACCTGTTCTTCAGTTCTAACTTGAAAGTAATATGGTGTTTTTTAAGGTTGGTTATGTCAATAGATTTTGTTTGTCCTATGAGCTTGCCACGTTCAAGTTTAGTGTTGAGGTGCATCTTACATCTCACCAATCTATGGTCACTACCTGTGTTGAACTTGTTTAGCACACTGCAGTCTTCTATGACGAATTTTTTGTTACACATAATAAAATCAATTTCACTTGTCGTCCCATTTGGATGTCTCCATGTCCATTTCCTGTGTGGCTTTTTCTTGAAGAAGGAGTTAAAGATGAAAAACCCTTCTGCCTCTGCAAACTCAACGAGAGTATTTCCACGCTGGTTTCTGTTGCCATGACCGAATTTACCTACTGAAGTTTCATTCTGTTGCCGTTGCCCTATTTTTGCATTGAAATCTCCCATAATTATTTTCAAGTGCTGCTTACCTTTATTATTTAGATGACAAATTTCCTCATAAAATTCTTCAATTTCTTCTTCAGGATGACTTGTGGTGGGTGCATAAGTTTGAATAATCTGAGCCTGGTATCTTTTCGAGAGTTGGATAACAAGTCGTGCAGCTCTGTCAGAGGAACTTTCAACTTCTACAACTTTGTCCTTCAGTTTGTTGTTTATTATAAATCCAACACCACTAGTTCTGCCAGTATCTGTCCCACGATAGTAGAAGAGATGTCCACTTTTCAGTTCGATGAGATCTTCTCCTTTTCTCCTTACCTCACTTAGCCCCACGATGTCCCACTTGATCCTTTGTAGTTCCTCTTCCAATTCAAGAAGCCTTGAATCAGAAGATAGGGAGCGTCCATTGTAAGTAGCCAAGGTCAGCGTCAGATGGCAGCCTAGTCCGGTCCTCCGGGGATTCTTAGCACCCTCTGCCTTCATGTCGCACTGGCCGCTGCCTTGGCCAGGTACATTTCAGCTGCCGGAGACTGAGGGCCAAGATTTAAGTTGTGGAATCATTTTGGAGGGTTTGGCCATAACTCACCACGCTGGCCAAGCGGGTTGGTGAGTGTGGGATAGCATTTCCTCTGATCCCGATGGTATAGTTATACCGCTATGGGCGGTCGTCAGAGCCCCTTTAGTGGGAACAGGATGCACCACGAGAAGGCGGGGTTGACATTAGTCAAGGAGAGGCTGTAATGTTACGCATCACCTGACCTTACATCCCTATATATATATATATATATATATATATATATATTTCATTTTTTGCTTCAATGGAGAGGTGTTTTGATCAAGTACTGAGTGAGTAGTTCCTTTTTGCAATAATGTTTTAGCTCTTAAAGGGGCCTTTTTTTCCACCTCGTCATTTCTTTACAGCAATTTCGATCTTATAAGGATGGAGGTAGCCAGTTGCAGTCTTTTTCTTTCTTTTGGGTCAGAGTTGTAGCTGTAACATCAGGCATATGGCTTTTAACCATTGGTGCCGTTATTCTAGCGGGTGTTGCTACGGCTTGATTGAACTTTTGAGATCTGCTAGGTTGGGAAGCATGGAAGTTTCGTCTTCCTCTGTAGCCGGCTCTGCTGCTCCTACTATTGTTGCTGAATCCCCTGCTTTTTACTGGTGGGGCTACAAAATGTTTAACAGCCATCCTGTACCCCTGGATAGTAACAGGTCCCGTGCTGATGGGCAGCGCGGCTTCCAAAGTGAGGAAGCCAATGTATGCCCCTGAATCATACTTCTGCTCTTCCAGGTTCATGGTAATGATTCCTTTCTCTTTAAGGGGAGAAGATAGTTCCTCTATTGTGAGGTGTTTTGCTGCTCCTTAGAGGATAAATGTGCCTCTTTCTGCTATCCTGCTTCTCTTTGCTTCCGGCTGAGCTTCCTGCAGAGCGGTCAGTAAATCTTCCTTTGCTAAGGCAATTTCCTTTTTCATTATTTTCCTCATTCGCTTTTCTTGCTTCGTCTTAAACTTTTCAGAGGAAATTAGTTTCTTCAGAGCTATTTCAGTGCGCTAGTCAAGCAAATCAACCGTAATTGGGATTTTTCCTCTACATTTTCCATCTGCATTTGCTCCTTTAGGCTGTTCTTTTCGTTTTCGACAGGCTAGTAGCTTAGGGTTGATTCTAGGAAGATGAGCTTGTGTTGCTTATCTGTCACTTCTGCTCTTACTGTACTTGCACTATCTGCAAGCAGTTTGCTTTGTGTTCAGACAGGAACACTGCTTCGCATCTCTTGTGCCAATCATAGAAAATATTTTTTTCCCATTGGTTGGATGGGAGTTTCATACTAATTTTTAACAACTATGTTTCTTCACATGTGTGAAGAATATCCTCAATACACTATTTCCAATTATTTTTTTTTTGCTAATGTAGCTATAAATTGGGTTCATTTCTGGAACTTAATTCAAAATAGTTTTTGGCATTTTATATATTTCAGCATCATTAACCGTATAATTAAGAGCCTCCCTGACCAGAGTATTAGGATGAATCTTAGCTTTTTCGTAGTACCTTTTAGCTGCATCGTGCATCGTATAATGGATCAAATTAATATTTAGCATGCTTCGGGTAGCATGATTTGACGTTCTACCATTCGGTCCAGCCATCATACGTAGGGTTTTATTTTGAAATGAGGCAATATTATTTTTCTGCTGTTTATTGCAGTTGCCCTAGATGGGACAGCCATACGTAATAACAGGGCTGATACAGGCTTTCCGTAGCAAGGTTTTATTTTTTCTGCTGATCGTTTTGTTTTTAGTTATTGGCTGTAAACTTCCTCTGATTTTAGGAGCTTTAGACAGAGTTTCTTGGATATGCTTATTACAGTTAAGATTGTGGTCCATAATAAGTCCTAGATATTTAACATCTTGTACCCAAGGTATTGTTTTTCCATAGAATTCTATTTCAAAGTCTGGATTGTATTTATAAGTAATCCTAAAAATAAATTTGCTTGGGGTTTTTTAGTGTTAAATTTAATTTTCCAATCTAAGAAATACTTCTGAAGTTGTTCCACATAATGTTGCAGCATGCAAGTTGCTTGGTTTTTATTTTTGGAAGTATAAGCAAGTGCAGTGTCGTCGGCATAAAGAGCTGTAGTCAGATTCCTGTTATTGAAGTTGGGAAAGTCTGACGTAAAAATAGAGTACAGCGTTGGCGCGAGTACACTGCCTTGCGGTACACCAGCTTCAATTTTTTTGGACGAATTTTCCCATTGATTTTCACACATAATGTTCTGTTATTCAGGTATGATTTCATTATATGAATAATCCATGATGGGAACGAATGTGCTATTAGTTTATATATAATTGCCTCATGTGGACATTTATCGAATGCCTTAGCCACATCCAGAACATGGCTGCAATGTATTCGTTTTTTGTTATTCTTTCTGCAGAATTTTCAGTTATTCTAGAGAGCTGATGCACCGTTGAGTGTTTATCTCTAAAACCTTCTTGAATAAATGTAATAACTGGGAATTCCTCACAGAATTGTTGCATTCTAACAAGAATAATTTTTTCAAATATTTTCCCCATATTTGGGAGTAATGATATAGGTCTGTGATTTTTTGCAATAGCCGGATTTTTCGGGCTTGGAAAGTAAAATTACTTCACCAGCCTTCCACTCATTTGGGAAGTAATTTATCTCGAATGCTTTATTGTATATTTTGGTAAGCGTGTGCACATAAGCTTCCGGTAATTTTTCATGATTTTGTTATTAATACCGTACTTAGCAGGTGTCTTTTTATTCCTAAGTTTATTAATATGAAACCTTAATTTCCTGTCACTAATAGGAATAGGGCTTTTATAGTCAGGTGGAATAAATTTCTTTCGGCTCTTAAAATGGCCATTGCAAATTTTATTTATTTTTTCACATTCAAGTGCTGTCCGACTTCTGCAGCTTGTGCTTTGTTTGCGGAATTAAGAGAGTTCGTAGCACTTTACATTTTAGGTTGCTGCTTTCTCTGCCTTTTTCCCCGTTCTTTTTAAATAACACCTTTCTGTGTGCTTTTAGTTGGGGATATTCTCACAGGTCTTTTCTTTACTAGTATATTCCTCATAGAGTTGTGCACTTTCGGCAATTACTCTAGAGTTTTCAATATCTACTATATGTTCAAAATAAGTATCCAAAGACTTTTTGGTTTTGATGGATACTTCAGTGTAAGGGATATCATTTAATTTAAACTGTTTTTCCTGTGAGTTTGCAAATATTTCCGCTTTTTCCTCATCAGTTCTAATTACCGTCCCATCTTTTTGAAGGGGTGGGAGTAATTTGATATTTTTATTTTTGCAAACTCGACGTAAGGTTCCATAGGGTCATTTAATTTTTTTTATCCGAATATTTAAAGTAGTCAATGTGAGCTTCCTCTAACACCTGTCTCCATGACCCATTTTCAAATTTTCTGTTTTCTCTTTTAATTTGTCTATTTGGGGAGCAGTAAAGGTCACAGAACGTTTTATTTCTTCTTCATCGACATTTGCTTCAGTACCTATTTTATTCCTTAATAAGATCCAAAATTTTCTTGGATAAATAGTACGGATTGTTTTTCTCTTTGGCAGGGGTTTGACATTCTTCCATAATCATTTCAATGATGAGGTTAAAGAGTTCAATAGCTTTGTCAATTACTTCTTTGCTATTGCAGTCTCCAATTTCAGGAGGTGGTACCAATTTAATTTTCTCTTCAAATTGCTTTATATTAGTGACCATTTTGGGTGCTACCGTCACAGTGTTATCAGTATAAAGCTGAAGGTGAACAGGGTTGTGATCAGAGGAGAGCGCTGCGGCACCAATGGTGGTGTTCACTGTTAAAATCTCCAGCTATGACCGTGAGAATATCTTCCTCGAAAAGGTTATCTAGAGATTCACTGGTAATAATGTGATTGAGATGATTGTAAAGCGCTTTAAGTTTAATCGGGTTAATTTTGGTTTTAATAATAACCGAGTGCGCTTCCATGCTATCCTCTATGTTGCATGTTGCTTCACTTTGCTCTAGATTATTATCTTTCACTGCAATCAACATTCCGCCACGTTTGTTGTTTTGTCTTTTCTGTAAACGTTGTACTTGGGGATTTTGAATTTAACTGCGTTTATTAGCCAGGATTCATTAATTAGCGCAGTATTGATTTTTTTTGTATTTTAGTTTGGCTAAAAATTCTCAATGCTGCCTTTTGATTCCTTGCGCATTCAATGTCAATTTCTGTTATGTTGTTGTTTCTATCGTTAACTTAGGCATCAATATCAGCATTACAATTAATTGCTTTCATGATTTTGACCAGTTTGGCAGCTTATTCTACTATTTTATTAATAGGCCATTAACCATGTTTTTTCATGAGTTCACCGTCCGTTTTTTTTATCAGTTTCGCCATTTATTTGGTTTTCCGTAAACATCTCGCCCATGGCTTTTCTTTAATTTCAATAATGAAAAGGTCAATTTTGCTTGATTGAGTATGCTTATTATCTTGACCATCAATATTTACTGTTTTAGAACTGGTTTTGCATGACTTGCAGCTCAGTTCGTTGTGTTTTTTTATTCACATGTGTGAAGGATACCCCTATTTCACTTTCCTGTTTGTCACTGAATTCTGTATTTTGCTTCTCACATGTGAAGAGTACCCCCAACTCTCTTTACAGGTCTTCACTGCTTTCAGTGCTTTCTACATTTTTTACTTGTTGGCTTTCAATTTCAGTGTGGTTATTTTCCACATTAGCATATAAAGTAGGCAGTTCGTTTTGCGCGTTATAAAGTGTAATGTTATTGGTATAATGCAATTGAGCACCTTCATTACAGGCAATTTTTTCTGCCTCTTTAATTTATTTGCCAAGCCTACCAGTGAATTTTTTTTTTTACAGTTGGAGTATCTAATTTTCTTTCCAATTTTGTTTGCTTTTGTGTAGCATTTTCACCTAAGTACTTGCTAACATCAGCAATCAAGTTCTCCCTCACATTAGTGTTTTGGAAATTTTTGCGATGTTTTTCAATTCTTTCTTCTAGCACAGAATTCTGCAAGCTTTTACCGACAACTGTTTTTTTTCTCTGTGTAACAAGTAATGCTACGCAGGTATTTATTTGCATCACTTTTTATTAATTCTGTGACATTTATTGCATGTTTTATTTTTGAGCTTAATTTATGCTCATGTAATGCTTGAAGTTGTTCCTTATTATGTTCTGCATTTTCACCATTTTTTTTGGTGTTTTTTTTTCCATTTTAACTCAAGCAAGTTTTTTTCTCACTTTCCTCAAACGTTTTGAAACTTTCTAGAGTTTAAATTTTTTTCATTGCACAGTCTCTATTTACTTGAATAAAAATGTGTTCGTGTATGTGGAAACATAGTTTCCTTCAATTGAGAAGCAGATATGGCAAATTCCTTTTGAAAAAAATACCTAGCCCCGAAAAGGGCCTTTGTTTTTTTTCAACACACCGACCCAGATTCACACCATTTTCCACGCAATAGCGTGACTCCGAAGCCGTCTCAGGTCTATCTATAAAAGATCCTTCCCTTTGGGTAAGGTAGCCTGGAAATTCCTGAGGCTTTTCAGAAGGCGTATCTGGAAACTGCGCAGATATCATGTCTGGAAACGTCGCAGACATATGAGAAGTGTCATCGACGTTTTCATCAGATGACGTGCCTGGTATTTCCTGAGGCACAGAGTAAGAAATGTTTTCACTTACCAATCGTCTTCTTGTTCTTCTGGTTCTGTTCTGTATACTGTTGCACAGTTCCCGAGGAAGGTTTCTAATTCTCCTGGATCTTCTTGGACCCGGCTTATCAGTTGACTGTCGAATTCCAGTGAATGTGGAAAAGGAGCGAGAAAATATATCACTTTTCTTGGCGTCAGGCTTTTGCACTACAACATCAGTGTTGGTAATCCTATTAATGTTTACGATGAGCTGGAAGCTAAAACGAAAAGTGGATTCGGGAAAATTTTAATTGAGCTTTGAAAAAGGCTTAGCAACTAAAAGATCCCTTACCGGACTGATTCGGATAGGCTGGTAACCCAGAAACTATCTAATCGCAGAACAAGACGCACGGCCGACGAATGACTTCGGTTGATTGATTTTTATGGCGCAAGGGCCATGTTTAGCCAAAGAGCGCCTCCGACGAACGACGAAAAACTTGCACAGAAATTTCACTCGCGGTAGCTCACACAACGTGCGACCGTCCCACTCGGAATCCAAAGGGCAACTGAACTAAACATCCCTTAATAAAAGTAATATATCCCCTATTTTCTCAATAACCATTTGTGAATTAAACAACGACCTATTATTTTTCTCAAAACCTGTCAGATAAAGTAAAAATTCGTTTCATAATGTGTGTTTAATGGGATAATAATAAAAAAAATATTTTTTTATAAAAATGCAACGCATCGTAAAAATGCAAGACACTGTAAAATTTTGCTCACCTACATTTGGACATGTTATTGCAATATTTGGATAGTTATTTTCAAATTTATAAACAACTTTTTGTTAACATTGCATCACCATGCAGAAATGATGGTAACCATGTGAAAATTACAGCATATCCAGAGCAGGATAGGAAATGCAAGTAATCAGAAGTACAGAGTCGTTACGCATGTCTGGGCCTTGCAGCGCCCTCTGAACAGTCCAGTCATAGGTAAAAAAGAGGGCTGTTTAGGATACACCCCAGTATTACATCCCGGACAGCGTGTTGTAAAAGTGTCTCTAATATTTAATAATGTCTCGGCGACGAAGAAGAGCGCAATATCAATCACCACACAACAGAGTTTGAACGGGGACGAATGATTGGTCTTCGTCATGGTGCATTTTCGTACAGCGACATTGCGGCTGGAACGGGACATATCTCCGCGAAACTGATGCGCGTGTGGCGGCAGTGTACGGAGAAGAACCAGGTGCGTCAAAAATCCGCCAGTGAAAATGTGTCGACACCGCCGGACGACCGAGACTTCGTCCGCATGGCAGCGAAGAACCATTTCGCATTTCGCAAGTGTTAGTACAACAGCCGAGCACTGAAACAGGTTTGGCATTCAAGCATCCCTTTGCGACGAATATCCTTGACCCTTAACCATGGAAGCCTTAGGCTGGAATGGAGTTTTTAATACAGACAATTGCGTGCTGAATGGCAACAAATCGTGTCTTCGGCGAATCCCGATTTAACTTGGTCTACCATGATGGCCTCATAGGCATTAGACGGTATTGTGGTGAGCGCTTTCTTCCAGCATTCACTGTCGAGCGTCATACGGGCTAAACGCCAAGTGTAATGTTGTGAAGTGCCATTGGGTACCATTAGCGACCTCGGCTGCTAGAACTTGAGGGCAATGTCACCAGCTATCTCTACGTCAGGGACGCTTTACAGGCAGAAGCCATACCCATATTTCAGAGCACCCCTTGCGCTATATTGCAGCAGGACAATGCTCGATCACATATTACCAGGAATGTTTAAGCCCTCTTCGCATGACAGCATATACCGCTTCTCCCTGATCTGCATGTTCACCAGACATATCGCCTATTGAAATGTCTTGAATATGGTCACTGGACAATTAACGTGCTCCAGTGGTCAGTACAGATGATCTGTAGACTCGCATAGATGCCGCCTGGATAGCAATTACCCAGGACACCGTCCAACGCCTTTTCGATTCAATGCCACGCCGTCAAGGATCTCTTATTGCAGTTCGGGGTGACTTTAAAAGATACTGAGTTTTGCAGGTAAATATTGTTGTATTGCTCTGAAAATTAAGTCACTTATGATCAGTCACATCAGTAATATGTGGTATAAATATCATTTGAATCACATGGTTCCTTCTTGGTGCTGCCATTTTGTATAAGCTGTAGTGTATTACAACAAAATAATCATGCAAAAAGCGATATTTGAATTGCGCAACGATTTTGCATGATATTGATAAAATCATTTGTTTCTTGGAAAGGTTTTTTGTGTTTTTTCGCTCACATCAATGCCACGAAAAACCTTCCTGAAATTCATATTGCAATTTTGCATCTACAGGTTCAATATATTTCGTCATACATACTTTTAGCATCAAAGTAGGATTACAAAACGCATATAAGTTAAACCGATTTATATTTCGCAATTATATAATAGCAGGGATTATGCGCAGTCATGTTTTAGAATTTAACTGAAATAATTCTTTCCTTATCTATGTATTCTTCCACGGTTTACCTTTGTTTTATGTAAGATCAACATATTTGTTCTTCTGGTGGTGCATTTCTGAACGACCTGGTTTATGGTTTTCACTTTGCTTGCTAAGTATTTCTTAACAAATAGCTGCTTCACAATATTTTAAATTAAAAGATCTACTGTAGGATTATTACTTTCTAATTCGTAGGGAAGTAACTCATTCGGATCTCTTTGAATTGATAATGACAATTTGAAAATAAGAATATTATATGCCTGCCCGGAAAGGGTTAAACAATTGCAACGACACATGGCTGTGTAAAGAATCTAATAAATGTAAGGTGCCTTGAAAGAATAAAATATCAGTGCGCCCCATATGATTATTTTTATTAAATACCACGACAGATATTTTGTTTGATACCGAAGATTCCGGAAATAATTCCTCTGGTTGCAACTGGTGATAGCAGTAATACTCCCTGGTAAAACTTCTAATCTTATTATACTAAGACCGGAGATCTGAGACTCATGCGGTTACCAAGTCTGCCGAAGCAAATCTTGTTTATTACTATTTTGTTACACTTTCCACAAAACACAAGTGCATCGTAAATATCAGCTACAAGCAATTGTGCAAATCTACCAGTTTTCCTCTCTGACTCCAGTACTCTTCACTATTAAACATTGGGCAATATTTGAAAGATATATCATGATTTAAAATCAGTCATTCAGATTTCCAGTGTTGTCATATTGTCAACAACCGACAGAATGCACCAAAGGTAAACCACAGAATTTTGTCACTTGTAAAGGCAAATTGATTTTGTCATACATACCAGTGTGGTTTAAGTAACAAAATGATACCAGAACACAATTGCGGAAACACACCTGCACTAGAGGTGTAACATTAAAAGCACATTATATGACTTGTGCTGGAGGTTCTAGTCAAATATGTACCCTGGCAAACCTCAGGATTTCAAAGCCATTTTTTCTGCAGATGGTTTCACGGAGTTAAAGGCATTTTCATAATCGCTAAAATCAATACATAAGGGAGTTCATATTCCCTCGTTCTTTCAATTAGTTCTTTCAGCAGATGGATATGATGTATAGTGCGGTGGTCACTCCTAAATCCAGCTTGTTCACTTGGTTGAGCCATGTCCAGGGTTACTTTCAAGCGATGTGACAGAACCTTAGTGAAGATTTTACAAACCTCTGATAGGAGGTTAATGAACTAGTACTTCCTGAGTTCTTCAACGTCAATTTTTTTATGTATCAGGATCATTGTGGCATTGTTCCAGTCCTCAAGAACTTTTCTTCATTGTGCCCTTATCAAAAGTTAAGCTGTGCTATTGCAATAAACGTCTACCTGAATAGTAATCATGCCTAATGGAGATATAAGCATCGCAGTCACAGTCGAATGGAATAGGAAAACCATAGCCCAATTTCACTGAAGTATTTATCTCCATTTTCAGCATCATTAAGCATAGTATATGAATTTGGGAGATTTAAAATTTTCATAAAGTACTAATGGCTGTTATTTTTAATAGTTGCAATTTAAATACACTCAGGTAAACAAGCTCTCCCCGTAAGTAGGCTTCATAACAATTGCATGTAGTAAAGAGTATTGCGAATAAAATGCCCGGCGAGAACGAGCAGTGGAGCCAGGATCCCACGACAGCTGAATGGAACCACCCCACAGGTGTTGCGGGTATTACGTTACTAGAAATGGCTAGGACGTGTGTGAAGAACAAGGTTCAGGCGTGGTTTGATTGGACGTAACTGCTTGAAAAGGAAACATGGAGACGCCGGATGTGAAAGTCTTCTTTGTATGAATTTAAACTGCCTCATTCTGCAGGAATTGCCTCTTGAAACGTTGGCAAAGCGTTTGCGGAGAATACAGCCAACGAACGAAGTATTCGGCGATGGTTTGTGAAGTCTCGAAGCGGATATACGGACGTGCAAAACGAAACAAGTGGTCACCGAATTGTTGCTGTTTCTGACGATGTTCTGTTACGTGAGGTTGAAGTAGACTCCTGGAAAACGTGTCGTGAGATAGCGGCCAAGTTAGATGTCCACCACACGACAGTTGTTCAACGTCTGACTGCGGTGGGTAAGTTCAAAAGCTGGACATGTTGCTGCAGCATGAATTCACAACCACAAAAAGACTAGGCGTTTGGAAGTCTGCCCGTCGTTACTTGCTAGGAACAAACATGAACCTCAACTGCATCGAATGGTCCCCGGCGACGAGAGCTGGGTCCTGTAAGTTAATCGGAAACGATCTATAGAATGGTTAAGCAAGGCTAAACCTGTTGTACACAGCATCCTAAGACACCCCTACACACCAAGAAGGTGATGATCCTTGTCTGGTGGTTCACAGCCGAGATAAGGCATCGGAATATCTTGTCAAATGGCCAAATAAACACTGCAGAACATTATTGTGCAGCTGAGTTACACCAGATGCACCGAAGATTTCTGTAGAAACAATCGGCTTTGGTCAACAGACATGGAGTTCTTTTGCTCCAGGACAACGCTCGCCCTCATGTCGCACAACAAACGATGGTGATACTAAGTGCCTTGGACTATTAAGCACTGCCTCATCCTGCGTAATCCCCGGACTTGTCTCCGACAGGCTATCATCTGTTTCGTTGCCTGGATCACTTCCTGTCCGGGAAACTGTTCACAAAAGACGACGAGGTTCAACGTGCAGTTGATGACTTCTTCGGGTCTCAGCCACAAGACGTTTTTCGTTCCGGAATCATGGCCTCGCCGGACAGATGACAACCGTGTGTCGATGCCGACGGGGAATATTTTGCCTAGGTTAGTAGTGGTCGTACTTTTCCGTTTCCGCCGTTCACGTGTGCTGGTAATTTGCCGGACATTTCATTCGCACCAAACCAATATAAGGTCGACGAAGTATCGAAATAAACTACGGCAAGTGCGAACTCATCTTAGTAACAGAGTGGGAAATAGTAATAAATCAAAACTCTAATTTTGAAGATTGCTCTTCTAAGACGGAATGGTGGGTATACGCAATTTATTATGCCCCCTTAAAACGTGAAGTGATCAGTTTACCACTTTACTTGATATATCGCGTTGATCCTAAGAACGAAAATAATTCCTGAAAGGGTAATCTTCGAGCCTCTGTTTCGAGATTACATAAGAGGATCTCTCCTTTTATACCTTTTGTGTGCAAATGCAATGGAAATTTTAATTCCAGATATTTAAAAGAAGTTAAGGATCTTATTTACTCAAATTAGTACCAAGGTATGTGTAAATCCTCTGATAGCGATACGATTTTGTGCCCATTGCCAAAGTGTGATATAGTTAATTAAAACGAAATGTAAGTCATGATTGTTCTCTTGGTCATGTCAAAGGGTTATTTATATACAGAAATGTGGTTTTGATTTATATAACGAAACGTTATGGTTTTGAACTTAAATAATGTAATTCATAGTTTCCTTACAATGTGTCTAAACTATTTTGATTCCAAAGCTATAAACTAATATAGTATGGCTACTCTTATAACACTGCAACAATTTGAGGAGTATTTTCCAAAGAAATAAAATTTTAGTATCAATGGAATGCTGTACTCGTATTTCATAGGGAAACATATGATTCCTAACAGTCCAGTTAGTACCAGAAGCTGAAATACAGAAAGCTCTCATAAGCCAATTTTCGTTTAGTGTGTAGATCATTATTGGTCAGATTTATTTATCTGTATTGATTTTAATGATATGATAACTATTTTAGTAGTCTTCCCTCATATACTTATTCCTTCAAATGTATTTCAATATTTCCCCAAAACTCGTCAAGATATGTACCACATGAAAAGTATTGGGTTAATGCATATGTTCAGGGCGTTTTATTTCACGAGTGTTTCCCAGGGCAGTAGTGATGGTACACATGACCAGTTGTTTATCAAAATGTAGATTGTAATATGGTGTATTTAAATGGTATTGTGTTGTTTGATTGTGGCTAACTTTTTTTTTTTTTGGTTTTCACCTCCGGAAGTATGGATTGTCAGGTAGACAGGAATGAACATTTCAGACATCTGCTCCTCTACGAGTTTAACAAAGGATCCACAGCCGCAGAGGCTACTCGACAATTATGTGTTGTACATGGGGAGGATGCTATTGCTCCAAAGACAGACCAGAAATAGTTTGAGTAGTTCCGAGGTGGCAATTTGGACCTCAGCGACTCTCCACACTCAAGTCATCCATCCCACTTTGATGAGGATCGTTTGAACTACCTTATCGACTTCGATCCGGGTCAAACCACACGCGAATTGGCCACATAGATGGACTGTTATCAGGTCAGACTGGGGCGACACACGGAACGTATGAGGAGGTCCAGAAATTGGGTTTTGGGTGCCTAACACTCTCTTCTAGGACAACAAGAATCAGCGTGTTGCCATTATTCGCCCGTTATCCCGAATGTGCTCAGCAACACAGACGCTTGTTGTGATATGTTTTTACTGGAGATGAAAAGTGGTGCCTGTACGGGAATTTCAGGCATTTGAGGGAATGGTTACGCCCAAAGAAAGACCTCCACACCGTCCACAACATGACCTTCATTCGGCGAAGATCATGTTGTGTGTCTGGTTGACATGGAAGGCATTATTTACTGGAAAATGCTGCCGAGGATTCGGACCATCAAAGCTTCACTCTATTATAAGCAACACCGCCGTGTGGAGGGAGCAATTCAGCATAACGGTCAGGCATCTAACCTGTGCTTTAAAACATTTTAGTGTCATTATATTTTTAGCACATAAAAAAAAGTTGTTACCATGTAGGGCTCTTTTATAATGATATACATGCAAAGAAACAAGTCAGAATTAAAATATAAAGGTTCAGATATGTTAAATGAAAAACAGTCACTGAAGAGAAAAAATCGGATTAAGAGAAAAAGACTCATATAATATTTGTATTACATTTTGATTATTTTTTCATTGGAATTACTGTACCCAGTTATTTAGAATCGCACAGGAGAAGATATCGTCATTTCTTTGATTCACTGTCCACATAAACATAGAGAGCACAAAATATCAAGGATGATTCAGATTCAGTATTTCACTTTTTTAACGAAAAGAGAAATGACTACTGGCAGAAAATATCCATTGCTGGGTTTCGTAAGGAATTCTATGAGCATAAAATAATAAGAATTAGCTATACTTATCGATAATCTTACATTGTTTTCTTGGCAGATGGAGGTTTAAAAAGGGTATTTCATTTGAGCAATGACAATCCTCACTGTAATAAAATACAAAAAACGTAAAATGATCGGCATAAATGGTTTAAAGCAAAACACATTACCATTGAGTGTACAATAATTTTTGTTTTGACGTTTTTGAACAGGCATTAACACTAAAGATTGAAACTGTGTATCAAAGAGCTATCTATCTATGTAGTAAGCTCATGTATTACAAACTTTTATATAACAAATGGGAGCCATTAAAATTACCCCTGTCTTATGTTTGAGAAATTAATTGCTATCCCCACATCCCTAATGGAATCATATACACTGGCGGAAAGTGAAAAAAGAACACCAAGAAGGAGACGTCTGATACCAACGAAATTTATACAGCAAAATAACGAAATACAGAGGATAACGTGATCCAAACATTATGGCAAAATACAGCTGTATTTGCTGGTAAACTGAAAAATAACATTTCCATGTAACATGGTTAGTACGAGGTTGAACCGCCATGAACTGCGTCACACTGTGCAATTCTGGCATAGAGTCTGTCGTACAGATGTTGGATGTAAGTTTGGGGTATTGAGTTCCAAGCATCCTCGACCTAGACCGCGTAAATCGGAAAAGGTCGTGACTGTGCCTTGGAGACCGGATAAGTCGTTGTCCCATAAAATCCCACACGTGCTCTATGGGGGACAAATCCGGTGAACGTGCAGGCCATGGAAGTTGTCTCACACCCTGAAGTGCATGTTGGGTTGCACGTGCCGTGTGGGCGTGCGTTAGTTATCTTGCTGCAAAACACCACGATGGACCGACCTTACAAATGGCACAACAACGGGCTGAATGATGTTGTTGATGTAGGAGGCGCGGTTTAACGTACCCGGTACAAACACTAATTGTGTACGGGAGTGATAGCTGATCGCTCCCCATACCAGGAGACCAGGTTATGTCCTGTGTGTCGCTGGCGGATGCAAGAAGAGTGGAGACACTCCCCTGTGCGTCTGCGAACACGCATACGGCCATCGGAAACTCCCAAGCAAAATCTGCATTCATCGCTGAACACGACAGATCGCCATTGCGTTCTCCAGTGCAGTCGTTGGCGACACCACTGCAGCCGTTCCTGACGGTGGGTTGAAGTCAGATGCACACATGCCAGAGGCACACGTGCACGTAGTCCTGCATCCAGTAGACTGTTGCGGATTGTTCGCACAGTCACCTCAGGCGCAACGGCAGGTCGGATTTGCGTCGCAGTGGATGTTCTGCTTGACAACGCCGCTCTTCTTATGCGTCGATCGGTCCGCTCATCAGTCCGTCTGTGACTCCCGGTTCCACGTCTTCTCGTGTGGGAATGTTCCACCCGGCCTCGCGGGTGGTCGTATCGTCGTATTCGCATGTCAACCTCTCTCAAAGTCCGATAACTGCTGAAATCGTACACGTCTTCCATGTCCAGACATTGGAGCTTCTTCAGGGTCTTCGCACATGTCCGTACGCCGACGACTGATTACATTCACTTCGCCGTACTCCTTAAATACCACCGACGATAATTTGCATATTATGCCGTGCTGTGGCGTAAGCGCTCACAGGTTGGTCCCGACATTAACATCACACCTACGTAACCTCGACCCCATTAACATATGTAAATTTCATGATCGTCCACCAATTCCTTCTTGGTGTTATTTTTTCACTTTCCGCCAGTGTATATACTGGCGTCCAAAAGCTAAAACATAGTTAAAATAAAGTAAATTTTATAACAAACCAAATGCTGAGGAAGTGGAATAAAATACAGAAGAGTGGGAATATGCAAATATGAAAATCATGACGCAATGCCATGTGACAACAGAGAATTTAAACAAACAGCGAAGCGGCACACCTTTGTGGAATTGAGAAGGAGCTGCGAAATGAGAAAGTGATGTTTCTTGTCGACATCGCTGCCTACAATTTGTAAAATGAGTTTTTATTAAATAAGTATGTCAGAATAAGATTATTGGTATATTGAAATACCACAAAATTCAGAGTAATGTTGCCAGAGCCTCTGATGTGTATTAGTCTAATTGAACCAGGATACTGGAGATGCTAATCGCCAAATTATGGGAGGTTGTCCATGGATTACAAAGTCTTAGGATGATAGGTATGTGACACTAACAGTGAGGCGTAATAGGTCGGTTTCACTGAGCACGTTTGCTTTAGAGCTGTCTGCAGCTGGTCGACCAGCTGTTTAAAGGCAAACAGTATCTCTGTATACTGCTTATACTGGGATGTACATTTGAGATCTTGCAACAGTGTACATCCCACTTACTCCATCAGCAAGAAATATAAGGGTATTGTCGGGCAGAAAGCTCCGAGACTAGGACCAAAATCAATAAGAAAATAACCTCAGTTAAAATAATTTTTTAAATCAGAATTTCAAAAGCTAAAATATTGAAAAAAACTACTAAACCTTTGCACACCTAGCGAGAAAATTATGGAAAATTTTGAGCAGTAAACCCACATTTCTTATGGTGCAAAACGTAGGAAAATAAACCGTGCTCACTAACGATGTGCCTCATCGAAACGAAGAAACTGTTAACAGACTAAACGACAGGGTTTTTTTCCCACAAATTTCAACAAAAGCTGATATCACTCTCTTCGAACTGAGACACTATGCAGCATTTTCAACAACTAATGGTTTTAGAGGAATCTTCTTGAGTGAAGACCTATGACCAGAGCATCAGAAACCCACTAAGAATTTACTAATTGAACTAATTAGCAGTCAGTTAAATTAGTAAAATCCAATTGGGAATCAGTAAAATCCGCCGCTCCTCGATGGAATATTATTAGAAGAATTGCCCCATACACGAAATGTAAAGAGACTGCGATCAGAGAAATAGTCGAAATCATATCCAACAAACTAGAGAGTGCAATGATATAGTTTTTACGGAACTACCAAGAGCTTGGCATGCGTTATTAAAAGAAGGAAACACCTCGCGACACGCCGTATAATTGCGTGATAGAAAGTCGTGTAATGTGCTGGTGATGTCACTTACGTTATTTTCAATAATCATCTTTATTCCTTACGTATTCCAGTTGCCTGCATTTTTATGTCTACCATTGCCTTGAAAAATCCTCCCAGTTTAGTGCGAAAGCTTAGGAAATATTTGTGCTTACTACGCAACAACGATTAACAGATTTAATACGCTATGTGTGTCTCTTGATTGTCCCCAATGTAGATGTGGCAGTATTTAATTCTTTACTGCAATTTACATCCTAGTTTTCGGAGCGTGAACCTACAAAGTAATCATAATAACTCTGCTATACAGTTATTTAGTGTTTCTTTTTGCTGTACAATTTTTTCTTTTAACTGTTCGATTTGAAATTGTTTTTGTCTCAGATACCGCCCTTGTGCTAACAGAACTTTTTTGTGCGGTATTTGTTAATTTTCGAAACATACTTCTTAGCCGCTGGCGCAACTAAGCAGATGTTTTTATTTCTGGATGTTTTACCGGTTGTTGAAATCAGTTGATTGTTTTCCTAACCTGGTCCATTGAATTTGAATAGCTTTGATAAATTGAATTCGCGTCAGAACAGAATCAAAAGACGTGCTCATTACAGCTTAAAATTCGGTATCGTCTTTCTTGTTGTTATTTGTGCATATTTTTGACTTTTGCATCCAGTTGTTCTGCTGCTCAGTGAGCGCCCGCAAATTATTTTTGGATAATAGTCGCAGACTGATCCGGAATCTGCTACTGGGGTTTGTATGATCCTTTCTCGTACCAAAGGATCTGAAGCCCCGGCTTCGGATTTTCCATACTATTCTGTCCTGATTTGCGTCCGTGTATGTGTCATGCTCTTTGAGCTCGTCCAATGATGTCCACTCGTGCTTCCTTGGAAACAATGGCTTCCCATAAAGCTGTCGGTTTTTGGTGATACTTGTTAAACGCTAATATAAACATAGAGCAGTCCTATGAACCAAATATCTCAATATTTCTTTGGACCTTGTTCTGCACAACAAGTACTTGACAAGGCATTTTCAGGAAACGAGAGAAGAATGATTTTCACCTGTTAATCTAAATAATTTGCAATATCAAAAGAAAAAAGGTATTGGAATGATTCTAAAAAGAACAATAAATTTAGTGTGCTCCTATCAGAAAGATAAATGAATGGCGCGAAAAATTTGTAAACAAAATTTCAGCAAAGGAGTACAACACCTATGGGTACAAACAAAAACTACAAGAATATATTTGAGGGAATGCTTGAATATATATTTCGCGGTCTGTTTCTGGGTTTTTCCTGCTAATTGTTATGAAAACAGAAGAAAAACCATAGATATGCTAAGTAGTTTCCGTAGGAAATAAAAGTTAAGAAAAAATATAATAGATTTTTATCTAAATAAACAAGACATTGCTCTTTACACGTTTTACCAACACACAGCAACCGAAAAAGTGTTATTTGGCCACTGCTGGAGAACCGAATCCCAGATCCCTCGACATCTAGCCGAGATCGTTTGCCTGTAAGGCTGACGCGCTCAGCTAGATATCGAGATATACAATATCTAGCTGATGCGCTCAGTTAGAAACACGATATTTAGCCGAGCGCGTTAGCCTGTTACCCCAGCAGTGGCCGAATAACAATTTTTTGGTTGCTTTGTGTTGGTAAAATGTGGAAAGAGCGATGTCTTGTCTATTCACTGATGCCACGCATATGGAGGATTTTCACTTTACATTTTTATTTGTGCACAATAGATTTTTTAAATGTGAGAAAATGAACTGCAATAACTAAATATTACTGTCGTTATAAAATTTAAGCATTCATTTCTTTATTTACCGTGCTTTGTATACCTACCTCGTATCAGAGATGTTTCGATTTGCTTCGATGAAATGTGACAATACGAGAGATAGGACACAGTCATCTCAGCCATCTCAAATACGAACGTAACTGAACGTTCGTAAAAGTGTTCTGCAATTTACGATAAGACTAAGAAGAAGTGTAGTATTTTGTAATAAATATTACTGTCGATACAACTGTTGTCTGAGAGTCCTTAGTTTGAGTGTTGGCGTATAATTGTCAACCATCATCAACCCATTGATGGATGATGGTCTTCCCAACTTTATTCCACAAGAATTTCTGATGAGCCAATCTCCTCATCACCCTGGTATGCTTTCGGAATTCATCCACCCGTCTGGCCTGTGGTCTGCTTTTGGGTTTCTCCTGCTCCTTGTTATCATTCCAATACGTCAGTTGCCCATCGGCGGTCGGTTCCTCTTGCAATATTTCCCGCCCGATGCCATTTTAAGCAATGTAGTCACTAACCTTAATGTGATCTAATAAGTTTCTTCTGAAGCACAAAATTAGGTTTCGAGATTCACGGTCATTCAAGAACTTTTCGTTAATTTAATTGTGCCTTTTCAGAGGCTGTACAAGAATTTTAGATCACAACTCTATCAAGCCAACGAGTTTGTTTGATATTGCATTTATAAAATAAAGTATTACAATAATGCATTGAAACCTAACACCTTTCCAGTCAAAATTAATACTTATCATTAAAACCACGTTCGTAAAGAACATTTGCTACTGAAATGAAACACACGTACTATGAATATGAGAAACAGAAAACATTGCAACAGATATTCGCGTACTACGTCAGTGTATTTTTATTAACACGTATGATTTTCGAGATGCTAAGGAGTTCTCTCTAAAATAAAAGGAATTTTATCCAAAATACCGCTAAAAATTGGAATGTGTTTGATTAGTGCATCATTGGCTCAAACCCTTGCTACCGTTAGGCGAGAAGAGTCCAGGAGAACTGCCTTTCGGTTTATTCTTGAAATCCGCGCCTGGAGAAAATTATTATGTCAGTTTAAAAGCCGTTAAAAACGCTCTTGTCCCCATTCTCACCCTCAATTGAACAACTTGCGCATAACGAGATGTTCTGTCTGATATATACCTCAAACTTAGGTTGCTTGCCACCATAGTTTTTCTGAAAGAAGCACTTACTAGACGATGCCAAGTGTAAGTAATTAACTGGTATATTTGAATACGTGTTTAAAATGCATCAAAAACGAAATTTTGTTATTCTCACACAACACTTATTGCCATATAAAAATACCCCTTCGCACTTAAGGTTGATAATATTTATCTTTTTTGTAGTTGGGGCTTAACGTCCTCCATGAGCTTGGCTATAAGCAGTCGCCAGATCCTCATCAGTTGCCTATAAGCAGTCGCCAGATCTTAATTTGCGCAACTGGTGTCTGAGATGGTAAAAGCCCTGTGACGTGAGCATGCAACGTTTCACTTAACCAAAAATATTTATAAATACTTTGTTGAAACACAAGAAGAGATTAAAGTACGCTCAATTCCTTATGTATGTCCATAAGTTCATTTTGGATATTTTGAGAAAGTAATTTCTCATTATATAGCACTTTTTTGACATTTTAGATATAATTTGTAAGTAAGGGCAATTGGATTAAATTAAAATATTCCTTTACTATATTTGGAAACACCACAATGTAGGGGTTCTTTAAGTTTGAGATTTCAGTGTTAACTTTGTTTTCGATTTTTTGTTTGTTTGTCTAATGAGTCATCTTGAATTCAAGGAATATTAAAATAAAAGTTGAAGTTTTACGTAAATACAATGAAACATTTATATTTAATTTGAAAACGAAAACGTTCTTGAAATCATTTTTAATGCTTTTGCATATTCCCATTTGCTTTTGAGTAGCTGTCACAGAACTAAAACTGCTGCATCAGGTCATGCAAGATTTTCTGAAACTGAACTACTAACTTTAAGCTGTACAACTATTCAACAAGGTGTTGCATACAAAACCTAAAATTTTGCTAATATTTGCTTTTCCTGTACCTGCAAACCACAATTTTCTAATTTAACCTTGAATTTCGATTTGTATGACATTGCTTTGAAAATAGTATTTTTTTCTTTTTTCCGCTAAGAATTTTTAATAATTGCGTTAAAAAAATGTATAGTTTTATTTTATCACCGAATATCTGCTTTACACCACTGTTAAGACACGAGAATCTATATTAGCAGAGAGACAGTTTGACACACTCGTAAACTCTAAGAGAAAGCTGTCTTTCCAGTAATAATTAATTCCATTTATAATTTTACTGGACGTAAAAAGGGTTTTAAAGGAGTTTTCTTGCATAATTTACGTCAATTGCTTTCTGAAGTAAACTGCCGCAGGGGCAGGTCAAAATTTGGTAAGTATGGATGAATACTGCATATAAAATTTTAAATGCAGATGAAATATTGATTGGCATTCAGCTGTTAACAGGCATTGACAAAATTAGGTTTCGTTAACTTACCATGGAATGCAACTGTCCAAAATACGTGGAATAAGAGAGCATTTGAAATACGTCACTCTATTACACGAACGCCAGATCTACACTCAGAGGAGAATACAGTTTTTAGAAATTAAATCCGTTTTTGAAAGTGATGAACCCAATAATACGGTCGGAAAATTGTTCAATGAAGCAGCAGTTTATTAATCACGTTATTAAGCCTTTCTTGAAAACAACCTTTATTCAATCAAAAGGTTTTGAGCAAAACGCTTAATATTTGTCTTTTTAAATATTGCTGATGGGCTAAATTTTGTTTTACAACTATAGCACATTGTTTATCCCCAAAAAATGTATATTCGTCCGATCTCAAAATTTGTTTGATCCCATTGGTGCACGCATAGGAATACTTGTATTGTTACAATATAACGATATACTGAATAAAAATACGTACCTAATAGAACTCAGAACTACTTATTGGGATATAAATTTATTTATACAATATCTCAACACAAGACGCAAAAAAGAAAGATATTTTAAAATGTGATAAAAATTATGACATTAATTTCAAATGTGGGAAAAATTGTTCATAAGTTGGATGATCGTCGTACCGTCCAGAAATAAAATATACTATATTTCACAGTCCCACTGGGTCCCGTAATAGGATCTACTTCCCTGAAGGAGCAAATAGTTCGAAACTTTTGCTGTGCTCAGAATAGAAACAGCTGGCGACAGCTTGTGAGACAAGACAGAGCAGACGTAAAATAAGAATTGAAACCATGTGGTCCAAGCTGAGCAATTGTTGTTGAAAAGCTGAAACGAGAAGCTTTGATCTGCTGTATGGTATTGTGTTTGTACACTAGAGAGGGTAATGACTATAAGGAACGGGCATTTTGCGTAGCAATAGAGCCTTCAGAAGGTTTTATTGGCTCTGCAAATCGCTCCAATAACCTCTGTGTGGATCGGAAAATATAATGTAAATGTGCATTTGTAAGTGCAAAAGGAAGAGTACATGATTATCGAAATATCAGTTTTTTCTCACCAATTTCCAAACTTCTAACAAGTTCACAAATAAAATAAAATAAATTAGTGTTTTATCTAAAACGTAAATGCCCTTGATTTGTTTCGATTTATCGCATCAACAACACGTTTTTAATCATCGTCCTGCAAAGTTTCTAGTCTTTTGCTGCAAAAAAAATAAAAAATAAATACTTACAGGTTCTAAAGTATTTCATTGTTTCTGTACTGCTCTCAGAACGGAAAAGAAGCGTACATGGGGTTAAGAAAGGGTTTGGTTGAACCGAATGTAAATTGTTGCAAGTTATAGTCCGGATTATTTCCTGAATTGTTCTTTCCCTGCCCTTCATTTCCCCTCGGAACGGCACTTTGTTTTCGAAACATGAACCCTGCCACATCAGTTCGGAAGATCAGTGTTCAAAGAGGCTTTCAATGATTGTGCAAACTATAATAGAAGTGGGATGCAATATGTAACGTTACGGACGAGACTCCAAGAAAACATTTTCTTTAACAATAAGCTTGTGTTTCACCGTACTATTATTCCATGGAATCAGATCTTATCTCTCATATATGGGCGCTCAACTGATCTTGTGAATAAATTGAATTATTACACTTATGCTTTACTTTTCATAATGTAGCGAAACGCATCGTTAAGGGCAATTGGCGATACATATAGAAGAACACTGAGGAATGTGGTAAAACATGAGGTGGTTACCTCTCTCTGCAGGGGGGGGGGGGGTGAAATACTTCCTGTACATTTTATTGAATTTAAATTTGAGCTTTGCAATTAATTTGTAATATCAAAATCTCAAACTTGTTTATGGGCAAGAAATCCGCGTGGAAAAAAATGATTTTAAAAGAAATTATCAGAAAAACTTTTCGAATGATTCCAGCAGATTGATCTCAAAAAAATATTAATATGGTCTTATTTGAAGATTTATGAAGCCGGAGTTATGGAATTGATGTTTTATATTGGTTTAAAATAAATGGCCGTTCCTTTTTGATTCGGGAATCAAGACCAAATTCAAAGAGTCAATAAATACTTATGATAAATTTATCTGCAGACACGGTCAACATGTGCTGCATTCTACAAATCAGCGTTTGAAGCACATATGTCATACGAATAAGCCTCTATTAAATGTACATAGAACAAATCAGTGTATGTGTTGATATGTCTGATAACGTATACTCTACAGCAGTTAACTTTCTTCTTGATATAAAGAAGAAGTACAGAGGAAAAAGGAAATACTGCGTATGTTGCTCGTAAAGTTAAATGTCGTGTATGACACAATTCTATACTTTGGCTGGAAATTTTTATGTTTCTTCTGTCGCGCAACATATTTTAAGGAAAAGTAATATACAAGAGTCATTTCACATGAAATGCACAATGTATTAATGCCGCGGAATTTAAGTTGCAATCTTAACGTCGTTTGCGTCAATTGTATGTAAGATTTAAGGAAGTGGTACCTGGCCTTATTACGTAATCCCGCAATTCAATTACTGTAAAGCATGAACATCAATGGTCGTCTATTAAGACAAAAACTTTACGTTGAAAACAACCAACAGGCATTTGCATTGCTTTGTGTGGGTTTGTGATGATAATGCAGTAGATGAGAGTGCAATATCCCGCTAGGCTACACGCTTTCGTGTAGCAAGGTAACCACGACCCGAGGACAAGGGTGCCGATATATGCTACTCATAACCGCAGTGAAACTTACAATTGTGTCGAACTAGACCGTCGATAAACGTGCGAGTAAATTGCGGTAGCTACAGGAATTTCAGCATCAGTATTCCGTATTTTGACGAATGATTTGCAGAAAAGAAATATTTCGGCCAAATATGTCCCTCATGACTTGACTGCCACATAAAAACAGACTCGTGTGGATAGTGAAACATCGATGAAACAAACATTTGTCGCTAAAGGCGATGCCTTACTTTCATAAAATATTGCTTTTAATGAAATGTCTGTGAGAAACGTCGAACCTTAGTTTATAATTCTGTCGAGTAAGTGGATAATTCTGTTCTCCCAATGACATCCCAAAAAATCCCTCTGACACAATCGAAGGTCAATCAAATGATGATTTTCACGTAGGATAGCATTAATGTCATCATGACAGAGTACCATGCAGAGCAAGTGCCACAACAGTATATTACCAGTACTTCCTGCAAACCGTACGCAGAAAACTGCAAAACAAGCGACCTGACTTAGCTCGGAGATGGGCCTTTCGTTTTGCGCGAGAATGCAAAACCACACGCTCATGAGAATAGTGGTAACAGCTTTGCTGGAGGAGCATATATGGGAATCGTTACCTGAAGCACCATATAGCTAAGACCTGTGTCTCTCAGACTTTGATGTGTCCCCCAAGCTCCAACGACCAATCCGCTAACAGCGATTTTCCTCCCTAAAGGACGTTTCTTCAGGAGCTACTTCGCGCGTCCGACCTCTGAACAAAAGAGGGGACGTGACTGAAACTTTATACCTTCCAAAACGTTGTGTCGTCCATATTTAGAAGCAGGAGGGTACATAGAAGGATAGCATACAGTCGAGTCACATTATTGTGACCACCTCATGATTTTGAGGTCGCCGCCTTGTAGCTAATGAAAGAAGGCACATTTCGCGAGCTGTCTTAGAGGGTGAATAAGATGAGCTGTAGGCAATCTGAAAGCATATCACACGCTGCCGTCATGGATAAAGTGAGAGATCTATCATATTTACAAAAAATGATTATTGTTGGCTAACGGAACAAGGGAAGCAGCTTGAGAACTGTTCGCGTGCTGCGTTGGTTAATGTGTATCGTGATTGAAGAAATGGCACCTTTGCGAATGAGCAAAGTGGAAACTGCGGAGCACCGCGTGCCATTGATATTAGAAGGGAACGTCAGCTGCGAAGGTGGCCCAGGGCCGATCGACAGGCTACACTGGAGCAACTCACTGGTAAAATGAACCACTGGGCTACCGGAAGTGTGTGTAAAACGACATTTCAGCGAACCCTGCTGCGTATGGAACTTCGATGCAGACAGATGGTCACTGTATTTATGCTAACGAAGGTGAATCGGCACAAAAGGCTTAAATGTGCACGGCAGTATAGGAATTGGACATCTGCTGATTTGCAGAGAATTGCCTTCTACGATGAGTCACGTTTTCTGCTTCATCGAAAGTTGGACGTTTGCGTATAAGGCGAGAAACTTCGAAGAACAAACACTCTTCAACCATTGCTGGAGAACACAAGCTGGTGGAAACAAAGTTATGGTCTGGGGAATGTTTACGGGTCATTTCCTGGGTCTTCTCATACCTGTGTAAGGCTCTATGGACCGAATTCGTTATGAATCCATCCTTGCAGACCACGTACACTTATACATGGTGATTGTCTTCTTGGGGCGGATGGGATCTTCCAGGACGACAATGCGACGTGTCACACAGCTATAAATGTCCGAGAGGTGTTGGAAGAGCACGATGAAGACTTCAAAGTACTTCCTTGGTTCCCTAATTCCCCAGACTTAAACATAATTCAGAATCTGTGGGACCACCTTAATCGTTTTGTTCACTCTATGGATCCTCCACCATGCACCCTTCAGATGCTGTCAGATTCACTGCAGTCAGCATGGCTCCACATACTTGTGAACACCTTCCAGCACCTTAATGAGTCACTCCCAGCCCTTCTATCTTGTCCACGTTGCGCACGGCGGTTAATTTGGATATTAGCTGGTGGTCGCAATAATGTCACTTGACCGCGTATAACCTCTGTTGCGATACGTCAAAACAATCGTTATCTTATCAGTTCCTGCATGTGTTCGAGAAAATTTTCAAGGGTTCTGGATTTAGCCCAAATCAGTTGTTTCTCAAGGGCAGTTATTTGTTATTTGGCAAACATTTTCATATTATTTTTACTTGTACCCGGAATAACTAATACTTGCAGAAAAAACCAGCATTATCTTCAGAAGTCTTGCATGTATCTGTTTGTGGTAAAATATGGTGTATTAGGAGCATTTAATTTTAATTTTTTTTTGTAAGGACCGCCCGAGGGCGAATGAAAGCTAGTCAGTTCTTGAATTTCGCCACTTGCAAAAACCGCGTTATCTGTAGGAGTCTTGTACGTATTTGTTTTGGACAAAATAGGGTGTCTTAAGAGCATTTTGTTTTACTTAAGAATTGTTCTTTTCTTTCGTAAAAACCGCCTGTGGGAGAGTGAAAGCTTCGTAGATCCTGAATTTCATCACCTGCAGAAACCGGATTATCTGAAAGAGCCTTCCACGTATGTGTTTGGTAAAATAGGGTATATTGAGATCATTTTATTTTACTTAATTTTTTCTTTCTCTTTCATCTATCCAGCAGTCGTTTGTTAATACTGGCGTAGGAAGCATTTCGATTTCTTGTCATTAAAAAATCGAGGGTCATCTAATGTTCAGTCTTTAATTCGTGAACTACATTGACATATTTCATGTCATTTGTCTCTCATTTTCCTTATTTTTAATTATTTTCAAAAAAAAAAACAATCTTTAGTACAAGTTTGAAACAATCGGAAAACCTGGTATGTATGATTTCTATATAGTCCAAAAAATGTAGTTTTCGAGTTGTTAGGAAAATATTTTCTGTAGTTACATTCCTTTGAATTAGTTGCTTTAAATTCCTAAATTCATCGCCAAACTTAAATGCTTATTTCAGTTGTATCCATTTGGAAAAAAAAATTATGGTCAACCTAGAACCACTTTGAAATTGTGTTGTATCTTCAGTAGAAACGATGCGCTGTCTATTGTATCCCAGCCACCACTCCTTAGATACAACAGGTCCACCCTGAATATTTCCTCATTATTTCGGTACATCAGTGCCCACACTTGTTTCCCATACCCAAAGTCTCCAGGATACACTTCGGATGAAATCAAACACAGTAATCTGAAGGGAAATCTAAATCCAGTTCATTTCACTACATTATTATTTTGTTTTCACAAAATCTGTTCCTTGCGCGTTGTTGTGAGTAGTTACGAATTTAAGTGTCTGACAAGTTTTAACCCACCGATTAAAATCATGCCCGTTTTTTTTAATTGCCGAGAATTTCTAAGTTACGGTAAAATTCACTGGGACGTACGAGCATGCTTTTTAAAGCAGCATAATGATTTCTTCATTTAGTAGTTCTATGTATCTGCAATTGTAATTTGAGCAGGTTTCATACTACTTGTCTATCAAATTGTAAGATCAGACGTAATAATATTTTCGCCTATTTACATATTTGGGAAAGCAAATACGAATAAATGAGCCTTCTGAACGACAAGTAATCAATATCGCCAGCTAAAGAATTGAGCAGGCTTGTTTATTCACGGAAAGTTCAACATGTAACAACCCTTGTTTCTACCTTAAAGCCCTACAAAAAAATGTAATGCAAAGGGATAATTAAGTTCAGATAAACTAATATAGAATAAATATAATTTTTTACGGATAATAAACTGAAAAACACTGTTTGTTTAAAAGCAAAAGTGTCTTTCAACAGAAAAAATTGTTTAAATATAGCATGCATAATGCTGGGAAAGGAACGTAAAGGTTACATAAAAAAAGTTTATATCCTCCTCTGTCAAAATCAGCTGGTGTAATACGTCTATTATATTCGAAGCATCCTATTTTTCATTCCAAACCTAAATATATGGGAACACATCGGATTTTCCAGAAGAAATGTTTTTAACATATTTAGAGACATGATCATGCATAAGTCAATACAAGGGGAATTTCTACCTTTCCCAAAGACCTAGCTGGGTCAACAGCTTATCAATAGAAAAGTTTTAAACAAAGTGCATATGTTTCAATTATTTTGACAGACTTCTCTTTTTGAAGAAGCTGTACGGAAGTTGTATCTTTTTAAATTAATAACAACTTACTGTACACCAACTATGCATAAAATAGTAAAACTATTCTAGTAATACCAGTCATTGGCCAAAGGATATAAATAAATGTTTCCAAGCTTTCTCACATCAACCAGATGACTTTTTCAAGGAAGATAGATAGAAATTGCAATCTGAATAATAGAACGCTTCAACAATTTGAAACAGGTGTGTTATTTATTTGTCAATAACCCAACAGATAGCATGTAATTTTCACTTGAATACACGCGGTCTCCTGTTGGTTGGGCACCCGGTATCCTAGTAAGAAGAAGGTGTTATTTGAAGAACTGGTTCCAAATTCGCGGGATTGTAGCCAGTTCCAGACGAGGAAAAAGCTAACATGGCAGACACAGGAAACCACACCTGTGGAAATCTTCCTGACTGGAATTAATGAGAACTTCACAAATTTGCAGGAAAAAAGAGCAAAAAAATAAACCGCACGGACTTTATAATGACGTTATTTGAATAACAAATTACAAACATATCAGCAGTAAATTATGGGGGAGAACATTTCGGAAATAAAGCTGCAGTAGTAGAACCACAGGCTATGTGTTAAATCGCTTAATTTTCCTATGCTGAATGAAGAATTAATAACAAACGAATCAATTTTTTAGTGTTCCAATTTTGACTCGAACAAATGAGCTGAAAATACGCTTTTCTATAACAAGTGCCATCAGCGTGAGTTTAATGTTTTCCACTTTGAGCACTAGATGCCAGAAAACGATAGATAGTTCAGAAAAAGTATCGATGCATAATCGATATGAGGATGTGGACAAAATTGTATATACTCTCGATGGTATCTCCAGCTCTAGTGATTCTGCCCAGGGTTTGTTTATGTTTTTCAAAGACATTGGTTAGGTAGATAGATGGCCTTGTAAATAAAAAGCAGGATTCTTCTTGTCTTCCTTCTCCATGTACAATTTTAGAGTCACCAATATGCAAACTTCAAAACAAGGTACGCTCAGGATGTAGACCTCGCATTTAAAGGCAGTTCTATCATTCAGCAACTTGGGAATAAGCAATTACTGAAAAGCCAATGTTAACCATCACTAAAATGCATCATATGTCAGAAAACCTCTATCACATATGAGTCTTATACGTAAATCTAAAACGATTTTCAGTATGGTCTTGTAATTAAGTTGTTAACAATCTGCTCTTGAAGATATGATGTGATAATTATTCATTAATTAGCTGAAAAAATAATTATTTACGGTTCTTCTTTTTTTTTTTTTTTTTTTTTTTTTTTTTTTGGAGTTGTGTTTCTTACTCCCTGGACATTAATATTCGGCCTTGGGGCGATTTTTGAAACGTAGTGTATGTGAACTTACAAAATGGTACTTGTGTGAAAGGTTTGGGAAAACGTACATGTTACTCTACCTTGTGTAAAATAACTATGTTTTAATTTAAGAATGATGAGGTTTTTCTGTCTGATCCATTTCTTTACCTCTCTTAAATATTGTCATTTACTGAGATAAAACTACTTGTTATCCTTTGGACGGGTGTGGAGCTGTTCTTTCATATGGTAAAAAAGTATTTCCCGTAGATCCTTAATCAGCCTTTGTTAAACTCTCATAGCTACCTTCTTTAATCGTAGCCTAGTTCATTAGATGTAAACTGAAGATACAGAAATTTCTGTCACACCTCTGATATCCGAAAAACATGTGTAACGTATACTCTATATTCACTTTCCTTTTGATTTTGCTATCTCTGGTTATTTTATTTTACTATGTAAATTATCTTCTTACTGAACGAGATGTTATTTCACCCGCTGAATGAGATCTGGCAATGAGTGTAAGTCATGACGTGGTGGTAGCCAGTATAAATAGGCGCGTTCAACGATACCCAAGGAGAGCGTTTGTTGTTGTACGGAGAGCGTTTGTTGTTGTACGGAGAGCGTTTGTTGCTGTACGGAGAGTGTTGGTTTATGTGAAAGAGAGCGTTTGTTTATGAGTATAGAGCTCCGTTCATGTGCAAGGAGCTACGTGTTATTTGAGTAGCTGTGTGTGATGATACCAGTAGAAGTTCATAATAAAAGGTTTTACGTAAGTACGTCTTTCTCAGTTCATAGTATTGTCAGACCTCTGTCTGGCTGTTAGGTTTATTTCAATTAATATTACTACACTACTAGCAGGTGACTTTATTCATGATATTAATTAACTAGTAACAACAACCATTGGAATTCACTATTTGAAGCTTGGTACAAGCATATAATTCAGTAGCAGAAGCATTAAACTTAGCTTAGTTGAAAGCTTTGTTCATTATAATTAGCTTAGCTGGTAAAAGAAGGTTATTCATTATACATGTAGGTATATATTTCGCGAGTTAAAGGAAATAGGAGATTAGGTCCAGCAGTCCAAACACAGTGTTACGAGTGGCAGCAGCTGAATTTATTTTCTATTTTTCCAACACAAAAAGCACAGCAGCCTTACGAGGGGGTTTAATATTTTCTGAGCGTGATCTTGAATAGAGTGGTTGATGGGTGACCCATGTATCGTAAAGTATGCATCACTCTTTATTTACGTAAATGTCTTGTGTGGTAGCAGTGTAATTATTTGAGACAAGACGGCAATCTAACGAAGTCTATAAGGGAAAAAAAGGATGAGAAACATATGAAATTTCAAGAGCAATCGGTGACTGAATTTTTGTCGAAAGAAGTGGAAATTGAATTCGTCAAAGGATGGTCCGTCTGTACGTCGGTGGTGCATTTTCATATGACACAGTCTAAAGATGGGCTTCTCCCTTTAAACGGGGAATAAACTGTTGGAATGGTAATCCTCAGGTGGAACTCTCAGCTGAAATAACCACAGGATAAATTTCTCAGAAAATGCAGGACCTGTCGATGTCAAAACAGCGGATCCATATCATACAGATTGCTAAAAAAATGAAATTAAGTATTGTCTGTGTTTGGACTATTTTGCAAGAGCAGTTAAAGATGTCCAAGGTCTGTGCGAGAAGGGTTCTTTTATTTTTGACACTTGAGATGAAGATTTATTGTGCTGAATGAATAAAGTCCGGTTCAACATGACCATATTAACCGCCATCCAGTAATCTTCTATTCCTGTATTGTGATTGGTGATGAACGTGGCTTCACCATTTGGACATTGATACTAAGCAAAAGATCATGCAGTGCAAAACATCACGGATCACCAGCAGCGAAATTGCTCAAAACAAAACCATCTGCATGAAAGAATGTGGATACCAATTTTTGGGAGTTAAGAGGATTGCTTTTATTAGATCACTTGCAGCACTAGAGGAGTACAAATGCTGTTTATTATCCCGAGCTATTGCGACAATGGCGTGGAGCCATCAAAAGAAAACGTCAACCGAAATTCCCACAAGGCATTCTGCATCTCCAGGACAATTCTCTAATCTATACTGCTTATGTTCCCGTGTAAGCTGTGACAGAATGCGGCTTTAAATTTCTTCCCACTCACCTTACTCACCTGCCTTCGAATCTAGTGATTTTTTTCCTTTGGAAAATTTCAGAAATATATCTGCGACTTAGGTGTTTTGCGTATGATTTTGAACTGAAGGGAGGCAACGAAATATTCGTTTGACGAGCAAGATAAAACATATTTCGCATCTGTTATTTGCCATTTCGTTGACATGAGCAACCAGGATGTTACAATCAGAGAAGACTATGTGGAAAACACACAGGTGATCTTTTTAAAAATAAAATATTGTCACTGCATGATTTTCAGACTTGTAACTTACAGAACACCTCACATAGTACTCATTAAAACAACAAGCGGAAGAATGTGTTTTTGCGTTTTGACAGTGATTTGTTGGTGAATGAGTGAACTGACCTGACACTCCCTTTGCTCGCTACGTGTGGCTGAACTGAACTTTGAACTGTTTCCAATAGCAAACTACAGGTCGTCACCTATGAGTTCAACTGCGATTTACTCAACGCGTAGCCATGCAGAACGTTTGATGGTATTCTATTGTCCTTTTACTGGCATTCCACAATTTTGCCTTAGTAAGATGAGAACTGTTTCTGTATCAGCAATGTATTTTTCTTTTCTCAATGCAGCGTTCATCAATAGGAAAAGTGGTTTCCTTCAAGCGTATAATGCCCCAAGACATTCCTTTCACATCGTCGATCGTAAACTACCGAAAATTGAAAGAGTCAAGTTCGAACTCCACACAGCTTGGACGATGACCCATACGATCACTACCGGCTACGCTTTTGATACATTTCCTACAAGGACGTCAATTTACTTAAGTGGTTGATTCGAGTTTGTAATCCGAAGGTTTCTGTCGTTGGAACCAGCTGTGTGTTAAAGCTCTGCAATCATGATTTCCACAATACGGTGAAAAAGGATTACATAAAACGCAGCCTGTTTCTTTACACAATGAGGTGAAGGTATATGGATTTGTCCCAACATCAAACGTTTAAACTGAGACCTTTGACACTGTGTGTGCTAAACAGCAGTGTTAGGTAAAACAAAATCCAACCCCATTCCCACAAATGAGTTCGACTGAGCATTATCCCTCTTTCAAACTATGGAATCCGCAGCGGTATGTTACCACATGATGTTTGGTTATTTCTTTTCAGGGCTTTTCCCATCGTGTCCAAACATTTTTTAGAACAACCAAACATTTTAAATTTTTTATCGCGAACACACAGTTATTCATTAGTCAAACGTTTAAAGAACTGTCCTTCATTCTTCTCAATTTTCATTTACGTTTCCTTACCTACATTTTCTGCACCACAGAGCCATAAAAAATTATGACAATAAATTCAGAAATTTCATTCTGAATTTCTTGCATTTTACCATCTATGGTGTTTTTTATACCATGGCTCCACACCACAACATTGAGAAAGCAGAACGGAGCAACAAGCTCCTACCATATGAATGGGAAAACAGTCAGAGCTCCATGCCCAAGAAAACAGATCACACTTTACACACTTTGTAATCCTGATAAAGATTTGTGGAACTTGACTAGAATTCGATAGAGAATAATGAATAATATTATCATTGTGCTGAAAGGCTTGGTATATCTCATTTTAAAAAATAATTCTAAGTTCAATAAAATTAGAAAGGGAGAAAAAGAAATTGTTGAAAAACTGTAAGTTTTTTTTTTTTTTTATGTTCCACAGTTCATATTGTCACTGTTAATAATGTCTTAATGTAAATGAGATCTATGCGTAAAATACATTTGTATTTGATTTAAAAGATGTATAAATATCCATGGTGTAATTTTCCTAACTTGAGTATATACTAAGATAAATTATTACTTAGGTTGTTACCAATTGCATGTAATTAACTATATTTTCACTTGTTCGTATTCCCAAAACTTAAGTCATGCTGTTTAATAAAACTCAGGTAAAATTGTGCAGTAATTAGATTGAAATATTTAATTCTTAAATTTTATTATGAAGAATTCAAATGTATACAACAATATGTTTGAGATATTTATTATTCATGAGCTTTAGCTCCCTTCTTAAGCAAAGAACTTCAAGCAATATGTTTTCCGAAATTTTTAGTGTGATCATTAGGAAAATCAGTGAAATACAAATGACAACTAATTATTTGGTATGCTTTCTGTTTTTATCTTGATTCCCGTTACAAATCGTATTTCTTGTTTATCATGTACAAGTGTTAAAACCCTGAGCTTAGAAAAATATTATTTGTGTCAGATAACATTCACCGAAGATATATTATTGTGACGATCCCCCACCCCCTCGCATAATTAATTGGCGAGAGGCGTGGTTAATTAACTGTAATTGAAACTTGATTGGGGGTTTTAATTAACAGATAGTTATAATTAAACACTTGCGAGGGGCGGTATATTAAGAAAAGGTCTTCTAGCACTTTGAATTCAAGTGGCGAGTTGCAGGTGTTTGCGACGAGAACAAATAGCCCATAAACGGAAATGGGACGGGTCAGAGTTTAAGAGCTATTTCCCATGGCTCAAAAAGTGTTTGGACGGCAAAAGCTTCTGAAGCTTTTGTCTGTGCCGCGCGCTAAACAATGGGAAAGCTCTTAGATTTGAAGAGCGGTTTATATTAAATGTCGCAGTTTCAAGTGTTGGAATTCACCGCTTAAAATTTTCTTGGAGAGGGAGATTGTTGTTGAAGACAGATCCCATTTGATATCCAAGAGAACTGGGCCTCGATTTTTCCGCGTGCTAGAAAATACTTGCCGTCCGTCTGCGTGCTTTTGCAATTCTGAGCATAAGAAGGGAATCTAGCTAAAAACATAAGCTGAGGACTAACCAACAACAGATCTGCCTGGGAACCTTCTTCACCTTGCCGGACTATCGATACCTGTCGTAAGGAGCCATTTCAGGTGAAAAGCAGAGTGACATAACAATTACGAAATATCCTTGCTCATCCTGAGAGAGAGAGAGAGAGAGAACAAGAGAGAGAGAGAGAGAGATACGCCAGCATCGGGAACCACGGAGGAGCTGAGCTCCCATGCAGAGCCTCTTCGCAAAGAAAGCAGGGAGAGAACTTTTGTGCGTGTGTCTGGGTACGTGCGTTCAGCGACTGGGATGACGTCGTTTTGACCAAGAGACCGTAAGCAACGCGGCCTCATCCAACAAGGAAAAAGTGCTCCCCGTAGTGCCAACATATAAGTGAATGTGAGTGAGGGTTGTGTTGTTTTCTGGGTGCCATCCATACTGTGGATACTCAAGAACCTATGTAAGTACTTTTTACGAATACTTTTATTTGTGGTCCATTGTGAACGAACAGACTTTTCGTTAGGACATATTTTCCGAAACACCGAAGAGGGCCAAAGCTGGCCGGAAATTATAGCCTTTCTATTTAATGAAGACTCCGGTGTAATTTATGCATGCATCTATTAAATCCCTGTTTTAATTGTTATAATGTGCCTCCATTGGTTTATTGGTGTACTGTGTCGGCTAATTGGCTAACGAGGTATTGGCAGATCCGGTGATTCGAATCGCAGTCCGGAATTAATTTGGCATCCTGATATCTAAGGCCCAAAGGGTCGCAACAAAAGTGGTAATCAGCAGTTAGATCGGTATTGTATACCTCAGAAACACAGTACAACCGGAGCACAGTTTTTATGCCAACTTTTGCAACTTGCAAAATATGTTGAGCACAAAGTTTTAAAAAAATGGAAGGGATTACAAAAATATTAGATGAAGTGAAAGATGAACTCAGAAATGGACTGAAAACTTCCAAAGAAAGTTTTGAGCAATAGCTCAAACAACAACAAGAAAGTTTTGAGCAAAGCTTACGACAGCAGAAAGAAAGACTTGAGCACCAGACGGGTCGCATAAATCAGCTGATAGCTAGAATTGGGTGGTATGAGGAAAAATTTGATAAAAGAATAGAAGATACAAACTTGCGTATATATCAGTTGGAAATTGGGCAGGCAAAGTGCGTAGGCCAAATAGAGCAATGTACCCAAAATTTAGAGAGCGTTCGTAACTTGTGTGAGACTCCAATGTAGAAATGTAAAGGAAAAACTTTCTGGGGAATTTAATGGTACTAAGTTAGAACAAACTAAATTTTATAGGGATATTGAGAAAGGGTACAAAATTGTGAGGCAAAAATAAGTTCGTCGGAATTTAAGTCACCGGGGGTGATGAGCGAAGCTTTGAGTAGGCCGACCCGAATTAAAAGAGGCGCGTTTGACAAAAAGACTAACTGGGGAGTATACAGGACAAAGTTCGAAATGGTTTCGAGTGTGAACGGCTGGAGCGAAAGGGAGAAAGCATGCGCGCTTGCGGCATCATTGAGGGATGCAGCTGCTGATATCCTACAAACTTTGTCGGAAGAGAGCTGTTTAAAATATTCCTGTCTCGTCGCTGTCCTAGAACTCATATTTGGGGAGGAACATTTAAAGCAACTCCGTGTTCTTCAGTTGAAAAATCGGAGGCAGGAGGTCAACGAGTCACTTCAAGAGCTCGCGACCGACATGGATCGGATGACAAGGCTTGCGTATGGGCAATGTACGTCAAATATTCAGGACACGGTGGCGCAGCAATATTTTGTGCAAGCGATTTATGATCCAGAGATTCAGCATTCAGTGCGAATGGCGGATTGTGACTCACTTAAGTCAGCCGTCTTGCATGCAATGAAATTTGACCCTTCGCGCTATTCTAGGAGTCCTAAAAAACAGTTCGTATGGAGACTATAGCAGAAAGTCCGATCAATGCATCAGTCGAAACTAAAGTCGAAGAGCTTTTGGATCTCCTTCGCAGAGATGTTAAACATCATTCTGTTACGTCTCCTGGTCGGGGAAGAAGTGATACGTCGTCTAGAAAAATGGAGTGCTGCTATTATAGATTAAGAGGGCATCGCAGTTTTGAATGTAGAAAATGGTTGAGAGAGGGGAAAACGTTGAAGGAACAGGCTTCGGGAAATCCTCGGAAGTCAGTTTCTAGGGGCGAGAATTGACGCGGCAAAAGCAGCCCCGCACGGTTGAAGCGCACGTCACAGGTCTTTCTGGGGATTACAGTGGTTTACGAGTTGAGGGGATGATAAATAAAACTAAATGTCAGTTTGTGCTGGATACTGGGGCGGATAATACATTACTCCGTCCCGATTTTTTCGAGCAAATTAAGGAACCTGCAGATTGTTTGAAGAGTGAGCAACGGGTTGAAGTTCAAACTGTGAATGGTGATGGTTTAGTTGCTCTTGGAACCGCAGGCGTCGACATACGAATTGTAAATGAATGCTGCAGACACACGGCAGTGATTGCTGATATCGTTGAAGAATGCATCCTGGGTCTCGATTTTCTTAGTGAGAACGGATATGTTTTGGACCTTAAGAATGGAACCCTGAAGACGAAACATGAGGAAATGGTTCTCACGAGGTGTCAACATGGGCACCTGAGGTCGCAAAGGGTCACAGTTCTCGCAAAAGTAAAGTGTGTTTTACCAGCAAAAAGTGAAATAATTCTGGCAGGATGTTTGCCTTAGCTTTCACTAGAATTCCCGATGGCAGTATGCGAAATGTCCGAAATTTGCCCGTTACCCGAAAATGTACTTGTAGCGTGAGCGCTGGTAAAAACAGCACATTGCATCCCCGTAAGAATAGTTAACCTGGGTGACGTCGATGTGAAGATAAACGAAGGGATAGAACTTTTCTCCTTGAATCCTGTAATTTCGGCGCATAGCAGCAGAGTGAGGATCCCACCCGACTCGCGCGTGGGAGGGAGCGGCGAGGTGCCGGAGCATCTGCGTGACCTTGCAAGGAGGCCACGGCGAGCCTGAGTACGTATCGGCTTGGAGAGTGGACCGAGATGATAAGAGAATTCGCCGATGTTTTTCCCAGGTGAGGATGACGTGCAGGCTGCGGAGAAAGTGTTTAAGGAGGAAGACTTAGTCTGGCTCTATAACCCACGTAGGCGAAAGGGAAAGTCACCCAAATTGCAGCGCCCGTGGAAAGGTCCTTATGTAGTAAAGAAAAGAATAAACGATGTTCTTTACAAGGTTCAGTAAAATAATAGACCAGTTAGAGTTATACACCTCAATATGCTTAGACCGTATAGGGCAGGAAATACCGAATCATAAACATTTGAAGGAAGAGTGTCACAGGTGATTCGTTAGTTTCCCGTTGGTTGACTTGCTGATGTGAAAGAATGAGAAGCGGACAGCTTGAGAACTTGGAATGAGTTTGTTGGTTGTAATAATTTTGTATAGTGTACTCGGTGTTGTGTTCTGTTGGTAGAAATATTTTAATATTGCAATATGTCGTGTGACGTGGTAGTGTAACTGTATAATGTAAATTAATTATGTAGTGTCGTATATGTGCACTGCCCTGGGGCGTGGCAGTGTAAATAATTATGCAGGTATGCATCGAATGGGGGCGTTCCCTAAGGTTCGTTAGAAAATGGGATGTGCCCGGAAAACTCCAAAGACCAATTCAAGGCGATTGTTTTTAGTAAGGGTAGAGACGATGAGAGGCACCATGGAAGAGGGGTACTGATGAGTTTTATCTAGGGTAGGCAGTTCCGAATGGTGTAATCGCTGCGAATCACAGGTAGCTTATATGCACTCGGAACGAGTTGCATTTTAAGAAGGGGGCGATGTGATGATCCCACCCTCGTATAATTAATTGGCGAGAGGCGTTGTTAATTAACGGTAATTGAAACTTGATTGGGGGTTTTAATTAACGGAGAGTTATAATTTAAACACTTGCGAGGGGCGGTACATTTAGAAAAGATCTTCTAGCACTTTGAATTCAAGTGGCGAGTTGCAGGTGTTTGCCACGGGAACAAAGAGCCCATAAACGGAAATGGGACGGGTCAGAGTTTAAGAGCTATTTCCCATTACTCAAAAGTATTTGGATGGCAAAAGCGTTTGAAGCTTTTGTCTGTGCCGCGCGCTAAACAATGGGAAAGCTCTTCGATTTGAAGAGCGGTTTATATTAAAAGTCGCAGTTTCAAGTGTTGGAATTCAACGCTTACCAATTTCTTGGAGAGGGAGATTGTTGGTGAAGACAGATCCCGTTTGATATCCGAGAGAACTGGGCCTCGATTTTTCCGCTTGCTAGAAAATACTTGCCGTCCGTCTGCGTGCTCTTGCAATTCTGAGCATAAGAAGGGAATCCAGCTAAAGACATAAGCTGAGGACTAACCAACAACAGATCTGCCTGGGAACTTTCTTCACCTTGCCGGGCTATCGATACCTGTCGTAAGGAGCCATTTCAGGTGAAATGCAGAGAGACATAACAATTACGAAATATCCTCGCTCATCCTGAGAGAGAGAGAGAGAGAGAGAACGAGAGAGAGAGAGAGAGTGAGACGCCAGCATCGGGAACCACGGAGGAGCCGAGCCCCCCAGCAGAGACTCGTCGCAAAGAAAGCGGGCAGAGAATTTTGTGCGTGTGTCTGAGTACGTGCGCTCGTCTGAGTACGTGCGTTCAGAGACTAGGGATGACGTCGTTTTGACCAAGAGACCGTAAGCAACGCGGCCTCATCCAACAAGGAAAAAGGGCTACCCGTAGTGCCAACATATTAGTGAATGTGAGTGAGTGTTGTGTTGTTTTCGGGGTGTCATCCATACTGTGGATACTCAAGGACGTATGTAAGTACTGTTTACGAATACTTTAATTTGTGGTCCATTGCGAACGAACAGACTTTTCGTTAGGACATATTTTCTGAAACACCGAAGAGGGCCAAAGCTGGCCGGAAATTACAGCCTTTCTATTTAATGAAGAATCCGGTGTAATTTATACATGTATCAATTCAATCCCTGTTTTAATTGTTATACTGTGCTTCCATTGGTTTATTGGTGTACTGTGTCGGCTAATTGGCTAAGGAGGTATTGGCGGATCCAGTGATTCGTATCGCAGTCCGGAATTAATTTGGCATCCTGATATCTAAGGCACAAAGAGTCGCATTAATATTCATATTAGTTCAAATTAATAACATGGAACTATGCACCAACTAATATAAAAAAAGTATCATGACTGCTCAAAAATGTATAATTCTGTTAGAAATAGGAATTTCTTGGCGTAGAAAATAATCAGTTTTTCAACTTTCGCGTATTAGTAAGAGCGCTTCGCAAGGAAGGTAGACAACTAACTGAAAAATAGAACGATTTAACAATTTGAACTTGGTGACTTGACTCGCAGATAACGTAACAGATGCGAATGTAATCATCCATTCAAAGGCACGAGGCGTAATGTTAAAGTAAAGATATTCAATGATTTTGGATAAAATTAATGATATTCACGTTACGCTCAATTTCACAAAAGAGCACGAGCACAATAATTCTTTGCCTTATCTGGATGTTTTACTAAGCAAATTGCATGAAAGTCACCTTTGTACACAGGTCAAATGCACTGGCTGAAAGTGAAAAAATAACACCAAAAAGGAATTGGCGGACGATCATGAAATTTGCATATGCTAACGGGGTCGAGATTACGTAGGTGTGATGTTAATTTCGGGACCAACCGTTGAGCGCTTACGCCACAGCACGGCATAATATGCAAATTATCGTCGGTGGTATTTAAGGAGTACGGCGTACGGACACGTGCGAAGACCGTGAAGAAGCTACAATGCCTGGACATGGAAGACGTGTTCGATATCAGCAGTTATCGGACTTTGAGCGAGGTCGTCTAGTCGGAATCCGCGAGGCTTTGTGGTCGTATCGTCGTATTGCGGAGCAAACTGGACAGAAAGTATCGGTGGTGGTGGTAAGTTGGTGGCGTAGATGATCCGAGGAACATTCTCACATGAGAAGACGTGGAATCGCGAGTCACAGACGGAGTAATGAGCGGACCGATCGACGCATAAAAAGAGCGGCGTTGTCAAGCAAAACATCCACTGCGACGCAAATCCGTGCTGCCGTTGCACCTGAGGTGACTGTGCGCACAATCCACAACCCTCTACTGGATGCAAGACTACGTGCGTGTCTGCCTCTGGCATGTGTACCTCTGACTCCAGCCCACCGTTAGGAACGGGTGCAGGGGTGTCGCCAACGTTTGCACTGGAGAACGCAATGGCGATCTGTCGTGTTCAGCGATGAAAACAGATTCTGCTTGAGAACCTCCGATGACCGTATGCGTGTTCGCAGACGCACAGGGCAGGGTCTCCACCCTTCTTGCATCCTCTAGCGACACACAGGGCCTACACTTGGTCTCCTGGTATGGGGAGCGGTCAGCTATAACTCCCGTACACAACTAGTAATTGTACCGAGTAGGTTAACCAGCACCTCCTACATCACCAACATCATTGAGCCCGTTGTTGTGTCATTTGTAAAGACGACCCATCGTGGTGTTTTCCAGCAAGTTAACGCACTCCCACACACGGCACGTGCAACGCAACATGCTCTTCAGGGTGTGAGACTACTTCCATGGCCTGCACGTTCACCGGATTTGTCCCCCATTGAGCACGTGTGGGACTTTATGGGACAACGTCTTATCCGGTCTCCACGGCCAGCCACGATCATCCCCGATTTACACGTCCAGGTTGAGGATGCTCGGAACTCAATAACCCAAATTTACATCCAACCTGTACGATAGACTCGATGCCAGAATTGCACAGTGTGACGCAGTTCATGGCGGTTCAACCTCGTACTAACCATGTTACATGGAAATGTTATTTTTCAGTTTACGAGCAAATACAGCTGTATTTTGCCATAAAGTTTCGATCACGTTATCCTCTGTATTCCGTTATTATGCTGTATAAATTTCGTTAGTATCAGACGTCTCCTTCTTGGTGTTCCTTTTTCACTTTCCGCCAGTGTATAAACCGACATCCGTCCCGAACTTGATCTCCGCAGCTTATTCAGCCTCGTAGCTCATTCTGCCTCGTCCATTAAAAAACAATGTTTTTTTGTGATCGAATTAGAAGAGCTTTTTCCGTCTCCCCTGATATTCCTTCTAGGCAGTGCGAAATAAAAGCCGTTGTCTTATTGGCCACTAGAGCTCATTGCATAGGTATATCGAACAAAACAGAACCGGTCATGTTAATCGCTATGCCACAGCTATGTGACCTGGGCTTAATTCCCTTTATATCAAATGTCTCCTATCTACCCAATAACTCTCTGAAGAAGACTTCGATACTGGCATAACGTCTGCGACATTTTTATATGCCATGCTTGAATGAAATATTAACAAGCGCTATCTTTTCCACTAGGCAGGTACTTATGTCAACTCTCTACAATATCCCGACAGCTCCCAGCGACAGTGCATTGGAATGACCAAGCGTTCATTTAGATTTAGAGTCAACGGACATGAAAATGAGACAAAGAACGGTAGGTTAACAACTGCCCTATCCAGATAAGTCAAGTTCAGTTTCGGTGCTCCTATGCGTGATGACATAAAGAAATTAGCTTTTTACCCTACCCCTAAGTCTACTGCCATTCACAAAACTTTGCAGATCATTACCAACAGTGAGTGCTGCAATCATCGCGTCCCACTGGAAATGCCATAAATTAGGAACTAGTTGTTTGAACGCCGAATTGCTTTGTTTCTTACCAGAATTCCTCATGCTAAACTAACATGACTCATCGAGACTTTGAATCAATAATTACATTCGCGTCTGTTCGTGTATTGTCAAGTCACCGCGTTCTAATCTTTGAAGCGTCCTATTATTCAGTTAGTAGTTTGCTGTCTGTTAAATACCTTGAAAAATGTATGTTTGATATGCGAAATCTTGAAAATTTTGATTTCTAAATCTACAACAAGAAATTTGGATTACTAGTACAATTAAATAATTTTGAGAACTATTGTTATTCAATAAACACAAAATTATACATCGATTTACAGAATGTATAAACCGCAAGTTATAATCTAATATTTTCTTAAATAACTTCCTTTGTAATCTTTATTTTTACATTTTTCTTCCGTTTTCTCCGACCTTTTGTAAATTACATGATGACAGATCTGGAAAAGAAATTTATTTGATGATATTATTTCAGTGATGATATGTAGCGCTGCTACTGCAGTACGCTACATGTACAGCAGCATGGTGTATTGCTACACATAAAATAATAAAAATGTAGTTGTAGGGTTTGCATAATACAATATGAAGTAGCGTGTAACGGAAAATTACGCAAACATTCGTGTTACTTTAAAAAAAAGGAGAAAGAAAAGTCATGCAGTCACGTGATATTTCCATATTTCGAGGAACAGTATTGTCTAGTCTAGAACCGGGGGTTGGGGGTTGATTGTGCGCTTCCTACATTTACGTACCTGACTTGACTTGACTTTTATTGTGAATGGTAGCCAAATTGTTTATCATAGAGTTTATATGCCTTACCTTATGCTGTTCTCAGGAAAGACCCCTCAGTCAGCCTGGGAAGACAGCCTATACGAAATGTTCGAGCTAGTGATTTTGTCGATGAAATTTAATATCGAGGTTACATGCTTTTTTACACTTTCCAACCGTAGGTTGAAGAAGCGTATATGCTCCAGCTTTGTCCGTCTGTCCGCACGATAACTGGCGTAAAACTGGTTCGATTTCGATGAAATTTTGGTAAAAGTTTAGTATGTGGTAGGGGACCACCTGGGGACATACCCTATGAAAATGGGACGAATGGAGTCAAACGTCACGACGTAGGAGCGGGATGCATTCCATTGTCCTTATGCGTCATAACGTGCGTAAATATGGTTTGATTTCAATGAAATTTTACCGCCTGAGGACGACACTTATTCAAAATGGGTGAAGTGGGGTCAAAGGTCAGGACATTAGAGCGGGATGCATTCTATTGCCCTTATGCGTCATAACGTGCGTAAAAATCGTTCAATTTCGATGAAATTTTAGTATGTGGTAGGGGACCACCTGCAGAGGAAACCTATTGAAAATAGACGAAATGGGGTCAAAGGTCAGGACGTAGGATTGGGGTCCATTCCATCGCACTTATCCCATATTATTAACGTGAATGTCAAGTAATTTGGCTTCCTATACTTTCAATGGAAAACCTTTTGTACACATTTCCTTCACAGTTACTGTGTTCCCAAGGATGAAAGTTTGAACATCGATTAAAATAACTTCATATTATGACTTGGAATACTTAATATTTTCTAAAACATAACCATTAATATATTAAAAATTAACAACTTTTCCTTGGGTGATGTTGAAACCTGAAAAAGGATGGCGCGAACTGTACTTTCTTGACGTCAATAGAGAAACAAATGTTCGATTGCATAATTATGGTAATGTTTTAGAAAATATTAAGTATTCCAAGTTATAAAATGAAGGTATTTTAATCGGTGTTCAAATTTTCATCCTTGGGAACGCATTAATTGGGAAGAAAATGTGTACAGAAATTTTTCAATTCGAAGTACAGGAAACAAAATTACTTAAAACGTGCACCTTAAAGGAGCAATTCTTGTATGATGTAAATTTTATTTTGAAAACGGCTCTAAGGATTTTGATGAAAGTCGTTAACATACCGTTTTCTGGTACTAGAAATCGATTTAGCTTGATCTCGACTTTAGGAGAATTCGTTTAGTGGGTTAAATAACCACCACGAATTCCAAGTTTTAGTGTTATGGCGTCGCCCCGTTAATGTTATCCATGCTTAGTAATATTATTACGTCATACTCTCCCACTTCAGATGCTGGCGGGCAGTTACGCCATCTGTGTCATTACGTCACGCGTTATGTGTGGATTCTATTAAATTTATATGACGTCACACTTTTGCGAGAAGATGGTCGCGATTCCCATCTGCCCCATTACGTCACGCGTTGCGTGCGTATGTTCGTCCGCACGATAACTCCCAAAAAAATAGTTCGATTTCGATGAAATATTAGTATGTTTAAGGGGAACACCTGGGAAATAACCCTATTGAAAGTGAACGAAATGGGGTCAAAGGTCAGGACATAGGAGCGGGATGCATTTCACTGCTTTTATGCTTCATAACTAACGCAAAAAAGGTTCAATTTCGATGAAATTTTAGTATTTGGCAAGGGATTACCTGGAGACTGGAGACAAATGCTATTGAAAATGGACGAAATGGGGTCAAAGGTCGGGACATAGTAGCGAAATCACTTCCATCGCCATTATGCGTCATAACTTGTGTAAAAATGGTTCGATGTGGATGAAATGTTAGTATGCTGTAGGGAACTACCTGGGGACGACTCCTATTTAAAATGGGTGAAATGGGGTCAAAGGTTAGGACACAGGAGAGGGATCAATTCCATAGCCCATATGCATCATAACACGTAAAATTGCTTCGATTGCGACAAAACTATATCATGTGATTTCGGAGGTATACTGATCCAGTTCTGTTGAACATTATCGAAATGGGATCAAAGTTCAGGGCACAGGAGCGAGATTTATTGTACAGCCATTATCCTCATTACTTGAGTAATGATTTCTGGTATGTTGGAAAGCGTATCATAATCAATGCATTGCATGATTTTACTAACTAGTTGTAATAAAAATGAATTTGCCGATACTTTTTCATAATGTTCCTGTTTGAATTTCCTGGGTATATTAGTTAGGTTGGAATATAAAACATGGAATGTGATAATATGTGTTATACATATATGATTATTATCAGAGCTGTAGTAAATACAAAGATATATTATTTGTGTAATTATACTTTGTGATAAGATCCGAATGCCGTACTTAAGAATGTACATGTAAAGATGATCTTCAGGATGTTCATTTTTAACTTATTACCAAATGAGGGAAATGTAGCTATAACATAGCGGAAGTGGCTACTTTTCGAAAAAAGTTGTTGTAGCAACAGCAAGATAATTTTCAGAGAAAATAGCTATAGCAGCAGCTAGATACTTTTAAAAAGTAGCTTTCCAATGATTGTATTATTCTCACAACGTCCAAGATTTTAAATGTGTATTTCAAACATTTTGTGAACATTGCAACTTTGGTGTCGACTCTACGAAGTGTATTTCTAATAATAAAACGATAGCAAATCATTAGAATCATTTTGACTACATTTGGTACAGGTTTGCTTAATCACATCAGCTATAAAATTATAAAATTAAACGAACACGTAACAACAACATTCCATTTGTATAGTCTGATTCAAACATTTTGTATCATGTAAAATGAAAATCTTATTGGATCATGCAGCCGAAAGAAGAAAGCAAGATAATGTCAAAGGTGATAAACAAAAGTGTATATAAGGTAACATATTCCATTAGCGTTATTTCACAAAAGAAAAAGCGTTAAGTAATGATAGAAGTGAAAGGAAATTATGTAACCTCCCAATTATTCTCTTCTCTTGACTGTTTACCGAATGGCTTTAAACTAAATTCTAAAGTTAAAACAAATGGGAAGAAATTGCTAAGGAAAACATTGAGATTGTTATCTAATAGTATTTTGACGCACTCTGCAAGTTTGAATTTGCAAAACGTCTTTGCGTTTACTTGTAGAACATGAAAACATTCTTATAAAAAATAAGCTTTACATAATATTTCAAATGTTTGATCTTTACAACAGCCTTGGATTTTTAACGTACATTCTCGACCACATCATAAACAGATAACAACCTTTTCTGACATTTTTTAATTTTAATGAGATTGATTCCTTGGCTACTGACATTCAGACATTTCTGTACTGACACCTCTTCATTGATATGTAAACTGCCCCGGTGGCGCAGTGGTCTAGGCGACAGCTTCTGATCATTCGTCTGAGAAGGATCCTTATTCGAATCCCGGTGAGGCATAGATGTTTTATTTATTTTACGGCACTGGTTCTTCCCCTTCCCTGGAACCAGTGATCTTAAATTAGGGACGTGCTTATGCTTATATACTACTTAGTTGCTCACCACCGTGGCCGTTAAACCGTCAATAAAAAAACCTATACCGTAAGAAAGCGCCACGTCCCACATCGACCTGTAAAGTTATCGCATGCCTGGAGGTTTATGATAATTCAATAGGACGACTGTGAATACAAGGTGTCCCGATAGATAAAATTAACTGAATTTGTAAGCGGATGAGCAACACGGTGGGAAATAATAAATCAACAAGTGCGTGATATTTCTGCAACATTTCCGGACTTAGGTAAACTGTTTGAGATGTGATATGAAAAAATAGCCGTGGACTTGGGTCAAATCTGCCAAGATACTTCACGGCAAGCCTCGGAAGCTAACAGGAAGTAACATGAGAGCACTCCAGATTTTGGCTGAAAACAAAACGCTGGTACTCAGCTGATCAACCGTATGGAAGGATTGGTTTATGGAGAGCAAATAAATCTGGGTAAAGGTTTTAATCTTTAAAATATTTCCTCGCAGTATATGAGAACAAATAGGTTGTTTATTTCCGAGTTATTTTGGAAATTCCTGTCTTATCAGCAATGATTGAGAATTCAAATATTTTACCAATGTGAGCGGAAAACTCGATTTTCATATTAAATAAGCCTACTGAAAGGCGATGTGTAACCAATTTGACTTTGAAAGCAGATACAAAGTATTGCACATGAATATGATTGTTAAATTTCTCTTTTAGTTTAATATACTTAAAGGTACGTTTTCGTTTTCTGTGACCTTATATTTATTTCGGGAATCTGAATTCATAAACATAAATGCCGACTCCAGCACAATGAAGTATGTTCATAGCTTGCAACTGAAGTATAAGTTGAAAAGCTCAGTCTAACGCAAAAGCTAAAAAAATGTACAACTGTAAAATATCACAAAGGGCTTCGTGTGTTATGCAAAGATTTATGCGCCTAAAATAAAATGTTGTTTAGTCGCATTGCTTTGATTTCCCTCAGAAGGTCTAAACAGGAACGAGTGGAACACCCATGGATCTTCAAATTTTCCGTTCTTTATATATTATTTATACAATTTCATTGATTTGAAATTCTAATATATTTAATTGCACACTGTAGTATTCAAAAATGTCATTTTTGTCTGATTTGTGTCTCTTTGTAATGAGTATTTCAGACATGTGTTTGTAATTTGGTATCATTTAACACAACTTAGTTCGATTCTTTTTCCTAAGTCATCATTTGACTTTCAACAAATCTGTTGCTAAGCGTTCTTTGAAGATTTCATTGGAACAGAAGCATGGTTTTAAATTCACATACTGTACAAATAGTATCAAGATAATCATTTTTACTATTATTTAAAAGGAAAAGTTAAAAGCGCCATTTTTGCTTAATAAGCGGTACGAAAAACATAGAAAATGCTCAAAAAGAAACATATTTCACCCAGGCACCAACCACTAGCATTTTCCCCTCTAAATTTCCATTTAGCCACGTAAAGTAGAGCACGGCAGTATGACTATCACAGCATTGAATTGATTTCACAAAGTGACTTTGTTATCGAGTTTTTCTTCGGACATTGCAATTCCACTGGCTAAGCGGAAAAACAGGATTTTTCCGTACTGTGCGAAATCGTCCGAACAAACATAATTGAATAAAAATGTCATAAGGAATGATTTACATTATATTTTGAGCAAACACTGACATGTTTTGATAGAATTATCCGCAAATTCGGAGACGTTTATGAAAACAACGGAAATAAAATTTCCCGACGCCTCACAACAGTAGTATATAAAAAATGTTGCAATTTAAAAAGAGAAGTGTGGGGTACGGAAGTAGTTGTTGTATTATATTTTATGAGAGCAAAACTGTAAATGTACGCAATTTTTCCTAAAAAATTCTGTAAAGTGTACTGAAGATAAAGTTATTCATGTATTTGAATAAATAAGAAGGTTTTTTTTTTGAGATGTAGAAGCCAATGGGCATTTCACGTTTTCATCACATGTGTAGCACAGGATTGAAGTAATGATACATTTTATTTCTCTATGTTTTGCAAAAAGTTACATCTTTTTATCATAGAGATCATTCTATAGAGGAAAACACATTTCAGGAATGATATAAAAGCCAAATGCTGTGATCTTACTGTAACATGCTAAAAATTGCATTGTTCATATTGAACATTTGTAGTGATTCACTATCAGAAAATTAATAGAAACACCGTACCATTCTTTAGAAGCAAATAATGTTTGTGTCATCGCTGCTAAAGACGAGAGAACAGGTACAAATTTTAATAATCACGTTTCGGATGAGAACTACGTAATCGAAAACATATCTGCCGGAAAAGAAAAATTTATGAACTCTGCCTATTACGGTGTATCCACGAATACCAATAAGAAACATGTTTGGGAAATTTAAATATATAGCTTCAGTTAAACAGGTAGCATTCTTTTTTACCAAACTCCTATTCAACACTGAAACAGTAGCGAGTAGTAGAGGAAAAACTAGAACCAATATCTTACGAAATTATTCTGCTGGGCTTATTACACTGGAGTTTGCGGAATTATTAAAAAAAAATTAAAAAATAGCTATTTATTTTTTAGATGTGCAAAGTTTTGATGCTTTCCCGGAAATGGTAGGCCCGAAACCTTTTCTAAAGCCTTTCAGATTCTCCTTTTTTGATTACAATAACTATTAATATCAGAGATGTGTGCACACTACTTTTTGTTATAGACTGTATTATATTAAATATTTGCAGCACTACCAAAGAGTAGTGTATTATGATATATTTTGTAACCTTTGCCGTTTAAATGTTGTTTGGTGACATCCTCTTCAGAAAACTATTTATACTGCATTTTCCTTTGAAACCAATGAAACACATTATAAATGTAGATGTCAAACTACTTCCACAGTGCCTTTTTTATAGCTGTTTTTGTGTTACATTAAGCCAAATTTATCTGCAGTAAATAATACCTAAAAAAAATTCATTTACCGTAGGAGATAACATCTAAGGATATATTTTTCTTAAAACACTAAACGCATAACAAACGTCGAATTTCACAGAACAATTTTGAAAACAAATACAACTGCTGTAATGTAACCTTAAGCTTTAAACCGAATGTCACAGCAAATGCATCTTAGAACCACCAGTGAAACAATTAATAGTTTCCAGACAAGTTTTCATGACTATAGTTTTGCAGGCCTGTGTTATCATTTGCAAGTGACGAAACTTAAAATCACAAAGAAACAAAGAACAGTACTATTTTTTAAATCTGAATTCTCATCCGTTTGATTACAGTGTATTGTGCATTTGCCAAGTGCTAGGAATAACACACATTTACCCATTTACGTAACTTCTGTTCATCCAAATTATAAATGGCGGTATTCCAACCTTGAAGACTGACTTCAAAAATTTATTTATGTGACAGAAAGATATTTGTATAATATATTTTATCAGTCTACAAGCAATTACTTCTAAATTTGCAAAGACTCAGCTTAGAAAAAATTATTATAGTATTTTTTTCTCCTATATAAAGCTTAAGTTTACTTAATTGTACATTTGCGAGAATTTAACCTGAGGTCAATCTTTCAAGCCAATACTCAGGATTATTTTTCTACATCCGAATTTAAATTTGCACCGCTCATTTGTATAAAGAAAAACTCAGGATAACTACTGTCCTGCGAGACACCAAGTTGTCTACTCCCTAACATTCACACTGCAGTGCGTTCTGCTGCACAACCTTCTAAAAAAGCTTCTCACAAAAGCAGAAAGGTTGACGCACTGAAGTAATTTTAGTGTTGCTTCTGAAGAAAGTATTGTAATAAACATTACATAAGAAACACTACACCACGCTCCAGATACACTTAGAATTCCGTTTTATAATTAAAGTTAGATAATAATAATTTTAAATCTTTCACATTACATCTTTCGCTTTAGCGGCAATGTTGCATCTACTTTTTTAAAACTAATATTGCCGTCAAAGCAACCACGAATGACATAATCACAAAAATGATATTGCTAGGTCTAAAATTTAGATTCATGAAATTATACATTTTGCAAATAGAAAAATTTAAAAATATAAACCTTTTTTACACATAAAAAACGAGTAAGAATCAAAAGTACCCGATTGATCATACATTTCATTTCGCAAGACCTGAGAATGAGACGAAAGTGTTAATAAAAAATTCCGTGAGCTTTTGCTCTCGTTCCTCTCTGCAAATAAAAATCGAGTCTCAAAATATTTCTGCTTCTTAAACATTACAGACAGAGGTACTATCTAAGGCACTATCGATAGTTTCTTAGTTCTCCTCTTGGACTAAACATCTTAATCCTTATCTTACAAGTACCTGCTACTGTGCTTTAAGCAGAAATTGTGAGATATCTCAAGTTAAACCAAAAGGAAATGAATAATATAATTTTTTTATGTATTTTATTAATAATGTAAAATACTGTAAAGTTTGAGAAAAACCAAATGTTATAGAAAAGCATAACAAAGTCGGACGAATCCTTTTCTTGTCAACTATAATAAAATGTATTATTTAAAATTTCGTCGTTTACCTTGAACACAATGCATTTGACAATGAGTTCTTTTGTCTCTATTTCCAATAACATGTGTATTAACATGGATGACAACCAGCGCCTTTAGTACAAAAGCCGAATTGCATGACTTGAACATGACAACGCTAGATATCAAGAGATCTGGGGTACGATCCCAGCAGCGGCTGGATAACAATTTTTCGATTGCTATGTGTTCATTAACATGGAAATAGAGATGTCTTTGTTTATTCTCTGATAGCGATGTCTTCTTTATTTAGAGGATGTTCACTAATTTTCTCAGATTAGTATTAGTTGAATCTTGTCCAAATAATATGTTTTGAAACTGAATTAGCATACTGTTTGCCGCAAATGTGCATCGATATTGATATGTACCTTCAAAAACTTATGAAAGACCCGTTTTACTGTATGACCTCTCGGAAATATATACAAGGTTACAACATTTTAAAAAGAAGAATCATATTTTGTGTATTCGCTTCTGAAATGAAAGATTTCTATTATAAAAGCCGAGATTAACCAGTGTATATTATATTTGCATACACTTTGTTTAGCGTAAATCGTAAATTTTATTTACGAGAAATCTACGAGTCTCAGTTACACAATAATTATAGATATCCAATGAAGAATTCCTTGGAAAATCCAATAGCAAATAATATACAATGACCGTGAAAGAGTTAGTAGAAAGCTCCGTTGCTAAGTATATTATACAAAATAATTTTGAATTTTTTGTTTCATATCAATGAGGTCGATTCAAGGGAGAGAAACCTTAATGCAAACCATTAACTACACTTTATATTTTGTGAACTCGAATAAACGGAGCTATAACGATAATAAATACAAGTATTTAATAACTAATTAATTAATTAAATAAATAAATAACGAAACTTGAAGTTATGTGTACATGCTACAGTAAATGCTGATATTGTAGCATATAAAGGTTATTTAAAATTTTCTTATATTATAGTAAATACTGATTAAAATGCTATCTTTTGTGACATACTCTCCCAAATGAGACGATTAACAAGTGTAGTTGATGCAAACCATTAACTACACTTTATATTTTGTGAGCTCGAATAAATGGAGCTATAACGATAATAAATACAAGTATTTAATAACTAATTAATTAATTAAATAAATAAATAATGAAACTTGAAGTTATGTGTACATGCTATAGTAAATGCTGATATTGTAGCATATAAAGGTTATTTAAAATTTTCTTATATTATAGTAAATACTGATTAAAATGCTATCTTTTGTGACATACTCTCCCAAATGAGACGATTAACAGCTTTGTTCTACAATTTTTCAGCTTGTCAGCTTTTCCTTATTCATGATGCATTAAAGAAATTTTAAATATTTGCATTTTCTATCTATCACTTATATTAATAAATACATTTGTATGTATGTTTTACTCATTGATACCTTGTTGGGATACCTTTCCTTTAGTTTTATCGATTAACACATCTAGAAGAATAAAAGGGCAATGCAACAAACAAATTTAAAAGAAGAATTCAGACAAATATTGGAAAAAAATAATTTATTATATATATTGAGAGTAATACTGAAGAAATGGAGTTGACGAAGCAGTCAATTATTTTAATTCGCTTTTCGTTAGGCGTACTTCATGTTACCTACAAGGAACCTATTTTCTGTTCGAGACTCAAATTCACAGCAAAATGAACCATTTCTTAGGAAAAAAAAGAATTTTCCGATTGTGCAAACAGCGGATCTTCTGCTGCAGTGACACCCAAAGGTGAGTAAAAATATATTTCGAAGAGCTGGTACATGCAGTCTTTGGGAATAAAATTGTTATATTTTTTATAAATAGGATTCATTACAGAAGCGCTTACTGTATTAAAAAAAATGCTGAGACCTTAAGATATGAACTATGCACATGCATCATTTTGAAGTCATGTATTTTAGTCAATTTAATCTGCTATGCGTTTTAGCTACACTTACATCGATATAATTTTCGGTGAGCGGTTAAATCCCGTAAAGTATGTGCTATTATTGAAACAGAAAATCTGAACGTCTCATGCAATTTTTTTAAATGTAATACGTCTTCATTGCTTCTCTAACTCGTTTCCTTCCAGTGGACAAGTACCGTCAGCTAGAGATATTGACTGGGAGTAATACCTAATGGCAGTCATCTAAGGTGAGAGCATACACAACGCCGTTGCAGATATTATGAAAATTTATAAACATAGCAGATTAACTTGCAATAAGAATAGCGGACGAAATGGAATAAATACATGACTTAAATGATACATGGACATAGTTCATATCCTGACATCTCCGAAAATGTTGTTACCTAGTAAGTGGAAAAGAGAAAGAGGAAGAATCTGTAGTCAAGCGACAGGAACGTAATTTTACGCTTTATTCTGATACTTTTTTCCAATCGAAGAATATGACAACGATCAACCATTCAGATAATAATGACCGTCGTTTGATGTATTAAGAATATCATTGGCACAAATATCTTTAAATAATATTATCGATTTGCATTCTTTGTAACGAATTTTTGCATTTGGAGAGCCACATTCAGCTTTCACATTCAGAAATATTACATAAAAGCAGCACTTGAAGTACCAGAAGTTTGTAAAGAACACTCAGAAGTGACTCAGAAGCATAAAGGTTTTAGTTGGCAATACCATCCTGCTTACAACAGCAGTCGACGTACTTTAACAATCAACTAGCATTTCCTTAGAAGGTTAAATTGCTTCACCATATATTGCTAAATACTGTATATTTCTAAAACAAACATGCTTTTATGTGATTTAACAGCTCTTAACTTCAGAGCATTTGTTAAAAGCAGGGTTTTGCAACTTGGATTATTTTGTAACGCCGCGTTGTGCTCCACATTTTGAGGTCCGATTTTTTACACCGGACGGGATGAATCGGAACTACATAACTGGAAATTTCATTTGCAAACATATTATGCTATATACCCGCTACTAACAATTTTCATTCACATGAGAGGTAATGCTCACAGAATGTTTAAAGAAACGGTATACGAGAATACGGTATGATTTTAAATAACATTTCAAAAACTTACAGCTTCTAAAGGAGTTTATTAAGAAAATTCACTATGGATATTCGAATTCTTCATAACCTTTTTATAACACAAATGACATTAGCAGGTAGAGAAAATCGAACCTGCATCCTTCTGCTTCGGAACCGAATGATTGCTTTATAAAGCTACATCAACGAACTCTCTTACTGCAAATATTTCGTCAGCATATCAATGTTAAAATCAAAGCCGCATGATTATTAAGATATAATTTGGTTCTCATAAGAAAGAAAATCACATTAACGCTTCTTTGTGTAAAATTCGCAGATTCTGAAGAAAAGGGAGCATATGCTTAAGCACTGTATCATTTGAAATCCAGACTTTTGCAATAGAATGTTTTGTACGCTTTCAGGCACACGTTCTCTTACATTGAACACTTACAATACTTGAGTTCAGTAAGTCTATTTGACCTAAACACTAAGTATGAATACTAAGATATACAGATAATTATTAAATAAATGCAATAATTCCTTAAAATAAAGGCATTATAATGGATACATATTAGCTTGCACGTAAGGATATACGTATCATCTTACATTTCTTCAGGTACATGCTGCACAAGAAATTCAGGGTTAGATACAAAGCGAAAATGAGGTTGCTTAAATGAAAATCTAAGTTGTGAAATCGAGGCACATAATATACGTGATTGCCATGTTCTCTTGTTGAGATTTAGTAGTGGGAAGGAATAGCGACCTGTCAGACAGAAATATTACATGTTTATATTGAGATGAGTGTTCATTAGAAGGGAGGGAAAACGATATATTTCAATATTCCATCCTTGATATTTTAGGATTACAAATAACGAGCATCATGAAGAGCCGTGAAAACCGAATGAGACACGCTGAAGGTTGTAACACACGAAAACCAGTTTCATCAACGGAATAAATAAATACCCAAATAAACACCACATACTCAGCATTACAATGTGCTTTCCTATAAAATCGGAATTAAAAAGAACATCGAGTGTACCAGAATGAATAGTTTAACGAAGAGATCATGAATTAATATTTGGGCGAAAGATCAACAATCTTAACCTTCTTAGAAAATCATCAGCACTTATAAAGGAGGGCATGCAATTAATTAAAAGGTATGTAGCAGAAACCCATTTGTTCATCCAAACTTTTCAGCGTTTTTTGAAGCATAAGAAAGTAATAATATATGGATCATTGCTTTAAGCCATATGTGGATTGCGAAAAGAATTACTAAGATAGAGAAACTACCGATAATGCATGCACCACAGCTCATTTCAACAGTATCCGAATTTTCTTATGATTCAGCAACCTAAAAGTGCTCTTTTGGGAGTAATTTAGTTTGTCAAGCGCTGTATTACACACCAGTGGAACGTTGGCATTTCCTCAATCCCGCTTTCATTGTTGTCCAGTTTTTAGCAATATCACGGTGAAGGAAATTTGAGGATTTTCAGGGAGACAACGTCTAAGCTTCATGCAAAAGAATAGGAAGCAGGAACATGTAGCAATAACTTGGGGATGGGTGACTGCTTATAGCCCATTGAGATATTCACGGTCATTGTTAAACCCCCAATCATATAATAAAAACGAAATGAATATAAAACAAAAAAAAGAAACATTTGCCTACAAAAAAAGAAAGGAAAAGAAAACAAGGAAGAAAGAAACATTTACACACAGCGGCAAATCAAACTTTTTCATGCGGTTAAAAGTACTAGTCAAATACATTGTGGTTGCATTTTCGTTAAAATATTAGATTGTGCTATTCATTACAAGTTATTTTCTTAGAATATGCGTGCTTCTGAAACGAGACGTATATATGGGGTGTCCGTTGCAGTACGTGATTTCATAGCAAAAAAGTATAAATTGGTTTCTGTTTTTTGTCTGAATAATGATAAAACTTCCACACAGATTTATTTACAAAAACTGAGTTCTTATGAGGGGCAAGACTCCAAATAGCAAGCATGGTTATTACATTTAGTTATATTGAAATTCATTGTCTGTTAATATCAAATCACAAATTTTCGTGATATTTTTTAATAAATATGAACAAGACAAAAATATGGCATCTAATGAGAGAATCAAAATTTTTAGTAGCCGCCCCGGTGGCGCAGTGGTCTAAGGCGCTGGCCTCTGATCATTCGTCGGTCTGGGGTCCGGGTTCGAATCCCGGTGAGGCATGGATGTTGTGTTTGTCTTACGGCACTGGCTCTCTCCCTTCCCTGGAACCAGTGACCCTAAATTAGGGACGGGCGACTGCTTATAGCCCATTGAGTTGCTCACGGTGGTCGTTAAACCTCCAATCAAAAAAAAAAAAAAAAAAAATTTTAGTAAACTTCCAGATTAGAAAAACAAAGTAAAGAAAATACATCTTGATGTATATTTGTAGCTTCATTGTGTATTACCACTTACTCTATAAAGATATAAATACCAGTCTTTGTATCATTGGGAAAGAGAAAATGGTGTTAGAATACAATTTTCTTATGCTGACAGGTTTTGAAGCACCGTTTTTTCATTTTCTTACGCAATCACAAAATGGCGGGGCAAATTCGTATTCCATTACTAAGGGCATCACTTGCGTCGAAAATTATAGATCTGCAGATAATATTTTAGAGTAGGAGCGTTAATTTGGTTTCGTGGGATATTTTCGAATCTGCTTTTTAAATATGTATCTTGCACATATCGCAGAACACCGTTTATCCGACCCCGCTAATTTTTAATCATACAGCTGCCAATAATACTAACTGCTGAACGTCCATTAGACACACCAATGGAACTAGACCTTCCCATGTTGTGAGAGTATGAAACTTCTTTGGGAGCATGATAAAAAAATTTACCTTGTTGGTTATAGTTCAGATCACACAGTTTAGCAAAATAGATGAGCTGTGGCCCATTTCCAAATTTTCTGGACTGCTCGTGGTGCAAGTGTAAAAAATGTATATGATAATTTTGTATAATTTATTTTTCCAACAAAATACTGCACAACTTAGACGGAATAATTATGTTCACGTTCTCCGTTTACACAAAAGAAAAAATATGAGATTTCGTATGTTTTGGTAGTATAAGCAAACGCATTAACCGAAAGCGCAGTGACTATCGCAAAAGTTACAGATAGCTGAATTGACTATGGTTCTCGCTTATCTGATTTGCATAATAATTGAAGTTTGGATATGGTTCTTAAGAAGGGCCAGCTTTTGTGCCGTGGCTTATACATCAAACGAGGAGAATACTGCGTCACACTCCAACTATAAATTTCCAACAACGATAGGGCCCTCCTTCATTTGTATGTCTCTTCCTTTTCATGAGTTTTTGTTTAAAATGTTTTACTCTTTTTTTCAATACCAGCGAATGTTTTTCTATAAAAATAAAATCTGAACGAGATCTTAAGAAACACTCCATGGACAACATATTTCATCGCTCACTGGAGTATGAGAAATGCCGTTGTTCCTTATTATTTTTATTTCACTGCTATTCTATTACCCAAGAACATCGTCGATAAATATGTTCTTTTATGTTTCTTTTTATCATGGTAACAAGCCCCTTTATCTTTTAAATCTTGGAAATTTTTCTGGAAGATTCAGAAAGGCCGTTTATGTGTGGTAAATTGATTTAAAATTTTCTTCCAGGGGTTAAAGTTATGCGTAAAAATGGCAACAAAATCTACGCGGATTACATAAAGAGATTGTGTTTGTTACTCTTTTTCCCTGATTATAGGCATTGCCTAGAAAAAACCAAATCCCATTTAAAAATGCGATTTCTTTCATCTTGTTAGAGAAGCTATACAACATTGAATATGAGAGATGTAACCCTAGCAAGTGAGCAGTAAACTATAAGTCCGCTCAAGTGTGCCACTTTTTTTGTCATACTTTAAATATTGTAATCATTATTGCATTCTGACCTTTGTTTAATTCGTTTGAAGACGAATGGCCTTTAATTCATGTTTAAGAGCTTGACCCGTTAGAATAAAGCGGAATACGTTTCTCTTTCATAGAAGAACTGTTTTCCTGCTTAGTTTTGAGAAATATTTTAATAACCTCCTATCGTAGTGTCATGTTGAGAAATGTGAATTAACAACATCTGTGAGAGAAACTAGATTACGTACCACAGAAAAGAGCGATATCTGATCAATTTGTCTGCTTCAGTGAGTACTTGATATTGCATGTCTGTCAAGGAGAGTCGACTGCTGCAGTCTGGATCCTATCATTTTCGCCCTATCCTTTGAGAGATCCAAATTTTCAACAAAATCATTCAATTAATTGTAGGTGATTTAGTGTGGAGAATCTGATGTCATAGACGTATATACACAGCTGAAATTTTAGATTGGATTCCAATGGACAGGAAAAGACCCAGAAGAAGCCCACGTGGGAGACGGGTGGATGAATTTCGAAAGTATGCGTAAGTAACATGGAAGAGACTGGCACAAGACAGACTGTTTTGGAAGAAACTTGGGGAGACCTTCATCCAGCAGTGGATTGATAATAGTTGACAATGATGATTTTAATGATGATGACATAGTTGGAATTTAGATATAGCATATTTCCAGCTTCTCTGATTCTTACTTCTCAGAGGGCACATTGTAATGTTATAGCGAATCTAGATATGGGAGTCTTTCCGCATGTACCACCACCTTTGGCTGATGCATTGAGTGATGTTGTTCTACGCTGTTTTCATTAGCTCTATTGCACGTTTCTGATTACAAAAATGGCAAGTATTCAGTTATTCATAAGCTACTTTTTTAACAAATAAATATTTTTAACAAGCGATTTTAATTATTTAATTTTTTCTCAAACAATAAACGTGCTTCTTATATACTTGTGCGTCGAATATTCCGAAAATACGGCATTTTATTTAAGAGTAATAGTAAAAATAAAATGTCGACTAAATATGATAAAAAAAAACACACTGCACAACGTACAACATGTTAAAATACTTTACTAATGAAATCACACCATCAGATCTTTTGAAGACATATCGTCTTCATCATCAGACGATACAATGTATTATCACGAGATGGACATTGACATAAATATTGTTGGGCGACATCACAAACACATAAATCATGCCATCTATGAGAGAACAATGCTGAAAACAAAAAAATTAAATTACCGCCTCAACATGAAGTATTACTAACTAACACATTTGTTAATAAATTGTAAAACAATTCAATGTTTTAATATATTTTATTCTTTCTTCAGTTTTGTGTTAAGTAATTCTATGTGACACCGTTGTGTTCTGCCAAGCCCTTTCTCAGATTTTTGTTCTAACGGATGTTTTTGATACAATAAAAATTTGGAAGATCTGAATGTTATTATTGGTGTAAATACGACAAGGATGAAAAGTCAGATAATATCCGAAAACTTGAAAATTTCGTCGTTCTGGAGCGGAAACTAAATCTGCGTGTCCCGGATAGCTCCAGAGTATGCTTACCACTATATCACCTAGAATGACCAAGTTTCAAATTTCTGATTAATTTGAATATAACCATCTCAGGATTATTTAGTCGAATCAACTTGCAATCATGTGTAGCGAATCTGACGGTTTAGAATTCAATTTTCAAGTTTTCTGATATTATCTGACTTAACATCCATGTCATATATACACCAATAAACGGATTCACATCTTTCTAATTTGTATTATACAATGGTGCTATCCCGTATTTCATTCATTGATATTCTGCGCCTTCGGGCAATCACGGGAATAAATTCTAACTACCCTTCAGATTCGCAATATATGAATTCTCGCTGTTTCGACTAGCAAATCATTTGATGGTTATATTCAAATTAATCGGAAGCTTAACAGTTCGTCGTTCTTGATGGTGTAGTGGTTAGCATACGTGGGAGCTGTCCAGGAGACGCAGGTTCAATTTTCACTCCAGCACGACAAAATTTTCAAGTTTTCGGATATTGTGTGGTTTAACATCCATGTCATGTGTAAATATGACACCAATAAACGGAATCGCATCTTCCAAATTTGTATCGTACAATGGTGTAATCACGTATTTCATTCATTGATCTTATTGATGCTTAGTATGATTTATTCAATTATTATTCGTCTGTAACGTATTGCACAACAATCCATTCAGTAATATTTTCACACACTGATTCATCTGTGTCTTCAGTTAACATTTTGATTTGCCTCTCAAAAATAATTTATGGATTTCTTCTGTCGGTATTTAATAATTTTGCCTTCCTATTCTCGGATCCATTCCTTTTTGCATAGATTGTTATCACTTGAGAATATTAACATGCGTAATTTGTCCGCGCTTTTTGCCACTTGTCTTATTAAGACATTTTCATTTGCAAGCACATTGCTTCCATGTTTATCGTAATTTCAAGAAGTCTTATTTTATTTTTGCTTCTTTCTTGCCATTTGCTTTCTGGTATCATGTCTCCGTATTTATTGTTCTAAAACATGTACGCCCTACATGCATAGTTAAAAGATGTGCTACGTAACGTGTAACGGATAACCATGACAAACATGCAGGATAACTGATCCAATGGTTAGTAGGCGATATGGTATGCGTGCCTTCAGAGAACAAAGGCACCCCAGTGAGGTACACTATAAAGATTGGGTCACAAGTGGGGTCTCTGAGTCCCTGTACCCCTCTCCCCCGAAGGCGAAGAGACACATATATTACTATAGTGAACTCATAGAGAAATTTGACTACTAATTAGGAACGGTCTCAAAAGTCAGTCACCACTTAAAACACTCATCACTTTCACACAAATATATGGATTGGGTTGCGCTTCCAGATAAATCAGTCAGCATTGGTGATCACATTCAAAACCAAGGAAAACTAACGAAAATTACATTCGCACACATTGACTCACTTTCATATGCAGCAAATCCAGCAGACATGCCAGCTCCAGGAAATAGGACTGAAAGTAAACAAAGCTCCAAAGTGGTTTACAGAGAAAAAAAGAAAACATATTCATTCACTAGGAAAAACAATTCATATACTTGTCCTCCAAAACAAAAATTAAAAAAACACTTCCAAAGGGAAAAGATCTCAGACGATATCTTTACTTATATAAAATATATAGCCAAAGAAATTCACTGAGGAATTTTGAATTTAGAATCATTTACAAATCAGATCTTCTGATGGGCCTCTGACAAAAAGCTAGGGCATTGAAGTCTGGGCGAACTTTTACTTTCTTAGGTGTTTCCAGTCAAATAGCATCGATTTCTGATATTTCGTTTTACTGACCAGAGAGTAGCCCTCTAGTCTCTTTTATTCGAATCACAGTGAATAACTCTTTTCCTTTCACGCCAAATTTGGTAAGGGTTTTCAACAAAGACAATCAGAAAAACATAGTTTTTCTTTTTAGGATTTTGATGGAGCAGAATTACTTAAGATGTTACAAGGGGACTTAATCCCGCCCACTGCTCCAATCATCTCCGAAGATTGTTTACAAATACACGTTCTGCGGATACATGAACTCTGTTCTTAATTTTACCACAGTACCAACAGTACGGTGAGTTATCAGCTTTCCACCGATGCTGTCTTTCTCTAGTAGGCAGCACATCATACGATAATTTAAATACAAAATCTCTTGTAGATGAATACCGAATTGGTCTAGAAATGTTTTGCGAAGCGGTCTTCTGGTCGAAATAAATCGGAAAATTGAACTCTAAGTATATATACCTATCCTCATAAATACGGAAATATAGCTCCCTGGAAGCCTTTGTTGTAACAGAGTTCCATATTTCCAATGTACCACGATCTTCTTTATAGAAATCTTCAACCTCATTTCTCTGAAGACCCTGACAATTATCGTCCGAAAACTTTTTGAGAATCCACCAGCCATATATGATACAATATTTGCATATTGTTGAATCTGAGCTGTTAAAATTTTCAAAATCAGTAAAAATATTAAAGTTTGACACCACAATATAATAACTCTGCCTTCAAAACCTCCTCTATTAAGGGGAAGCACTAAGGTTTTCCTGGAAATATCTTTCTTATTCCATTTCAAACGAACCGAAACACTTTTCTAGTGATCTTAATCAATAAGACTCTTGGCGGGAGCTGAAGAATTCGAATTTATGCACACTTTGAATTCATACGAGAATTCACTAATTTATTACGTGAAATTAAAAAATATTGCACGTGGTGCATTCCAGCTTTACCGCTCCGGTGGCGCAGTGGTCTAAGCGATGGCCTCTGATCATTCGTCCGAAAGGAGTCCGGGTTCGAATCCCGGTGAGGTATGGATGTTGTGTTTGTCTTACGGCACTGGCTCTCTCCCTTCCCTGGAACCAGTGACCCTAAATTAGGGACGGGCGACTGCTCATAGCCCATTGAGTTGCTCACGGTGGTCGTCAAACCTTCAATCAAAAAAACAAAAATCCAGCTTTAATGCCTTCAGGTCTTCGAGGAGAATTTCCCAATTTTTCTGAGTAGCCTTACAAAAGGTGAATTATTCATATTGTTACGCCATATCCTAATAAAATTACTAGGAAAACAAATTAAATTATATCACATGTTTGTGATAAAAAAATTCTGAGTAGCCTTACTGAAAACAACAAGGAAGTTCTTTTGGTGAAATACAGTATGTTGATGACCAAATTAACTTCAAAGTGTAAAGTGAAAATATAAAACTACACCGGATATCACAAAAATTAGCCTGGGCGGTGCAGTGGTCTATGCGCTCGCTTCTGAGGATTCGTCCGCCATGTGTCCTGGTTCGAATGTTAGAGAAGCAAGGTTGACGTATTCGTTATACTGTAATGTGTAATTTCTCTGCTTGGAATCAGTGACCCCAAATTAGATACGGCCATCTCCTTATAGCCCAATGAGTTACTCACGTTGGTCGTTAAAACAAAACAAAACAAAAAGGAAACCGTAAAACAATCTCAGAGTAATTGTTTTGCACATTTTTTTTGAGTAATTTTGACGGATTAATTTTGGAAAACTATACTGTATGCAAGTTTACGAACACTTATTACAATTTCGGACACTGATGAATAAAATGACACGGATAATGACATATGAGTTAGAGAAATTAATAATTGTATCTCCAAAAGTACTCTGGGAATGATTTGTTGTCCCCTGTAATAAATAAAAGTTCCAGAGTTCACTGATCACAGTAATTTCATATGGCGCACTGAATTTTGATTTAAAAACTGAAAATACTAAAAGTAATGCCAATAATAATATTCTGTTGATGTTTATTCACACTGTATATTTAGACACATTCCTTTCTTGGATTACTTGTTCAAATAATCGAAGATATAAATTTCAGTATAGGCATAAACTGAAAGTAAATATACTCAGACACAAAAATGACTTTTCAGAAAACATAAAATAATATAACTATACTAGTTATCCGAATTTATTGGCGTAGATAAAATCAAATCTTCCCAGCTTTCGCACATCAACCAGATGGCTTTTACAAGGAAGGTAGACCATTAATTTTGGGTAACTAGTATAGTTATACTATCTTATGTATAACCTGTGTATAATTCCTTGCGTTATTATTTGAACAACCCGTTGCGAAATTAGGAAGGCGTAACAAAATATGTTGCAAAATGCCCTTCAGTATTAATTATTGGGATGCAAGTTCAGGTGTTGCGTGCGATATATGCCTCTCCTTGATAAATGCCAACACCGTCTTCTCACGGTGCATCATGTTCTCTACAAAAGGTGTCTGACGACCGACACATAGCGGTATAAATCTTCTACTGGTATTAGGGAAATGCTATTCCACACTCAACAACACGTTTGGCAAGCGTGATGAGTTATGGTTAAACGCACCACCCCAGAAGATTATTTCACAACTAAAATTTTGGCGCTCATATTTAAGTTCCACACTTTAATATTCCGCATTTCCTTTATTGACACATAATATTTTAATCAGTGACATTATACTTCAGTCCTGCTGCTTGTGTACATATTTTTGTGAACGTGGTGCAAACAATTCAGATTCTGTGATCCAAAGATGTGGAAGTTCGTAAAACGTGTTCGTATATCACATGGTCAGGAATACAGTGCAAAGAACAGCAAACTTAGCAATAACCAACGTAAGGTGAGTGATAACGATTCGATGTCCGAAACAAATACAAGTAGGAATAACTGAGGGTCAAGAAGTAACAGCCACTAAGGAGAATTTCCTTTATTGCGAAAGCTATTTAGCAATGGGCTTTACTTGATCTGGTGATGAATGTTGTCCCATTCCATTGGGTATTATTTGTGGCAAAACCATAATAAAATTAGAGTTAGAATCCTTGCTTACGTCTTTTTCCATCACAGTTCAATATTACTCATGTCATTTTATTTGTTCTTTTTTAGAAAATCTGATAGAATAAAATAAATATAAAAAAATGGCTAAACATCGTGTAGGCCTGGCGTAATTAAGCGAACAAGGGTTCCCACGATTTTTGAAAGCCTTGTTCTAGCAGAACACATTTTAAGGAAAAATCACTGGTGGGCACAGTGACTCATGAAAGAAACCTTCTTCGGGGTGAGGCCTATGCCCTCCAGAAGCTAAAGCATTATTCGTGTTGAAATAATCCTCTATATTTTCTTGTTAACACCTGCAATTAAAAATGTGTGTGCCTATAGTACTTGTACACATATATTTTTATTTATATTCCTTATATGTTTGAGTAATTTTTACTTGCGATACGGAAAAAAATGCACTTACTGGTACAGAAAATTATTCATTCGAATCATTTCTCAAAGTTTGGATATTTCTGATTATATCGTATGAGATGAAAAGAACGAAGAAAATAGATTTAGGCTAGCATGAGCATGTAGCATTAATTATACAGTGGATATTTTAACCATTATAAATATATATGTAACTCATATACTTATGTATATACTACAAAGCATTGCTTCAGACTATTAAGTATTTATATCAATATCACTACTACTTGTTTGCATTTGTATCCTTTATACTAATTAAATTCCAATTTTTTATATGCAAGAATAATATATTATTATATACGCAAATATATACTTAATTTGCCTGATGAGTCAAGAGGCACTGAAACTTTAAGTCTGCGCTGAAAAATGTTTTGATGAAGTCCTGACGACTATAGATCTCAATTTCAGGATTTCCGATTTTAAGGGGTTAAAAAACAGGGCAAAAAACTTTCATTCGGGCAGTTTATTAGATAATTAAAAATATCTAATGTTCTTTGGCAAAACGACTTGCACCATTGGTCTCGAATTCACTTTACTCAATCTCCAGGGCTACCATTGCATTATCTAGTATCACCTTTATGCAAACTTTCAGTTCACTATTTTTTACGGCCTCCATCGACGTTGTCTCGTTGTTCCCCAATATTCCTATTTCAACAGTGCATAATCTCATTTCTTCCAAACTACATATCATGGGGACTTACACACCCGAGAATATCCAAGCCATACTGGCAGCTCTCAGAATGATCGGTTTAATGATACTTTTTTCGGTTTAATGATATTTTTTTTCGTGAAAAAGAGGGAGGAAGAAACTATCCCACACGCTCCGATTCAACCCTTCTATACCTGCAGTACTTAGACGATGTTATATTCTTCTGGCCCTTAACTTTACAAGACTTAAAGGTTTTTGCTGAAAACCTGTCAACAAAACTTCCTTCAATAAAATTTACGCTCAAACTGGAAAAAGTCAGTTCCTGCCGTTGCTGGATTTTCAGTTACACCGAGATCCAACTACCAAAACTATCCCCTACTCTGTCTACAAGAAACCTGGAACCAAACACCACTCTGATCCCATTTCACTCATTCCACCCAGGTGTCAAATATTATCATCTCTGCACTTCTTGACAAGGCAAGCCATAACCCATTCATCGAACATTACCTTCCGTAACATGGAGTTCGTAAAAATTAGGAGACTGGCTATAGAAAACGGATATCCACAAAGTTTTTCTTTCGAAACCTGCTGCGACGCATTTCCTCGACAACATTCTCAACTTTAACCAGAGCTACCCATCCTGTTAAATATGCTGATTCTGTACCATTCCTACCTAGTATCACCAATCATTTAAAAGAAATTGTAAAAAACATAAAATTGGATTCGGAATCAAGACAAATAATATAATGGCAATCATAAAAATGATAGAGACATAGTGGAACAAGTAAAACGACAAGGCATATATGCCATATCTCTTAAGGCCTCGTATGAAGGGGCTAAAAACAGGATATATGTGGGTTCGATCACTCGCTCTTTGAGCTGTAGAGCCTCAGAACATAAATATAATATTCGAACAGCATCTACTTCAACAGCTCTTCCCCGACTCTACTTGGATGGCAGGCATACCCCAATCTGGGAAGACAACCATATTGAACACTCCGAGAACACGTTCAACTATTCTCTTTGTAGAGAGTTTGGTGATTTATTAATAGTCACATTTGATATAATGAAAAATACCCATACATCACCTCCCTGCCATGGAAACAAATAATGGATTATGAGAAACACCCAGACAATCTAGAGGACTAATTCGACCAATTGTTTCGGCGCATGCGTCAACCTTACATCGGAACGGCGTCCTAGCGAATGCTCTCATGGTATATAACCAACATCGAACCACTTGTGATTAATGCATTGTCAAACATCTGAGGATGAGCTTAAAGTAAACTCGAATAATCTCATGTGTGTATTTTAACTTGTATATATGGTTTTCTTCCAGTTCAGTGTGCTAAACAAGTTCAACACAGGTAGTGATCATAGATTGGTGAGATGTAAGATGCACCTCAACACTAAACTCGAATGTGGCAAGCTCATAATACAAACAAAATGTATTGACATAACCAACCTTAAGAAACACCTTAATACCTTCAAGTTGGAACTGAAGAACAGATTCTCTGCTTTAGAAGGCCTAACATCGGAAGAAGTGCATATTTCTGAAGTTAACAGAAAAGTAACCAAAGCTCTTATGGAAATCGCAAAAAAATTAGCTGGGAAGTAAATAGTAACGCTGTACTAGTGATCCGATTTATTGGCGTACGAAATAAACACATAAGCGTTTCCAAGCTTTCGCACATCAACCAGATGGCTTTTTCAAGGAAGTTTCTGTCTAACTTCCTTGAAAAAGCCATCTGGTTGATGTGCGAAAGCTTGGAAACGCTTATGTGTTTATTTCGTACGCCAATAAATCGGATCACTAGTACAGCGTTACTATTTACTACTTAATTGGTGTATTGTTCCTCGTTATAAATTTAAATTAGCTGGGTTTAAGAACAAGTTGCATGTGAACAAATTATCAGGAAAAACCAAAATGTTGATGCAAAAAAGAAGAGAGATGAGGACAACTAACGAAGATGTGACTTCCAAAGTGGAATATATAGAACTATGCAAGACAGTACGAAAAAGTATCTCTGAAGACGTAAGGAAATTCAACTGTGAGCTAGTGATGAAAGCAATTGAAAACAACCAAAGCCTAAAGATAGCAAAGGGACATCTCAGTAAGGGAATAAAACAGATTAATGCACTTAGAAAAGAAGATGGTTCTGTAACACGAAATAGAGGCGAAATTTTGACAAGAGTGAAAGATTTCTACTCCAAATTATATGAAAGGGATGATACATGTACTCCAAACATCATGAAAGGTACAAGAGTTCTTCCAGTCCTCCCAGCAAATGTTGTACATGCAATCAAGAACATGAAGCGGGGAAAAGCTCCAGGAGAAGATGCAATTACTGTAGACATTATACAAGAAGCAAGTGGAGAAATCGAAACAGTTCTCGCAGAAATTTTTACTCGATGCCTTAATGAAGGGAAGATTCCTGAGGATTGGAACAACGCTACAATGATACTGCTACATAAAAAGGGTGACAATGAGGATCTCAGGAACTACAGACCTATCAGTTTCCTGTCAGTGGTTTATAAAATCTTCACTAAAGTTCTTCCACACCACTTGAAGGTAACACTGGACATGGCTCAACCGAGAGAACAAGCTGGATTCAGGAGTGGCTACAGCACAATAGATCATATCCACGTATTCAGAGAACTAATTGAAAGAGCGAGGGAATATGAACTTTCGTTGTGCATGGCTTTTATCGATTATGAAAAAGCCTTTGATTCGGTGAGAAAATCAGCAGTTACAATGGCTCTGAAATACTGCGGTATTGAAGATGCATACATTAATATTCTTAATAACATCTATGAAAATGCAAGTGCAAAGATTCGGCTGTTTGAAAATAGAACACACATAAAAATTGGAAAGGGAGTGAGACAAGGTGACACCATATCTCTGAACTCTTTAATGCCACTTTGGAAAATGTCTTTCAATCACTGAACTGGGAAAACAAAGGAATAAAGATTAATGGAGATTATCTAACCCACCTTCGTTTTGCGGATAACGTAGTCATTTTTGCAACTACCCCATCAGAGCTGCAGAGTATGATCCAGGAACGTGCTGACAAGAGTAAAGAAGTGGGATTTAAAATGAACTTTCGGAAGACAAAAGTGATGTTCAATGCTTTTAAAAAAAATGAAGATTTATCGATTAATGGAGAAAAGCTGGAGATAACAGACACGTACCTTTTTCTTGGACAGCAGATATCAAGTGAGGGTCACATTGATGAAGAAATTAATCAGCGTACAAAACTTGCCTGGAGAGCTTTTGGAAGAAACAGCATAATTTTCAAGAGTAATATGCCATTATGTCTTAAAAGAAAAGTGTTTGATCAATGCATCCTTCTAGTGCTTACGTATGGTGCAGAGACGTGGACCTTAACTAAAAGAGACATACAAAGGCTGCAGAGAACTCAAAGACGTATGGAGAGGTGCATGCTTGGTGTAACCATGAGAGATAAGAAGAGGAACTCGTTAATCCGAAAAATGAAAGATTGGAAGACATCATGACCACAGTTAAATCCCTGAAATGGCAATGAGCTGGACATACTGCCAGAAGGACAGACCATCGATTTACAGCCGACATTTTAGATTATATTCGAAGGGACAGGAAAAGGCCCAGAAAAAGATCACATGGGAGATGGGTGGATGAAATTCGAAAGTATGCGGGAATGACATGGAGGAGACTGGCACAAGGCAGACCGCTGTGGAGGAAACTTAGGGAGACGTTTGTCCTGCAGTGGGTTGATAATGGTTGACAATGATGATGATGATGATATGGTTTTTAACATATATATATATAAGCATTTTAACGTACCGTTTTATAAAAATCGTGCGCAATACGGCATTGCTTCATTTAATTTTGGATTACCTTCAGCACGAAAATCACCTTTTTCACCGTGATTAGATTTGAAATTCATATGCGTAATGTTGAGACCAATGAACCATATCTTTTCTTATTGTTTCTAAGGGTGTTAAAATGTAAAACATGTTTTCTTTTTTTTTCTATCTATCCCTAAATCTATATGTAAACCCTTTCTAAACACGAACCACTACATGTTGAAAGCGAATTTTGAAAGAAAGTTGGTTTGGATCCAAGATACTTCATGACATATTTGTAAAATGTCGTTAATAACCGTTCATTGTTTCGAATTTTAAATCAGAGCTTTATCTTAGTTTTTGGATATTCTTTAAGCTCATAAGGACATGAAAAATGAAACAAAAAGCACTTTCAGTGTCTTCCATATCAGCCGTATTCACCAGAACTTGCCTTAAGTGATTACTACATTTGTTACCACTCCATTATGACTTTGAGTTCCAATGAAGTGGTGTCGGAGGGGTGCATGAGTGGCCGCAGACGCGGCCGAAGGAATTTTTTCACTTTTTTTTTTTAAATTGTAAGCGTTACAGAACTTGTATTGTACAAAATGGCGCTTACATTTTAAAATGATACACGTGTGTACCATCTTTGTTCGTTAAATTGTGATGGAAAATTATTTATGATTTTCAGTTTACACTTCTTTGTAGATGTTTATGTCACTAACGTGACGTGAGATCCAGAAAATTTCGTTTAATACTAATTTTAAGAAGTTTGTAAAACGTATAGAACTACATGGGAATTATTATGAGATGATCTTATCCAGACGTGTTATTTTCTGCTTTAAATAAAATATTTTCGCCGAATAATTATGCTAATTTAGTCTTTCCATTAAAAAAATATAACTTAGGTTTCTTTTAAGGACGTATCTGTGTTTTATTTCTAAAAATCGACATTGTTATTTGATTAACGTAGAATAACTGCATAAAATTACTTTTAACTTTACATGTATCACACTTTAAACTTTGATTAGCATTTGACAGGCATATTTCATACGGTTGCAGAAAATGCAACCTAAGCTTTAATGTTAGCACTGAATCAAACTTACAATTATAACAATTCCATTTCTTTTCATACTAATTTATTCTGAGGTATTTCTCGTAGAATCGTTGTATATCTGAGATTCCTAGTAATGTAGCTCAGTTGAATGAAATATTCCAGATTCTACACACGAAATACGTTTTCGGTCATATCATTACTTAAAACGTGGTACGGCGTTGATATCTTATCTAATTCCAACGAATTCGTAGAATTCAAATAAAACAACTTTTAACTGACCACGTTTAATCAAAATGACACCAACAAGGCGAAACGTTTTGAAAAATATCTCCGTCTCACTGGGAATTAATAAATTTTACTAATTTTGCTTGAAATCACGTCTGCTTCAAATATCGTATGAATGTTATAGGAAAATTAGTTCTCTCAGACCTATGTTATAACATGTGGGATGAAAATGACTCCACGTCCCTTATAGTGTGAGCTTTTTTTATACTCCTAGAAGCGGGTACGCATAATAGCTATTTGCATGACGTAGTGCAGATTTAGAATTACATATCTCTCAACATAAGCTTATCTTGAGAGATATGTGATTCTAAATAAACGTGGAAAGAGAGATGACTTCTGTTTGATGATAAGTGATGCCAGCATCCATTGTTTCAAAATGCACAACCAAATTAAAATATAAGATATACGTTTTGCAAGGCAAAGTCCATTGCTTATTTCTCTGCTCGGCAAAGCATATACTGTCTGTATGTTTTATAACTAATATGCTTTAACATACGTATTTTCAGTTTTCCGAAATTTATTACACGATTGTATTTTTGTTTTGTTACTTTCGTTATTTAAAATTGCATTACATTACAATTTTAAGATTAAGATTAACAAAACCATTGCATAGGAAAAAATATCACAGAAATGCATTTATAACCTGCGTAAATATGATTTGTCGGTAAGTATGTGTATTTCAAAAATTTTATTTGCTATCTTCATTCGTGTGTAGAAATATCCGTAAAATCAACTATATTCTTTTTACTGTAATTCTGAATTTCTAATTGTTTATTTATTCGGTATATTTAAAGAAAATAATGCAATGTATATTCCAACTGTTAATTATATGGCAGTGCTTGAGTGCTAGATGATTTGTCATGTTTTTTATCGTCTCTTATTTCTCCTCAGTAAGAGGTAAGTGGCTGTGTTATAGTTCCTGTTGCTATTGTAGGAGAGATGAAACCTATACTAAACACTAGGTTGGACTTACACAACATGCCACTGTTGAACTACTAGCCACCTGAAAGTCTGCAATAACATTTGACTGTCTAATTTTTGTAGTGTTTTGGTGATGATAAAGTTCACGGGAGTAACGTGATTCAGTGATTCAGACTAACGTAAAAATGGTAATTCGGAAGAGATCTTTGACTGACAAACGCGAAGTGGAAGACCTGTTAAAGCAACTGACAAATTTTGTTATGTAAAGATAGCTTCCAGACAATCGATGGATGACTGAAATGGAATTTGCTGTAATTTTTCGTATTTCGCATGTACGTGTGTACCATATAATTTTTTTTTCAATTTGGGAGGGATTGTATAAGAAGTGTTCCTTGCATTTTGACAACAGAGAAGAAACTTCGGAGAGTTGAAATTTTCCAACAACTTCTGTGGCAATATGAGAGAGAATGCGAGGGATTTGTTCTCAATACAGTGAAAGCGAACGAAACGAAGGAAGAAGCGTAAGAAAACGACCAAGTGCCAGACAACGGAGAATATCAACAAGGTTCATCCATGAGCAAAAAAATTAAATCCCATACATCCCCACGAAAACTTATGTGTTCGCAGTTCTTCAGGACGCAGACGTGTTAACTGTTTAATTTCCTTTAGCCTGGGATAAGCATCAATAAAGAGAATTACATTTCAGGACTAAAATCCTTAAATCTACAATTAAAGCAAGCCTAGAGTGTTCGGAACATGTTGGTGCAATAGAACAACGCTAGGCGATAGCTTTTATGAATCACTACGGAGTGGAATCGAAAAGATAGGGCATGGCTTTCTTTAAACATCCTCCATAAATTCCATGCGGATTTCATCTTTTCCAAAATGGAAGGCATATGTCTCTGGTCATTAGTATGGTTCAGATTAACAGGAAGACACAACAGTTAAGACCTGTTGGAAGAAATGCACAGTGGAGTACATTTTTAACATTTTAGAGAAATTCCTCCATTTCTAGGGGAAGTATGCGGCGATACAGAAAATTTAAATCTACAATAAAAACAGGCGTACAGTGTTCAGAACATATTCCTTCAATATGACTACACTATGTGTTAGCTTTATCTGCTAAACAGAAATCTCAATATAAAATCAAAAACGAGGAAATAAGAACAAAAACAAAATTTATTGAAAAGGGAGAAAACGTACTTTGAAAATGGAAACGGGAGGACACATTGCAAGGCGGTGATACAATAGATGGACAAAAGTTGTACTGGAGTGGCCGCCACATGATGATAAATGATCAAGTGGAAGAACTAAAATGTCAGGTGATGAAAATAATTGAAATTCCTTAATATTAAAAGACTCAGAATAGAAGGAGGTGGAAAGAACTGAACTAGGAGATACCTATAACTAGAAGTGACTATAAAAAGGGTTAAAAGAGAAACGAAATGAGAGTTGTTAGCTTTTAGAAAACACTGTGGAGTGCAATTGAAAAGGTAGGGGTATGACGTTATTTCAACATCCTCTTTAAAATCCAGACTTCGTGTCATTCGGCTTTCACCTTTCCCAAAATTGAAGAAACATGTCCGTGGTCATCAGTACGATGCCAGTATGGTTTAAATGAAGAAGAGAGTACAATTGTCAAGACGTAGGGAGAGAAATGCAGAATAGAGAATATTTTTGACGGCTTGGAGAAATTCCTCCATTTTTGGGAGATGAATGTTGCGAATTAAGGTGATTATGTGGAGAAGTAACACAGGAAAGAAAATATCTCATTCCAGGTATAAATTTGATGTTTCGGTTATTGAAAAAGCCTTATTAAAATAAACGTGTTTTTGTTACTTTTAAATTCAGGGTAACTCCGGTATTGAGTTATGTCGGGCAGTATGACAGATCACGTTATTAATATTCTTTTTCCAACATATGAGGCAACTTGTTCGAGATCCCAACCCATCTCTTAATTAAGTAATTTGTTTTGCAGGATGTGGAGATTGCTTTGTCCTCTACGGTACTGGCTCTTTCCTTCTTCCAGATAGCTTTACATGGCCTTATAGATGACTAGACCGAAAAAAAACAGAAAAAAGGTGTGAATGCATGTTCGTATAATGCTTTATGCATGTAAACAGAAAAATGGTTTACCAATACGCGCCACCGACATTATCGCCGTTGCTACGTTTTGGAAACACGTAGCTTTTCCTTAAGCAAAAATAAATCCGGAAAAGATTGTTCATTTGCTCGCGTCATTACAAATATCTAACAAAGTATAAATGGCAGATATAATTTACAAAAGATGTTCAGGTCTTCAAAATTACGGACAAGTTCCTAATATTACTTAAATACAGTTGAACTTGGTAATAACGAACCCGTATTTACCGAGATATCTGATGTAATGAGAAAAGCAGGAACTCTTATCCCGTATAATAATAATTCATGGCGAATTTGAACCTCTTCGGTGAACAAATTTAATGAAGTCCCGGATTTAACGAGGGGAGCAAAACAAAGATAATCGCTTTTAAAAAGCTAGGTAACAATATTTAAAGAAATTACATATTTAACGCAGCGCAGAAAATGTGCTGCTCACTGTGCTGGAATGGAGAGATAGAATTGGTGAACACAATTGAAACAGCAAAGGGGGATCCATGTGAGAATGTTGTAGGTAAAGCAGGGCGAAACTGTATATCAAATTCTGAAAAAGCGAGTTTATTTAGAAACACTTACCGCCAATTATCATTTATTATGTCAGCCGAGTGGATAACAGGCCGCATTCTTCCAGGTAAAAAGCAGATGGGTGTGACTCACGCATTTGTAAGTGGATATCTGTGCAACAACTACAGAAGGAGATATGGAAAATATCCCATGGGAATGCTGCCTGAAAGGAAAAAGGAGACAACAATTTCTGGAAATGAGTCCATTGCCGATTTCACACTCAAATGGATGTTGCATTGGTAGGTTCGGTGCTGCTTTTTCTTCAGGCGTGTTTTGCAGTAAAAGGTCGCTTAGTGTCACCTAGCTGTCAAGTTCAATATCATTCAAATGTATTTTACTTTGGTGCTGTTGTAGTTAATTAATTCATTAAGTACATCCAATTTTTATACATAACTAATAGTTTAAATCGCCGCACGTGAACTTGTCGCAATACTAAATATTTTCAGGCTTCCATTCTCTACAGAACTAAAAACTACTCCGACCACTTCGCTTTACTAATATAGCCATTTTTTAAGACATCATGTTGGTATTGACGAGGGATACTTTTTTATTTAGTAATTGTAATTATTTTTAAAATAAAAATACTGTACACACAATCAAATTATAAAAGAACAAGATGCGATAATGATAAATGACATTTCAGTTCATTATTTCAATTTTAATTAACTACCAAAGGTACGGAATAATATATTTGCAGCACAAATCGTGGTAGGTGTAGCTGATGACTTTACAAATCCTTCCAAAAAAAATAAAAAAAAAAAATAAGTGTTCCGTTTTACGTTTGTTATGTTTAAAGAACAATGGATTTTTGGTACATGTAAAGTTGCACAATATCAATATTTTTTTTTTTTTTTTTTACACAAAAGAATTTGAAGAAATTTTTCTGAAATGAACGTTACGCGGAAGATATTGTTAGTGGCAAAGCATCACCAAACAATTTTAATATGTAGATTTAAAGATATTTCTAAATAAAAACCCAAGTTTACTTATATCGAGATTTCTGTTTTCGATAATGGCTAATATTTGTCGCATGGGTTCACTACGTTATATTATTCTAAGTCCTTATAAAAATTTTGTCCCCTTTTATATTTGAAGATACGTTTGATATTGCTGTGTTCTTATGTTTAAAATTATTACTATAAATACGAAACACTGCTTTTATTTCTAGCAATTTTGTTTTTTTGTTGTTGCAGTTTGTACATTTAAAGACTACCTTAATCAACTCGATGGGCTATAAGTAGCCGTCCTTCACTAAGTTAGGTTCATGGTTCCAGGGAAGGGAGAGAGACAGTACCGTAAGATAAACACACATTCATGTCTCACATAGATTCGAATCCGGATCCACCTAGGACGAATTGTTAGATTCCGGCGGATAAACAACTGATACACAAAGGCGGCTCAGAAATGTCCATAGACATTTTTAATTTGCTAAATGTTGGAAATATTTCGTCAGCTTACAGTCATTGTGATTTATTCGAGAATTCCGTATATTATAATTCTTCATCCTGCTGGAATGGATTTATTAGAGGTTCGAAAACTGAGCTGAAATCATCCAATTCTTTTTACGCAAAAGAATTTGAAGAAATTCTTCTGAAATGAACGTTACGCAGAAGGTATTGTTAGTGGCAAAGCATCACCAAACAATTTTAATATGTAGATTTAAAGATATTTCTAAATAAAAACCCAAGTTTACTTATATCGAGATTTCTGTTTTCGATAATGGCTAATATTTGTCGCATGGGTTCACTACGTTATATTATTCTAAGTCCTTATAAAAATTTTGTCCCCCTTTTATATTTGAAGATACGTTTGATATTGCTGTGTTTTTATGTTTAAAATTATTACGATAAATACGAAACACTGCTTTTATTCCTAGCAATTTTTTTTTGGCAGTTTGTACATTTAAAGACTCCCTTAATCAACTAGATGGGCTGTAAGTAGCCGTCCTTCACTAAGTTAGGTTCATGGTTCCAGGGAAGGGAGAGAGACAGTACCGTAAGATAAACACACATTCATGTCTCACATAGATTCGAATCCGGATCCACCTAAGACGAATTGTTAGATTCCGGCTGATAAACAACTGATACACAAAGGCGGCCCAGAAATGTCCATAGACATTTTTAATTTGCTAAATGTTGCAAATATTTTGTCAGCTTACAGTCATTGTGATTTATTCGAGAATTCCGAATATTGTAATTCTTCATCCTGCTGGAATGGATTTATTAGAGGTTCGAAAACTGAGCTGAAATCATCCAGAACATATCTGTGATCTATGAATTTGTACATAGGTATCTGGAACGGTGAACCTGAGTTTTACATAGCTTTGCTTTCCCTTATTTTTGTCATTCAGCGTGTCATTTATATGGATGATTAATATGAATCATATCTGACTGGCTGCTTTCAGAAAATCTATAACAATGAATATTAACCTAGGAAAGGAAAGACATGTTTGAGTTGCCTGTTTCTACAAAGGAGTGCAACATTTGTGTCAGGGGACCAGCCATTGCTCATCATTCAGCTTGACATGGATTAGGTTACAAAGTACGAGAAAAGACCGCTTATCGCCTGTAAAAATCTAATGATCGGATTGCTCTCATGAAAGGGGAAAATAACTGTTTCGCTGTAGCTTTCGCAAAATTTTGCCGCTATGTTAAAAAAAGTTGGCACGAATTGTATCATGTTCATCAAAGGCGTAAGGGTACATTCCAAAATATCAGAATTCTTCTAATACCATCCTAGTTATCACGTATACATTTTTGCACCACTCCTCATAAGACGAAGGAAATATTCATGGCTTTCAAACGCTTCCGAATAAGACTCGCGGTGGAGGAAACGCATTTGTGTTTTTTAATAAATTGTAGAGATTTGCACATCATACCCAGATTCCTGAGACTAAAGACGAAATCTCGTTCATGGAGGGACGCTCAAGTGCTAAAATACGCCGAAAATAAAAGACTCCTTGCTGAAATCAGAGCCAAAAGTTGTCTACTGGACTCACTACAAAGAAGATCCTATGACTCATACTTGCGACTTGCTGGTGTTAGCCATGCTGTTCACTTTAATAAATACCTCACGGTACTTACGGCTATTAGAGAATCTGAAGTTAAGCAAGCCCAGAAAGAACACCTCCATAAACTACGTAATCTTGCTGACCAGGACGTTGTTGAGAGGAACCGCACCTCATGTACACATAGGCCTAACCAGAATCAATCACAGCCTTCAACTAACTTCATCAATTACTGTGATTATCTTCTAAACCAACTCCAAATATCAGTACTTAATAAAGGCCTAAAATTCGCCTTCCCGAACTCCAGGATTAATAGGTTGAAACTCATTCCGCAAGCAGAAGCCATCATTTCTCATCTACCGTTAAGAAAACAAAACGAAGTATGACATCGATTAATCAATTCGATTAGGAACTTTCATGTTCAAAGACACAACACGGATTTGACTCGTCTTACAGAAGAGACAAAGCAACTTTTTGAATTACGCAACGATCCCAATATATCGTACATATCCGCCGATAAAACCTCGCAAATTATTATTCTGAACAAAATAGACTATCGAAAGAAAATGCTGGAGGAAATTTATACTATCCCGTACGTCAGTCTTAGTTCGAACCCTATTAATGCTATCATAGCGGCCATACATAAATTAAAGAAAATCTCAAGCCTACCAACGGCCATTTCACAATGCTTGTACTGCCCTACAGGTGCACGAGTTCCTGAACTTTTTGTTAAACTAAAGAATCATAAACCCGGACGCCCATTACGCCCGCTAGTATCTGGATTTGCAGCACCTACCAGACCTATAGAGATGGCACTAACTGATTTCCTTCAACCACTAGTTAATAATTCACTCTACTCTGCCAAAGGCACAGTACAAGCTATTAAAATGGATCAAATCATTTAATGCAAATGCCTCAACCTTTATTATGGCTTCTCTCGATGTCATTTCTTTGTTCCCTAATGTTCGATCAAAACTGTACATGACATCATTCAGACAAAACTACTTGAACTAAAATACGAACCAGAAACGATCCAATCTCTCATTACAACCTTAAAACTAGTACAAAACAGACCATAATTTCAATTCGACAACATTACTTATCGCCAAACTGAGAGCGCCTCAATGGGATCACCACTATCTCCGATTCTGGCGGAAATTCTACTACAGCACATAAAAACTAAAGTGCTACAAGAATATCAACAAAACCCGTGCTTTTACATAAGATATGCTGATGACGTATTTCTCTTCTGATTTCACGAACCAGCTGACCCACGAACTTTTGCTGAACACTTATCATCCCAAATGCCGACCATAAAATTCTCCATTGAACTGTAAAGTGAAGGTAAATTGCCATTCCTGAATGTTATGCTTGAACGAGATGCAGTCACTTGCGCCCTGCAACATTCTGTATATAGGAAACCCATTTCTGTACCTACATTGATCCCGGCTTCTTCAGTACATCCAAAAAGCTATAAACTCACCTCAATCACTTTCCTTCTACGCAGAGCAATCACGCATTCATCTAGTTCAAGCAGACGTAAAGGCGAAATTCAAAAATATTCAACATCACCCTCAACCATGGCTTTCCCACCTTTATCATTAAAAAAGCTCTTAAGAAGCTCCACCAAGAAAACTCTACTACTTTCCAGAGGGACCAACAACCTCGTAGATATATAGGTGCCATAGAAATTCCAGGTGAAAGTTTCTGCAAATGGCTTGTTCTCAAAGCCATTTGCAGAAACTATCACCTGGAATTCGGAATACGTACTACAAATATTTTCCAGTTAATTTAAAAAGATCGAGACCAGGTAACAAAGCTATACAAATTTGGCGTTTACAGCATCCCCTTAAAAAGTATTCATATTGATGCTGACACTCCCGATAATAAATACATAGGATCTAAAAAACGTACACTAGCAACAAGACTGAGTGATCATAAATACGCCGTAAAGAGTGGACTTAAAAATTCTGCATTGTCTCGACTCGTGTGCGATGGCCTGCACTATCCAATTTGGAATGATGCTTCCATCATAGTAACACCTAGTGCTGTCTCTTCATTGCTGTTCACTGAGAGCCTTGTAATTGCTATTCAGAGACATTCATGCTGTAATGACAAAGTTCCAGTATCTGTATCTACAATCTGGAAAATATTTACAGTTCCGAATACGAGGCAAAGGACGAAATCACTTTATCTCGATTTCTGTTTTGTTTGTTTATTACGAGATAAGTGATCCATGTTTATTTTATATAACTGTCATTATTTTTTGCTTCCGTAACTTACGTTTCTGGAGCTGCCCTTTGCAAAGCAAGTAAATTCTTTAATTTGACTGAAGTGATGTGTCTTGCAAGTACTCTTTCAAAACAATTTTTTTGTAATAATTAAGTGATGTAAACAAGTTTTGTTCCAAATCTGTGTTTAAGAAATTCAATTAAAGTATCCATTCCAATTCTATCAAAAGCCTTGTATTGTTCTAAAGAAAATAATCCAGTTATTTTTCTCTCATTAATTAATTCCATAATAACCCTGGCAATCATCATATTGTAGTGAAGATTACATTTTTTTACTGCAAAAATTTGTAAATGATTAATGATCATTTTAAAACTTTGAACACTACTAATATATCTATATGAGGATTCTTTTAGTAAGTTGCACAACAGATCAAGAACAGGATTTATTTTTATAAAAATTTCTTTCCAATAATTTCTAATTGTTTCTTATCATGGATATAAATCTTTTAGACTTTCGTAAGAGCAGTTAAATAAAAATATTTTGAATTTGAAATATTTATTTCATAAAAATCTGCTCAATAATGGTTAGGAAATTTCAAAATGTTGAGAAACAGCAGATAAAACCATTATAGGCGTTCAACAAATCGAACACCACATAATACGCAAGTTCTCAAGATACGGTTGAAATGATATTTCAAAGAAAAACTTGCAGCCTTGTATTGTAACAAATTTCTGAGGAGGAAAAGATTCGATAATGCGGAAGGTATGAGAAGCTCATCAATGCATACCATTCTCCGTCTTCCAATATGTTTTCACGCCTGTTTGGGATATCTCAATCTCTTGGTACCTCCGTACAACACTGTAGATGCGATGATGTACTGGAGTTGGAACAGCTCCACATCAGACAGGGAAAATTACAAATTTCTGAAAGTGCCATGCTGCCGAATGATGCCTCATTGAATTTCTTTGTCGTGAAACACGAGATACTTGACTGCCGCCCTTTCAGAATTCTAATGAATTTGGACTAAAACCATTTTTAAGATGTCGAACTACTGCATGATATGAGCCGAAAGAAGTTGTACATCGTTATCCGCGAAGAACAAATTCTAGCGCATCTTAAAGTGGTCATGTATCACAGTACTGCTGATGATATCTTGGTACATTCCATTTTTGATAAGTAATATGTTAAACAAAATGTCCATGATATGTCCATTCCCGGGATCGCAGTTTACACGCACAAGATCGTCATAGAGCGCTCGTGACAAGGCCCATCACATGTAGATACAGACAAGGCATTCCAGGACGAATAAGACACAGTGCGTAACGTGAGCCCAATGGGTAGACGTTGTGATTTTATAATAATATATTGAATAATAAAAATGTTAAAATATGGAATGTCGCTCCAAAAATGAAGGTAGGCTTTAACAAGTACCCTCTAAGGGACCTAAAGGTTCTGACGACATTGGTTAATGTGGCTTTAGCATCTGTATGAAGTTTGAAGACGTAAGCTGATCAAAATCAGCTGTTACTTGAAACCAAGAAATAAAAATTATAATTTGCAGTTTAATATTTTTAAAATAATATTTTATTAAAATGCCAAATTTGTAAATCACTTTAAAAGAGTGAGGGTATTCTTAAGCATGACGCCTTTCAGGGGGTTTAACGTCTCAGCAGTCCTGAACTTTAAAATAGATCTCCAGCAGTACAAGGTTTATGAATTCGTTCTGACAAAAGGGCGTCACAGGAAACCGAAAAATGCACAAGAACATAGATGGTTCTATCAGAATTATATGATCACCCTCAGAACCACAGTCTACTCGCCCTGGCGCGTCAGATAATGCACGTGACAAGATCGACCACACGGAGATATATGCGGCCGTCTAGTACAAATAAGGCATAGTGCATTAGGTGAACACAATGTGCAGAGGTAGAAATTTGACTGACGTTCGAAATCGAATGATCATCGGCTACCGCTCCAAGTGTAGAAGCATCTCATAAACAGGAAACACCGGGGGCTGCTCGAGAGGTGGTGTAGTAAAAGTGTGCCAAGAATGGACTGCTGGCACACTGAATGCTTCCCGATATCTTAACTGTAGAACTCCAAATGCCATCGAACGCAGAAGATACGGTCACCTCCGGCCACCAGTAAAAGGCGACCGCCACGCAACGGTGCAGCAACTAACCACGCAAATGATAGCTAGCGCACCGAGTTACCTAACCCCGATAACAGTGGAGCAAACCCTGCTGCGCATGGGCCTCCAGACTCGACGATGTTTTAAAGCTCCCATGTGGTTTTTTAAAGCTCCCACGACAATTGCAGTTCGCATGAGACTACCGCCATTAGACAATGGAAGAGCGGGAAAAAATTGCCTCCGCCAACGAAACGAGGTGTCTACTCCACAAATGTGATGGGCGATGGCGGATATAGTATCAGACAGACGAAAACCAACACCAGTACACGCTATTACAGGACGGCGATGCCATGATGCCGGCGTGGCAAGTACTGGCCAGCCGCGGCAGTGTGCATGCCTTGTGAATGTTTTGCTGGCATGACCTGGAATCACTGGTAGCAATGGATGGGTCCCTGAACGCCAATGGCTACCTGTCCATATTCGCTGACTACTTCCTCTCTTCATGTTGGACATTTTCCATGGTGGGGATAGTGTCTAACAACAAGAAAATAATCCGTGCTATTTCGCTAAATGGGTGCGAGACTGATTCCTGGAACACGACAGCGATCCGTGTTCTCCCTTTTCCAGCAAAACCGCCCAACCATAATCCCATATAGCACTTCTAGGATTGACAAGTTCGACGTGCCAACCCACCACCTTGTCAACTCCGGGACCTCCGAGCTCTGTTGGAGTCCGAATGGGCACGTGTGTCTTTATTCGCAAAAATGATACCAAAATATGGCTAAACTGATACTTCTTTCATAGAAATAAAAGGTCAGGGCCACATTTGACTGAAATGTTCAACGGCGATGAGCTATTCTCTACTCATTCCAACAACTTTCATTTCAGTCAAATCTAAAAAGAACGAAACGGAAGCATTTATATTTTATGTTTCGGCAGTTTATTTGAAAATAGGCTTATATCATCATCATCATCATTGTCAACCATTATCAATCCACTGCTGGACGAAGGCCTCCCCAAGTTTCCTCCACAACGGTCTGTCTTGTGCCAGTCTCCTCCATGTCACCCCTGCATACTTTCGAATTTCATCCACCCATCTCACATGTGGTCTTCTTCTGGGTCTTTTCCTGTCCCTTGGAATCCAATCTAAAATTTCGGCTGTCCATCGATGATCTGTCCTTCTGGCAGTATGTCCAGCCCATTGCCATTTCAGGGATTTAACTCTGATCATGATGTCTTCCACTCTTGTCATTTTTCGGATCCACGAGTTCCTCTTCTTATCTCTCCTGGTTACACCAAGCATGCACCTCTCCATGCTTCTTTGAGTTGTCTGCAGTCTTTGTATATCTCTTTTAGTTAAGGTCCACGTCTCTGCACCATACGTAAGCACTGGAAGAATGCATTGATCAAACACTTTTCTTTTAAGACATAATGGCATATTGCTCTTGAAAATTATGCTGTTTCTTCCAAAAGCTCTCCAGGCAAGTTTTGTACGCCGATTAATTTCTTCATCAATGTGACCCTCACTTGATATCTGCTGTCCAAGATAAACGTACGTGTCTGTTATCTCCAGCTTTTCTCCATCAATCAATAAATCTTCATTTCTTGTAAAAGCATTGAACATCACTTTTGTCTTCTGAAAGTTCATTTTTAATCCCACTTCTTTACTCTTGTCAGCAAGTTCCTGGATCATACTCTGCAGTTCTGATGGGGTAGTTGCAAAAATGACTACGTCATCAGCAAAACGAAGGTGGGTTAGATAATCTCCATTAATCTTTATCCCCTTGTTTTCCCAGCTCAGCGACTGAAAAACACCCTCCAATGTGGCATTAAAGAGTTTCGGAGATATGGTGTCACCTTGTCTCACTCCCTTTCCAATTTTTATGTGTGTTGTATTTTCAAACAGCCGAATCTTTGCACTTGCATTTTCATAGATGTTATTAATAATATTAATGTATGCATCTTCAATACCGCAGGTTTTCAGAGCCATTGTAACTGCTGATGGTTTCACCGAATCAAAGGCTTTTTCATAATCGATAAAAGCCATGCACAATGGAAGTTCATATTCCCTCGCTCTTTCAATTAGTTCTCTCAGTACGTGGATATGATCTATTGTGCTGTAGCCACTCCTGAATCCAGCTTGTTCTCTCGGTTGAGCCATGTCCAGTGTTACCTTTAAGCGGTGTGAAAGAACTTTAGTGAAGATTTTATAAACTACTGATAGGAGGCTGATAGGTCTGTAGTTTCCGAGATCCTCAATGTCACCTTTCTTATGTAGCAGGATCATTGTAGCGGTGTTCCAATCCTCAGGAATCTTTCCTTCATTAAGGCATCGAGTGAAAATTTGGGCGAGTACTGTTTCAATTTCTCCACTTGCTTCTTGTATGATGTCTACAGTAATTCCATCTTCTCCTGGAGCTTTTCCCCGCTTCATGTTCTTGATTGCATGTGCAACTTCTGCTGGAAGGACTGGAGGAACTCTGGTACTGGTATCTTTCATGATGTCTGGAGTGCATGTATCATCCCTTTCATATAATTTGGAGTAGAAATCTTTCACTCTTGTCAAAATTTCGCCTCTATTTCTTGTTACAGAACCATCTTCTTTTCTCAGTGCCATAATCTGTTTTCTTCCCTTACTGAGATGTCCCTTTGCTATCTTTAGGCTTTGGTTGTTTTCAATTGCTTTCCTCACTAGTTCACAGTTGAATTTTCTTACGTCTTCAGTGATACTTTTTCTTACTGTCTTGCATAGCTGTATATATTCCACTTTGGAAGTCACATCTTCTTTAGTTGTCCTCATCTCTCTTCTTTTTTGCATCAACATTTTCGTTTTTCCTGATAATTTGTTTACATGCAACTTGTTCTTAGACCCAGCTAATTTTGTTGCTGTTTCCATAAGAGCTTTGGTTACTTTTCTGTTAACTTCAGAGATGTCTACTTCTTCCGATGTTAGGCCTTCAAAAGCAGAGAACCTGTTCTTCAGTTCCAACTTGAAGGTATTATGGTGCTTTTTAAGGTTGGTTATGTCAATAGATTTTGTTTGTAGGCTTATATATATATATATATATATATGATGCTGACCCTTACAGATTTCCAACGAGGCATTCATTGGTAGTACTTTAAGGAGTTGAAAAACTCCGTTATTTTAGGTAAAATATTGTGAGACATGAAACAGAACAATCGCGACAAGAAAAAGAAAATGTTTTTGAGTTACTTCTGGATATCTACGTATGTGAGACTGTTGTTTTGAAATACGATACCTACACTCCAAACTTGTTTCGTTTTTCTTCTTTATCGTTTAAATACGCGGGGCAGTATGTAGCAGTGACTTCCAAGAAAATTTCCTCTAATGATTTAAACAGTAAAATTGTGATTCGCACTCTTTGGAAAGAAAATAGTTGAGAACACTGCTGCACAATTTGTAGAACGAATGCCGGAAATTTCTCTCACATTTTTTTCGTAGACGGAAGAAGGAGTGTAAATCCTATAGTGCTTCATTATTATTTCTTTTCATACACTTGATCAAGCTGTGTACAACATAGTACAATACGGAGAGATCTTAATGCAGTGGTAAATTAATATATTGATACCTACAAATGGCTATCCTTTCGTCCCACGATTAAAACTGCAACTTCAAAAATTACTGAATAAAGGATTATCTCCATTCTAGCCAAATCGATTTTGATCTACTTTTTCTTAAGACGGAGAAAAATGAGGTCTGCACGACATTGTCTTCTCCGACGAATCCCGCTTCTTCCTGCAACCCCAAGATAGTCGGATCCGCGAGTGGCAGCACCGCGGCGATAGACTGTATGACGCCTGCATTATGCATCGCCATACCGGTCCGTCATCTGGCGCTATGGTTTGGGGCACAATTGGATATGACACCCGCACTCCTCTGGTACGCATCGGCGGTACACTCAACAGCCACCGCTACATCTCCAACGTTTTGGAGCCTGTAGTCCTCCCTTACCTGCAGGACCTGCCAACGGCCACGTTTCAACAGGAAACTGCGCGCCCGCACGTGGCACGCATCGTGCAACAATTCTTCAAGCCCCATCAGGTGTCACTGCTGCCGTGGCCCGCCTGTTTTCCCGATATGTCGTCCATCGAACACGTCTGATCGTTGATCGGCAACCAAGTGGCCCGGCAAGCACCACCCGCGGCTACGCCTGATGAACTATGGCAACGTGGGGAAGCAGCCTGGACCGACATACCCCAAGCCCACATCCAAAGCCTCTTTCGTTCCATGCCGCGGCGTGTAGCGGCCGTTATTGCCAGCCATGGGGGACACACGAACTATTCATGTCCGCGTGTTCCGCAATTCGCATGGGCCTGTAAGCTCAATCGTTTCATCTTTGTATCTGTTGTTATGTGTCCAGTAAATCTTGCCTTGCTATCTCGTGTCCTTCTTGGTGTTGCATTTTGGGTGGCCAGCAGTGTACAATTGAAAATTATATCCCATATATACAAGAACAGCACTATAATTTTTATTATTATTATTATAGACTATATATACGAGAACGTGCATTTTGTCACTAAGAAACCGTGGTTATCCAATTAAATATTAAAGCATATTTTGCTTGTTGGTAAATTATTTCAAGTGTCCTGCAAGTTTCTATAATGTACTGTACAGTAATTTTACGTTAAACGCATTGTTCAGTAACTTCCCAAATTCCTGTATTTTTTGCTTTTTATGTCTAGACGCTGTAGTTTTGTTTGTAACATAACTTCTGTTACTGGTAATAAGATTCTGTAAAATTATTTGAATTCAGCATAAGCTTTCCTTTAAAATGGTGTATAATATGTATCAGTGACTTTTTACGCTACGCTGTATAAGTTGACTTCAAATATCAAAAATTGACTTTCGGTGTACTTGTGCCGGACCTTTGGTCACGACTGTAGCTCTAGAAATAAAAGTTACATAAAATGGTAGCTTATATAACTGTTATTTTTACTGTTATTACTGTACGGCGGGTTAGTCACAGATAAAATGTTTTTTTACCAGCAGTTTAGCATCTACATTGCATGTTTGATCTGACCACCATAAATGCTGGGTTATACTGGAACCCATGCTAATAGTAAAGGAACTTTCTTTTCAAGAGGTTTTCGGGCAGGGCACAGGAACACAAGCAGAGAAAGTCTAGTGATTTTGACAGAACAGTTTACAAATGAGGGAGATCACAGTAGATGGCGCCACGATACTAGCCAATAAAACTAGGACATCGGATTAAAAAGAAACAGTTGTGAAAAAAGTTAAGAATAATTGCCCAGTTATTATATATTATTTTGTTTTCGGATAATTAAGTAAAAATTGTCAGTGGTGCCATTATCTTAAATTTTAGCCACAGCATATATCGTAACCTAAATGTATTTTTAGTTTTCAGTCATTAATTACGACTCATAATTTGGGAAAGAACATGCTTAATTTTAAAGATCAAGTATCTCAGCCATTCACAGTTACTCGTAAAAAATGTGCTAAGTGATAACGGACGGCGTAAACGGAAATGTTTTTAAAACTTCTAATAACACTTTAGATAAGCAATCAGAGTACATCATAAAAGTTATACAAGGCAAATCCGACAAGAGTTTGTGTTAATCAGTATCACTGCCCACCAGGGTTTGCGAAAATTTCGTCGTTGGTCCAAACACTTTTCCATTCTGGTAAGCGTTAGAACTTTAAATTATGCATCGATCACTTGTATTGACGCAGGATGCCGATTAATATGGAAAGATCTATTACACTAACAAAGAAAAAGCACTGTGCTTCCGGAAAATATTTAAGAAATTATTCTCCGTATTTCGATATTTTCTTAAATTAGTGCCATAATTATGCTATTTAGATAACACCATAACTGTAGGATACTCATTCCAAATATCGACAGATAGCTCGTCACGGATATTATATTACTCGTCTGTAGGAAAATAAAAAAATGTGCTTGCCTTCTCGGACAGTTATTCTTAATTATGTGGATTAAAAAAAGTTAACCGCTGTGCGAACATCACTCACCAGTTCCTTTGCAAAAAGTAACACAAAATATGGCCTGCCATATTTTGTTTTATGGCTCCAATGTTCAATCCAAATTTCAAGGAACGCTAATTACTGTATCTCAATGGGTTTACATATCTGTTTTCTTTGTATTTTGATGTCTATATTCCCTCCTGTGTTTTGCGAACTTTTTCCTGAAAAATGCATGCCTGTGACGATACGCCTTATCATTTTTACCAGAAGTGTCTGTATATATCAAATTGCTCGAATAAGTTACACTGAAGAAAGTATATTTTATACGGATATCATACTTTTATATTTCCCCACAAATGTATACATATATTTCATAATATTTATTCCATGTTGTTCATTCGTTCGGACAGAATCAGTAACGCATGAGTGAAGTCGGTGTTCGGGAATGAAGCAAAATAGGAAACAATGTAAAGTTTATTTGTTGGGATTTAGGTATAATTTTATTATGTGAGAGTTGAAGAATAAATGAACGGAGTGCAAATAGTCACTTGTAAAAACATGAGTGCTCTGAAGCTGTACAGCCTACTTCTGATGATGAGGGTGCAAAAGCGGTAGTCAAGTCAGCATCAGAACGTAAATTCTGCTATCAAAACATCCAGCATGCGAACGCTTCGCTGAAAAATCAATCACAGAGGCTGCATTTACAATTTTGTTTCAACTCATTTACTAGTGTGACAATCCTTTGTATATTGGCTCAGTTTGCAACTAGGGTTACTTACAAGTACGAAACCATCGAAACTTTAACTTTAACAAATAGGTAAGCTGTAATTTTAATGAGAATTTTGAAGAAATAAACTTCTCTGAATGACTAATCTGATACTTCTTAATAGGATTTTCGTTAAATACTTTCATTAGTATGTTTGAAAAAAAGAAGTCCTCACGGAAGTTTCATGTTAAAATATGATTTCTAGAATAAGCAGGGGAAGTTCCCAGAACTTTATTTCCCGAAAGTTCGGAAACGCCGATATTTAGCACAACCTGTGTTAGAAAACGTTTGTCCGATAAGAAAGTGGTGCTAGTATGAAAGCATCCTTCGAGTAACTATGAGTGAAGGCGTGTCCAATATAGGTAATAAAAGGCTTAAGATGTTTTTTCTCTTTCTGCAGCCTATCTGGCTTGGCGCGATCTGTTATCTTATGGTGGAAGTCGTAGTTCGAAAGCGAACCGGATGAAGGCTGGGCCTTATCTTTAGTTAATGACAAATTCATCTTCCCTGAGTAAAATTAAGAGTCAAAAGCAGTTGAACTTATGACTTCGAGAAAGGAAAACTGGATTCGAAACGAAGAGGGCTTCAACAGATATTAACCGAAAACTCCTCTGAAAAAGGATTTAAAGAAAATCAGATATATTCTGGACTTTATATTTTCATCTTTGGCTACCGCCTCAGCGGTTTTATTTAAAAACCTCTGGTTTGGAAATTTTTATTTTCAATTCCTGGATCACCTTACTAATGCAAAAGCATTTATTGGCTCAGTAGATTTAGAATTCTTGCTGTTGTTTTATTGCTTGAGACAACAATTGAAATTATGTATAATATTCTCTCTCTCTCTCTCTCTCTCTCTATATATATATATATATATATATATATCATCACCATCATCATCTTCATTGTCAACCATTATCAATCCACTGCTGGACGAAAGTCTCTTCAAATTTCTTCCACAACTGTCTATCTTGTGCCAGAGTCCTCCATGTTACTCCCTCATACTTTCGAATTTCATCAACCCATCCCCATGTGGTCTTCTTCTGGATCTTTTCCTGTCCCTCGGTATCCAATCTAAAATTTCAGCTGTCCATCAATGGTCTGTCCTTCAGGAAATATGTCCAGCCCATTGCCAATATAGGGGTTTACTCTGATCATGATGTCTTCCACTCTTGCCATTTTTCTGATCCACGAGTTCGTCTTCTTATCTCTCCTTACTACACCAAGCATGCATCTGTCCATGCTGCTTTGAGTTGTCTGCAGCCTTTGTATGTGTTATTTAGTTGAGGTCAAGGTCTTTACACCATATGTAAGCACTGGAGTGATGCATTGATCAAACACTTTTCTTTTAAGACATAATGGCATATTGTTCTTGAAAAGCATACTGTTTCTTCCAAACGCTCTTCAGGAAGGTTTTATACGACGATTAATTTCTTCATCAATGTTACCCTCTCTCGATGTCTGCTGTGCAAGATAAATGTAGGTTTTGGTTATCTCTAGCTTTTGCCCATAGATCGATAAATCTTCATTTCTTGTATAAGCATTGTATATCACCTTTGTCTTCTGAAAGTTCATTTTTAATCCCACTTCTTACTCTGGTCAGCAAGTTCTTGGATCATACCCTGCAGTTCTGATGTGTTGGTTACAAAAATGACTATGCTATCAGCCAAATGAAGGTGAGTTAGATAATCTCCATTAATCTTTATCCCTTTGTTTTCCCCGTTAAGTGATTGAAAGACATTTTCCAACGTTGCATTAAAGAGTTTGGGAGATAGAGTGTCACCTGGTCTCACTCCTGTTCCAATTATAATTTTTGCTCTATCATCAAAAATCCGAACCTTTGCACTTTCATTTTCATAGATGTTATTAATAATGCTAATGTATGCATCTTAAATACAGCAGGATTTGAAAGTCACTGTTACTGCTTATGGCTTCACAGAATCGAAGGCCTTTTGATAATCGATAAACGCAATGCACAATGAATGTTAACATTCTCTCGCTCTTTCAATTATTTCTCTCAGTACGTGGATATCATCTATAGTGCTGCAGCCACTCCTGAATCCAGCTTGTTCTCTTGGATGAGCCATGTCCATTGTCACCTTCTAGCGATGTGAAAGAACTTTAGTGAAGATTTTATAAACCCCTGACAGGAGGCTGATCGGTGTGTAGTTCCTGAGATCCTCAATATCACCTTTTTTTATGTAGCAGGATTATTGAGGCTTTGGTCTACTCCTCAGGATTCTTCCCTTCAATAAGGCATCGAGTGAAAGATTGGGCGAGTATAGTTTGAATTTCTCCACTTGCTTCTTATATGATATCTACGGTAATGCCTACTTCTCCTGGAGCTTTTCCCCGTTTCATGTTCTTGATTGCATGTGCGACTTCTGCTGGGAGAACTGAAAGAACTCTGGTACCTTTTATAATGTCTGGAGAACATGTATCCTCCCTTTTATACAGTTTTGAGTAGGAATCTTTCACACTTGTCAAAATCTCACGTCTATTTCTTGTTTCAGAACCATCTTCTTTCATCAGAGTCATAATCTGTTTTCTTCCCTTCCTCAGATGTCCCTTTGCTATCTTCAGGCATTGGTTATTTTCGATTGCTTTCCTGACTAGTTCACAGTTGGATTTCCTTACATTATCAGTGACACTCATTCGTACGGTCTTTCATAACTCTATATATTTCACTTTACACAGTCACATTTTCTTTTTTAGTCCTCATCTCTCTTCATTTTTAATTTTAATCAGAATTTTGGGTTTTCCTGATAATTGTTTACATGCAACTTGTCCTTAGTGCCAGCTATTTTTGGTGCTGTTTCCATAAGAGCCTTGGTTAGTTTTCTGTTAACTTCAGAGATGTTCACTTCTTCCGACGTTAGACTTACTATAGCAGATATTCTGTTCTTTATTTCTAATTTAGAGGTATTATGATGTTTTTTAAGGTTGGTCATGTCAATACACTTTTTTTATAAGCTTGACACGCTCGGGTTAATTATTGAGGTGCATCTTACATCTTACCAATCTATTGTCACTACCTGTGTTAAACTTGTTTAGCACATTGTAGTCTTCCATTACAAATTTTTTAATACACATAATAAAATCAATGTCATTTGTCAATCCATTGCGATGCCTCCATGTACATTTCATTTGGAGCTTTTTCTTGAAAAACGAGTTCATGATGCAAAACCCTTCTGCCTCTGCAAATTTTAAGAGAGTATTTCCACGTTGGTTTATGTTGCCCTGACCGAATTTACCTACAAAATTTTCATTCTGTTGCCGTTGCCCTTTTTTTGCATTGAAATCTCACATAATGATCTTCAAGTACTGCTTGCCGTTATTATTTAGATGGTGAATTTCCTCATAAAATTCTTCAATCTCTTCTTCAGGATGACTTGTAGTGGGTGCATAAGCTTGGATAATCTGACCTGGTGTCATCTCGAGAGTTGGATAACAAGTCGTGTAGCTCTGTCAGAGGAACTTTCAACTTCTACAGCTTTATCCTTCAGTTTCTTGTTTATTATAAATCCAACACCACTAGTTCTGCCAGTATCTGTCCCACGATAATGGAAGTGATGTCCACTTTTCAGTTCAATGAGATCTTCCACTTTTATCCTTAGCTCACTTAGCCCGACGATGTCGCACTTGATACTTTATAGTTCTTCTTCCAATTCAAGGAGTCTTTTATCAGGATATAGGAAGCGTCCGTGATACGTAGCCAAGGTCAGCATCAGATGGCAGCCTAGTCTGGTCCTCCTGTAATTTTTAGCACCATCTTCCTTCATGTCGCACTGGCCGCTGCCTTGGCCAGGTAATTTCTTGCTGCCGGAGACTGATTGCCAAGATTTAAGTTGTGGAGTCATTTTGGAGGTGTTTGGCCATAACTCACCACGCTGGCTAAGCGGGTTGGTGAGTGTGGCATAGCATTTCCTCTAATCCCGATGGTATAGTTATACCGCTAGTTGGCGGTCGTCAGAGCCCCTTTAGTGGGAACAGGATGCACCACGAGAAGGAGGGGTTTTTATTTATCAAGGATAGGCTGTAGTACATTGCGCATCACCTGACCTCACATTCCTTCTCTCTCTTTTTCTCTCTCTATATATATAATCAGAGAGAGACAGATAGAGAGAGATCCTTTCACGTTCGTCGAAATTTTCAGCAACGCAAAAAAAAAAAAAAAAAAAACATAACCTTATGCACTTTATCAACCTATCCGTAGTTATCTCTGTTAAATTATAAATATTTAGATACATAATGATATTTGCCGATTCTACATGTATCAGATATCACATCTAAGAAACGCACACAAATAATTGTAACGTATATTTTCGTATTTCTGTTTTTCCTTTGACGTGCATCTTCAATTACTTCAGTTATCATTTTCGTATATAACAGCTCGAAAACATACACTATTTATACATTACATAGTTATAAAATTTCATATCCGGAAGAATGACCAAGTAAGTTTTAAGATCAGTGAAATATACATTTTGGGGGAATATAGATATGTTATGGTTCTAAAAAAAATAGAACCCGTCATACAGGTTTCGAATTACAAAGAAATTTCCTTTATTTCTTAATTTTATCTGTTAGTTACAGGCCATTTTTAGAAAGGTTTTTTGAAATCGTTGAGAAGGATCTTCTGTGTCACTAAAATCGTTCCCGTAGACATAAATCGGGTAATCTCTCTAAATATGTCAGTTAATTTCAAAAACTATTTTCTCCTCTCCGTGTACTTCGGCGTTCATGTATGATCAGTTTCAAACCTGTTACTAAATATATTACGAGTCACATTTTTCCATGAAAAGTGTTCGGAAACCTCTCGGAACTAATATTTCAGCTATACTAACCTTTTTTCCATAGTAGCCGTACCTGCGAAATTTAAACGTGCTAATGCGGAAGCTTACTTCACAAATGGATGAAAACTAGGAATGCGGGCAGTTTTTTATCCTTTGTACTGCATATAAACTTACGGAATGGAAGTAACCGGACTTGGTGTATAACCGCCTTTTGAGGCCTTCGTATGGGGTGTTGAGCTGTTCGTGTTGCAATAGAGAAGTAGAATGGCATACGTTTGTTCATAAATTAAACCTCTGACATTTCTAAAGAAAGAAACTTAATGTGTTTTGGTAACGATGAGCGAACGATCCTTCTTTCAGGTAAATGCCTTTGATTTAAAAGTTTTAGGTAAAGTTTCAAAAGAGAGCTTTTAGGTAAGAGCAAAACGTCGGCAAAATTTCAGATCATTCGTGAAAAACCCGGTTGAATAATCGCAGTACACGCATGTCTTTTTGCCGTGATTTTTGCACGACGACTCGTGATAGAAGCGCAATATGACTACAAGCTTCGAATAGATACCTACTCAAAGGCAAACGGTTGCATTACAGTTTTGATTTCCCCAAAAAAATTACTTAGCAATTTCATTACAATACTTTATTTTTGTAATAATTTACTGCAGCACTCCCCTAATTCTAAAATAATATTGAAGACGCGTAACGAATCAGAATTGTGATGTATCACCAAGGCCAAAACTGAATTCTGAAGCTTAAGTACCACATACTTTGTATCATTTCCACCCCTTACAAATATTTTGAGAAGATTTCTGAAAAAGAAGATATACAGTCATAAAAGATTACATTTATGGCACTTGTGGGAAGAAATCGCATTACTAAAGAAATTTTTTCTTTGATGAGTGGTAAGGTGCGTCGCATAAATATAGCGACAGTCGACTTTGCGTCGTGAACAGAATGCGAATATAGGTAGAAAGCTGAAGTGGTAACTACTTGGACATAACCCTTCAACAAAAGTTTCGATCCGTCGAGATGACCGGATTGTGTGAAAAGAAGACCGAAAAGGAAATAGTATAATTTTAGGTGTCTCATAAATAAAAAGACTACTATCTAAAGTAGTCACATGCAAATAAGATGTACAAATTAGCATGTTGTACAGACGCGGATGGGCCGTAATTCTGTCCGGCCTACAAAAGACAGCGGACCTGCCGTCAGACATTTATTTGCCGAAATGCTACGCAACAGTCTGTTTTCTGGTGAGGAGGTGCAGCAGATTTGGAGACTGAGAGCAAATGGATTGCCTGTAGGGAAAATTTGTAAAGCCATGGGGAGGAGTAGGGCATTCATTTATAAAACTTTATCAAAACGCGGTCCGTTAACTGCCAGAAAACGGCCTCGAAGGCCTCGAATAACAACCAAACGAGATGATCGTGCCATCATGCGTTTACTCTTATCCCAAAGGTTATCACTACGTCAAGTTTCTCGGGCTGTTTGGTGTCACCGTCTCAAAGGACACAGTTCATCGACGAATCAAGCAAAGTCGCAACATTGTCCTCCGTAAAATGCGTCGTCTGCCACACCTCACGCGGTGCCACAAGGAAGCCAGATTATTATGGGCAAGCAGATACATGCCCTGGACGGACGAATGGATCACAACTATTATCTTCGATGAGAAAAAATTCAACCTGGACGGCTCTGACGGTTGGAACTGCTTTTGGCATGATTTGCGACGCGAGCCACGCACCTTCTTCAGCAGACAAAAAGCAGGGGATCTGTGATGGTCTGGGGAGCTTTTACGTTCAATGGGACAACTGATATCGCTTTTATGCAAGGCAGGCAAATCTCCGAAACGTATCAGAACATACTTAGCAGCAACCTTCGTTTCCGTTTACAGGGCCGCCCACAGTTCCAAATTTGCATAACGCCAGCTCTCTCTAATTCAATTGCTCTTCAGTGTACTGTACATCCACAGTATTATTATAAAAAATGGTACACACTTCTTAAATGTAATTTAGGAAAGTTATTTTGGAACCTATTTTCAGACAATAACTATTTTAACAATTTCGATGGAAAAACTAAGTTCTTCAATCGTTCAAAATTCTTTTACAAAAATGTCAAAATTAAATTCTATCGATGTGGCAAATTGTCTGGTAAAATATTTCACGTCTGCAGCTTCGTGAGGCGAGAAACTATTCCATATTACAACGTAGTTGTCACAAATGCTTTTTTTTCTTTATACATAAAAAAAAAAAAAAAAAAAGCATTTGTGACAACTACGTTGTATTATCTTAATCTATATACACTGCCGAACAATTGCTAATGACGGATGACAATAGCAATGATAGCAACCATAAAATGGAAGGCAGGAAAATATGGAAATTAGCATAAGTGCGGGATACAGTAAGACATGTTGTGCGTATGCAAATTTTGGATAGCCGAACTTGTTCGTGACGTCATAGCGCTGATAAGAGATATAAAGGATTTGACGCGTATTGACCGTTGCTGTTCAAACGCAAAGTTGAAAGGGAAAGAATCAATTGACCAACTTGCAATTTTCAGTATGTCTTCCCGACATCACCTAGATGATTTTACGCGTGGCCGTATTATTGGCAAGATTGAAGAAGGGCGAAAAGTAACAGATGTTGCTAGGGAGTTCGACGTCAGCCACAGTGTTGTTTCAAGTCTTTGGAAATCATTTCAAACAAATGGAGAGTGTAGCAAACGTCACGGGGGAGGTCGTGTTTGCAGTACGACACCTGCAGAAGATCGTTACATAGTGCTATCAACAAAAAGACACCGGCGCAGCACAGCTAGTGAGGTAGCAAATCAGTTTATGGCTGCTACTGGCAAGCGGATCTCCCGAAAAACTGTCGCCAGACGTTTGCATGAAGGATGACTATACGGCCGCCGTCCTTTTGTGTGCATCCCATTGTCCAGACCTCACCGTACCGCCCGTTTGCAATGGTGCCATCAACATCGCAATTGGACTGATAACGACTGGTCTGCTCTCCTCTTCTCAGATTAGAGTAGAGACAGTCTATTGTCTGATTGTCGACGACAACTGATCTGGCGTGATAGTGGTACTGCATATTGTCCAGCAAACATACAGGAAAGGGACCGATATCCGACATGTAGTGTCATGGTACGGGCTGGCATCATGATCAATGGCCGTACGTCCCTCTATGTGCCTCCAACTGGAACTATGACTGGCCAACGATACATTAATGATGATCTGCTACCTCATGTTCGCATTTTCCGTGGTGCTGTCGGTGATAGTTTCGTTTCCATGGACGACAACGTAACATGTCATCGAACAGTCGCTGTCCAGGAGTGTCTTGAGAGCGAGGATATTCAACGCCTCGTATGGCCAGCACGTTCTCCAGATCTGAATCCCATTGAAAATGTGTGGGATGCTTTGGGAAGGAGGCTTGCTGGTCGCCAATGCCCTCCAATAAACAAGGACACCCTCATCCATGCACTGACAGAGGAATGGGATAAATCACCCCAACAGCTGCTTGATAATGTTGAGCAAAGCATGACACGACGTGTGGAATCTTGCAACGCCCTCCATGATGGCCATCTCCCGTATTGACATTTTACGCCGGAATGCCTGCGGACTGTAATTGCATTTTTTTAACGTTTACGTATTCTGCAGAAAATTGCCTGTTTGTCCCTTGAACACGTTCCAAAGCCTTCTGGATTTCAGAGCACAATAAATTGTCTTTCTTGTAATGTCCTGGCATTCTGACATTATTTTATTTCACTTGGCATCCAACCATACTCACTTTTTTATGCGCTATATAGCCGTTTATGATCCGTCCTTAGCAATTGTCCAGCAGTGTATAATCGTCACAAGACTGTAGTCGTTGAGATAAAGAATCTTCAAATTTCTTTCGTTAAAGTGAGAAATGGTAATTGCGACATACAAATTTCAAATGTGAAAACATAACTGACTTTAAATATAAAAATGTACAAATGTTAAAACTTAAATGAAGTTAAAAATTACAACTTACAATAAAATTCAAGCATTTACAACATATCACATTTACATTCGCGATTCTCTTTTCGTGTAGAAACACGGAACCATTCTATGTGACTCCAACCGAGAGGGAATAAACCCATCTCTTGAAAGCTCTTCACAAAGTGTAGCTCACGCCCCAGTAATTATTTTTAACCTCTTTCCATCGCGTCGTCTGAGAAAAGCAGAGTAAGTTGAAGACATCAGAAATTTGTAATCACTTCTAAACTCTTTTAAATCAACGATGATGCCTGCACACAAATGTAATGGTGAAGTAACTTCTGAATAAGGACTGTGCCAATTGATCAGGTTAATGTTGCCCAGGGTTTGGAAGTTTATATTGGGAACCGTGAAATTACTTTTTATGGGGGGGGGGGGGGTTGGATGTTTAACGACCACCGTGAGCAACTCAATGGGCTATAAACAGTCGCCCTTGAAATTCCTTAAATTCTGGCTTATATGTATTTCTGGGACTCTTGAGATTCTACGAGCGGACAAACTCACGAATGTTTTTGCGATTTTCTGATAGCATGGCCAAAAGAAGGTTTTCAGTTTTGCCGAAGAAAGCGCTTCTATGTACTATACCGTGCAAATTAATTGGGACAAGTAATTTTATTCTCAGAATTGTAATCTGATCGCCAGTTGATGTCGGAAACCCACGTAATCTAGTTTTATCAGCTGTGAGGTGGTGTGACTGTTAGAACGTGATAGTAAGAATGTGGTTTGACCGGTTTTTAACAGGAAATAGGCACTTCAGCTTCACTTGTGAGCTTTCGTGTATGACAGGTGGATGTTAGTTTTTGCTCTCCATGTTGCTTTCGTGTATTGAAAAATGGATATTTCCTCAAGGAAGCGTACAAAAATTATTGCTCTGAAGGATCACACTTCTATGACAGTGAGAGATATCGCTTCTGCAGTTGGTGTAGGCAAATCAAGGCTGCTTACGCGATACAATGCATCTGGATCATCATCTCCAAAAAGGAGAGGTAAATGTGGAAGAAAACAAAAAACAACTCCACGAACCGATTAATATCTAATCAGAAATAGTAAAATGACCCCCCCCCCCAAAAAAAACCGACCTTCAAGGAGATATATTGGCTTTTCGTTGTGATGTTAATGATTCAACTGTACACCGTAGGCTTTTGGAAATTGGCCGTAAGGTAAGATGACGAACGAAAAAACAATATTTGAATGCGAAAATGAAAATAAAATGTTTAGCATGGGACAAAAAATATAAATCCTGGCCTGCTGATGACCGGAAAAATGTAATTTTCAGTGATGAAATTCATTTATTTGTGCAGGGTTACCAAGCAAATGTCGTTAGACGAAGCAACTGTGAACCCTTAAGTCCTGAGCATGTCAAACAAACTGTAAAACACCCTCGGAAACAGATGTTTTTGGGGTTTTTCACATTAATAGGCACTGGTAGCTTGGTTTCTGTTCAAGGTATGATGAATTCAGCCAAGTACGTAGAAATATTGCAACGTAGGATTGTTCCATTCTTGCAAACTTTTGACGGGACATTTCAACATGACTTGGCCCCATGTCACAATTCGAAATTGGTCAAGACTTTCATTCTGGAAAATCAAATTCATTTGCTTGATTGGCCTGGACATTCACCAGACTTAAATCTCATAGAAAACTTGGGGAATATTTTGAAGAGACGCTTAGGTAAAATGGAATGTACAACCAAAGAATGCATGATAACGAATGCTATAAAAGTGTGGTTCCATGATTTTGAAGTCAAAAATATGTGCACTCAATTAGTGGAGTCAATGCCAAAACAAATCCAAGAGGTCATTTCTGCTAAAGGATTACATACGTCATACTAATACAAGTATTTGTCCGTGTATATCAAGGCATAGAATGATATAAAGGCATAGATTTGGAAGAAAGAGTGATTTTTTACTTTGTCCTAATTAATTTGCACCGTATAGTATTACATGATCGATTACAGCTTGAAGTTTTTCACTAAGATATCTTGAAAGTTTAATGGTACTACATAGGTGAATAGCACCATCCTTACATGACGGATTTAACTTTTTCTCAAACCAATTTGGGGCGTAGAGCTTGACGACGTGACCGGGAAATGTAATAGGAAGGATTGGATTCTAGGACATATCAACGCAAAAGGCGATTAGCAGTTTTCACTCACCATGCGTGAGATACCTTTCCCCGATATATTGAAACTAAATTTTCAGGGAAACGACCCGCAGAAACAGCTTGATATATTTAAAGCATTTAAGCACGAAATTTTGATCATTGCTTAATCCTTCAGAAGAAATTTCCGGGATCTCTGACTGGATTGGAGGAAAGTGAACAGTAGGTAGCGGTTAGATGTGTTTTAGTCTTTTTCCAGTCGGACCGCTAATATCTTGTGCAACAAGGGTAGGTTCATCTAAAAGTCCTGTCTGGTGCCCTCGTTGGTATCAAACATACATATCAACCATTGAAGTGGCTTCCTAAGATCTATTTCCGCTTGCTTGATTACACCCCCTTTACGACCGGTGATGACGGCAGTGCTATTGCAGACAACTGCAAATAACCTTCTGGTATTGATGTTGTTTTTGGAAAGGTGGTCGGTATTGGCATTTTCAATAGCAACTGCCGAAAATTGTGCAGAAAAGATATGACTCGAGTACTAATCACACATCGGGACCAACAGGGGCACGTGTTTCTCAGTGACAGTCACTCGGTAACTCACATCTCCTCGCTTTTCCAAAACAAATGTAGAATCATTTCTTCCTTCGAAAAAGAGACTCCACACTTCACCATTGGTTACGTTTTCTTCAATATTCACTTGAACAGTTTGACGGAGTTTTTGTATTTCGTGTCTGACCTTGCTTGGGTCAGTAATAAGTTTCATGTTGTCTTTGTATATTACACCAACGTCATGCAACAAAGCTGAAGCAACCATTGTGGCGAGATTCCAAATTCCTTCTCATCTTTAGCAATAATTTTAGAAATTTCATTTGCTGTGTGTTCCTTTGAATGATTGTTGAGCGATATTGAACAAATACATAAAATTTGATGATGTCTTCGTATGGTGTAAGCACATTCTCACTCAAATCCCTTGGAGTTCCGAAACCAGGTCTTTTTGCTTAACTTCTAATTCTCATACTCATGTGGAAATGCACATTTGCACATAAAATGAAAAAACTGAGAACACCATTAATACGCGACCAATACGTCGCACCACACAGTCGTGAAAAATACATTATTATATGCGATGTGTGACACTGCCGAGTGGCATCCGTCACATATTTTCCCACGTGACACACATGATCTTGTACTCCCCACTCAAGGACTCATCACTGGTGGATTGATAACGTTCATTTATGTTTTCACATTTGAAATTTGTATATCGCAATTACCATTTCTCAATTTCTATGTTGATATCCGCCGTCTTTACAAGATCATTGTTCTAATTACAGATTCAAATAACACATTTGACTGCTTAGATGATTTGATGTGATGAATTTAATTATAAACTTCATATAGAAAACACTGGAACTTTTAGGCCCGCAACGGACCCATCTTCAGATGTTATTAGCAGAATGTAACTGAGCATGATTTAAATACATTAATGTTATGTGGTTTTCTTGATATTGTGACCTTCTCGTGATGGATATCATATCTCGTGAAAGGTTTGTTAGCATCGATAAATATATTACGCGTCAAGCAACGTATTAAAAACTATGTTTGAAGGAAATAATTGGTTGAAGTCTCTACATGATATAACTCATTAAGCACCGTTTTCCAATGTAAAGGGATGTGACAAGCAGTATAATCATTTCAGCATACTTCACCAAATTTGTGAATACATAGACTTTCTAGTAGTAGGATTGATGCTTTTGAGTAGGGCGCGGCGACGATGTTGGCTTCGTTCCAACATGGGTAATGAGATCCTTTGCATGATACCCTTGATAGGGAAGTCCTTTATGAATTTATCTTTATGTTTATATTGGTGCTCTTTTAAACGAGTTTTTAATGAGCGAATTGTAGATCCAACATATATACGATCTTCATCTTGAATGTCTATTGTCTTCATTGGGGTGACATATACTCCATATCGGTTGTCCAAAGGAACAACGTCTCTAACATATTTTATTCCTGAAAGTACATTGTGTGTTTGTACACCGAAGCCAATATTGTGACGATGACACATGTTTTTGAGTATATTGATGATGCTGGGAATGTATGGAAGGGAACCCACATATTTAACTGGTCTATGATATTTTATTAATGTGGTATCTAATGTGCGATTTATTTTCTTTACTATAGAATTAACGATGTCATCTGAGTAGCCATGATGAGATGCAGATATTTTAATTTTGGCTGTTTCTTGATTTCGTAATGTTACTGTAGATGAGTGGCTAAATGCTCGTCGTACTTGAAATTGGATGGATGTGAGATTTCGGTTTAATGGATGAGATTATTGAGATGGTATCATGACGGTAGAGGATGTGGGTTTTTGATACACTGAATATTATTCAGTTTTTCTATACACTGAATATTGAACAGTTTTTTTCGTTTTAAATAAAAATCCAAAAATGGTAAGGTATAACTCTTTTAAAATTCCATGGAGAACTTAATAGATGGATATTGGGATAATAAGCAGTCTGTGAACTGGTTCAACTCTTCTTTAGTTTAATGCCAAAAAACGAGAACGTCATCCACGTAGCGTAAATAAAGTCCAGGAGGAGTTGGAAATGATTCAATTACATAATTCTCCAATTCCTGTAAGATAATTTCTGCTAAGATAGGCGAGAGTGGGGAGCCCATTGGTGAGCCTTCCAGTTGACGATATAAATTGCCATTAAATCGGGAAAATGAGCGGTTTTGTATTAAGCGTAAGACAGAAATAATGGCTTTAATCTCTGATGTAGAGAAAGCTACTTGCGATTCTAGTTTTGATACAATATTATTATGAACTGTTTTTATTGGAACATACGGAAAAAGGTATATAACATCCAATGACGCCATCATGAAATTAGTTCCTTTAGATGAAAATTCTTCGATTTTGGCCAGGGCTTGACATGAACTGGAAACTGAGAATTTAGATCATTTTGTTGATGGTGAGAGCAATTTAGAAAGAGTATCTTCTAATGTCCTATTTGGGCTGGCATAACTAGACACTAGTGGTCTGATAGGATGTCATTCTTTATGCAGCTTTAATTTCCCAAGGAGTTCAGGAACTCTAGGGCCCGGAGGCGGATGCATGTTCATTCAGGGTAAACACGAAATAAACATTTACTTAGTACCATTTCTCAGTTTAATGAAAGCAATTTGAATATAACGAATGTTTAGTTTTTCTTTAAATTTGGGAACAATAGTGGACCCTCAAAATATGCCCCTGTAATATCAATATTTTCTACACTTCTTAGCTACTACATGAAACAATTTTTGCTTACGACTGGATTTTAGTTCAGTACTTTGAGTATGTCTAAAAAATTATGTTAAATTTATCTAGCTTTCGTATTTTTCCGAACTTTTGATGAAATCGTGTAGCCTCAAAGTATACTAAAAATTATAAAGCTTTGCACTTTTCTTAGTTATCATAAAAGGCAACTTTTGCACACTATTGGATTTTGAAATTAAAAATTGCATGCTTTTCACTGCACCCTAATGCATATTACACCACGAAAATAAACGTATTTGCTGCGGTGTAAACGTTCCTTCTGAAGATATGTAGAAGTGCTATAAGTCCTGGTTTCTTAAAAACTTTTGATCGAGTGAAATTACATTTCGGGGTACATTAGTAATTTGACATTTTCACCAGCAATTCTTCCTGAGTGAGTCATAAGTTTTATTACAGTTGAAAATTTAAATAATCGGTGACGAGAGATATCGCCAGAACAGTGCCATACTAGTACTCGTGGGGCATATGGAAAATGTTCTTCGAAAAGAATTGAGTCCGATGTGAAATGTTTTTTTCAAATAAAGCGTTTACATGCAGAGATACCGATGAAAAATAGAAAACTCATTAATTCTTATGGCTTCACTGTGTTGAATAGAAAATGTACATAGCGTTTTGGTCTTGGGCAGCATCCACCTGAAAAAAAAAACAGATTTTAGGAGGCGTTCAGAAATATTGGGGAAGTATTTTTTAAACGATGTCTCAGTAAATATCTTTCAAACACAAATGTAAGTTTCCGTTATCCTTTGGAAGACCTCTGCCTTTAAAAATTAGAAATCCTGCTCAGTGTGTTCTACCCTACGCATGATATTCAACTGAAAAAAGAAAAGATCCTTTGAAATTGGATGAATGATAAAAGAGTTGAAAAAGAAATTATAATATTCTTTATAGCACCCGCGGAAGAACTACACATTCTTTTGCACACATCCGTGGCCAATAATTCCGCAGGGTGAGCGCCATCTAGCGGAAAACAGTTCTTTTTTTTCTTTTTTTTCGCTTTCATTTTCAGAAATGCTCGTTATGCTGAAAATCTATCGAAAACTGAAAAATATCATTGCGCTTACAAAACTTAAATTTGAGCGTTACGAAAAATTAGCAAATCGTTGTAAAATATTCTACACCACTAACATCTTCTGATGACAAAATAACGAAAGACTGGAGCTTTTTTTTAGAAACTTTACATAAAATGTCATTAGCTTTGAAATTCTACTCGTAAGAAAACATGTTGAAATCGAATATTTGGGACCAAGTAGGTGAACAGTGTTATATGTTAAATTCCAGAGCATGAGCAAATCTTTTTCTTATAGGAAAAAATGCGGTGCACACTTATCGGCGGACGAACATATTGGCAGTCTGAAGCATGAATAAATTTTAAACGTACCTTTCCTAAAAAAAAAGAAGAAAGAAAAAGAAAACTTTTAGGACGGTCTATCAATTCCGGTATTTAGGAGCACCATGATCCAAGGCAGGACAGGCCGGAAATTTTACTTAATTTGTGATTCTTTCGCAAATTTTGGAATTTCACAAAAATATATTTCTTCAATGATAAACGGATTTTCATGAAATGTTATTCTCCAAATTTCTGAAAGTTGGTGCAGGATGATATTTCCGTTAATATTCATTTTGCTCATTTATAAAGCCTGTTATTTTTTGTCAATGAAGATAAACCTAATATTTGTCGTTTCTTACTGTGGTGTTTTCACGAAGCATTCTTAATTTCGAAATTTAGACACGGGTCATTATGGCGGTTTCTCCTTTCAAAACAGAAAGCAAAGGGGGTAATAGTTACTTATAAGTTTCTAAATTGTACATACCTTTCTTTACAAGTAACTTTATTATCAATAAGAAAACAGAGGGTATACTTTTTGAAATACAAAAATAATAACTGCATTATCGCAACCACCATGACAACACTATTGAAATCGAAATAAAGCATGATAGTAGTAGATTGGAATACCCCCCCCGGACTCTTACCGACTCAAACCCACCGCACACCCCCTCGCCAACCAGCCTCGGGCGGCTGTGGCGCCAGTCAGGAGAGGGACGTAAACGTATAATTTAGAGTTGCATTAGAACGAAATCATGAGCGAAGCAGACGTCAAAATAGCCCTCATGTCTTACTTATGTTTTAATTGTGGTCGTCAGTTCAGGAGCATTATTTCGTTGAATCTTCTTTTACTTTTGGCGTTTTAAGTACGGTCATTGTAAGACTAAAATAAAAATAATAAAAGACGAACAAAAACATATTTATAAAAATAATGTTTTGCATTTACGTTTCATTAAAATGATTTATTCTGCAAAATTTTGATTTACTCAAAAGGCCTCACTTAATGGCCTAGAAGACTACAATTTACGCACCCCTGCCCTAGGGTAAAGCACTGATATACAAAATATATTATATTAATACCTATTAAAGTTTTTCTTGCGATATGTTTTGAGCCTATCATTTATTTTCCCTCTTAAAGCAAGATAAATAAACGACAAGATATTGAATTTTAAAGAACATGAAATACAAAATGAATTAAATTGGAAACCTACTGAAAGGTGTTTTATTAAACAATGGTATACTGCTCAGAAATAATGACACAAATAACTAATAATAATTATATATCATTTTTTAAATAATGAACTGTAAATTTTAATAAAAATATGTTTTTACCTAATTTAGATCTAGGTATATCAAATGTTTGGTTATTTAGAACATAATTAAGAATGGAAGTTTTCATCAAAATATCACATAATTACGAAGCAAAAACCAAGAATATGATAGTTTTGTATGAACATTTGAATAAAATACATCAACGCAGTGCATTTGTTAAGGAATTTTGAATTTATGTGGCTTTGTTTTAGGCTTCCAAATTCGTAGTTTAACACAATAAACATACCACAAATGAAGCCTTCAATACACAACTATGTGGTTTGGGATCGATTAAAATATTAAATTCACTTAAAACATCTCTGCGTGGTGTTTTTTTATTCCGCAACATATGAAATCATTGAATTTAAATTCGAATTTGGATCAGAGGTTTAATAAATATTATGTATTTTATGACATTTATGCTGCAAAATGAAACATCTAACACACATAATGTACATAACGTACATTGATTTGGACTTTGCTATCTATAATAGCATGTACTATTAGCATGCATGGTTTACAATTGAAATAAAATATTTAATTTACCTTAAATTTTCGTTCATTTTTATTTCCTTAAAGTCACCGTTCTTATTTTTATTGTTTAGGGAGTTCTATGCAAACTTTAGTTTCCAACATTTCCTAGATCGTTCTTAACAAACAGCTATTCTAAGTTCAAATGACTAGAGTGTCAAGCAACGTTTTGTGACAGGAAAAAAAATTGTGAGTGATGCTGTCAGTTACTCTTTTTACTCTGAGTGACACAGAAGGAATAAACTACAGTAGTACTGGAATTACCATGTTCTCTTTGTTACGGTTAAGGTGTAAATAGTCAATCACTACGATTAAAAATGGAACACTGAAACATAGTCCCTTTTGTCATTTGCATTTCAAAAGTATATAGAATTTTAAAGGTAAAAGACTGCAAAAAAACCTAGCATAACACTGCCTCATGTAAATGAGTTAAAATTGATCTACTTAAAACATACGTTTCTACCCTGAAGTAGTGTGGACATATTTTTGAAAGCAGAAAACTACCTATTTACTGTCTCAGACTTACACTTGTGGTACAGTCGTACATTGCGAATAATCGTTTTAAAGATCGACCTTCCGAACTTGCTCCAAATTTGCACGATTATGATTGGCTTCAGTTTTGTATAATTGTCACGTGTTTTCCACCAAGAAATAAATTCGATTTGTCACTTCAAGAATAGCTCAATGACTATCTTCAATGTTTCGGTCAAATTTGATTCTGTGATTAAAACATTCGGTTTTTGGAGATCATTTATACACTGAAAAGCAATTGAATTCGAGACAGCTGGCGCTATGCAAATGTGGCGCTGTGGGCGGCCCTGTAAACGGAAACGACATGACGTGTGCAGCAATCAGACAATATAAGAATGATGCGATGGGAATCAGTAAGAGTCGGACGCATTATGGGTAAGACGATGTATCTAAGCGCATGTGATCGCTGGCAAATTGCCGGGGCCCGACGAATAGGTCACTCCATCTCGGAAGTCGAGCAGGCACTGGGATTTTCACAAGCCACTCTGTCATAGGCGCACCGTGAGCACATCGAATCCGGTAAAACCATCCTGGCAAGGGCCAACTGCCGTGGACAACAGCGCGTGGATGAGCGGGGTCATCGTCAACTAGCTCGCATTGTAACAGCGGATAGACGGGCCACATTTCAAGAAATCACTCGGCAATGTAACGCTGGTGCACAAATACGTTTAAGCAGCCACACCATCCAGAACCATCTCCTCGCTATGGGGTACAGAAGCCATCGTCCCACGTAGGTACCGCTGCTGACCGCACATCACAGGGTGCAAAGACTAGCATGGGCGCGGGACATCGCCACTGGACCCTAGACATGTGGGAAACTGTTGCTTGGACTGATGAGTCGAGATTCACGTTGGTACATGCGGATGGCAGGATATGAGTAGGGCGCAAACTACATGGAGCGATGGATCCTTCTTGCCAGCAGGATATTCTTCAAGCTGGTGGGGGTGGAATTCTCGTCTGGGGACTGTTTACGTCGACTGAAATGGTACCCCTGGTACGTGTGACATCATCCCTCGCAGGTCGACGTTACTGGGATATCCTGGACGACCATTTGCTCCCGTTTGTGCGTCTTCAAAATTCCACTGGGGACCTGATCCTGCAACAAGAAAATGCACCGTGACATCGGTCCCGAATTGTATCCGAATGGTGGGATGAACACTCCACCGTCGTGACCTTGCTTCCTTGGCCAGGTAGGTCACCTGACCTGAATCCCATTGAGCACATCTGGGATGCCATCGAGGAAGATGTTTGAGGCTCTGGCCCCCCTTCATCAAATCTACGTGAACTGTGGGATCTTGTACAGGAGTCATGGATCCGTATGGCTTCCCAACGCTTCCGGTGCCTTGTCGAGTCCATGCCGAGACAAATCGCCGCAGTCATCAGAGCGAAGGCTGGTGCTATCCGTTACTAGACAGGTATCTCTAATTCAGTTGCTCTGCAGTGTAGATAAAAGTCAACCGGAGGTATTCGAAACTTGTAGAATTTCTGTCTGCAAACAAGCTGCACCTCTCCCAATACGGAGCGAAAAATTATTGATAACTTGAAAAACCGAAAATCATATATCAGGAAATTGATCCCAAAACCTAGAAAGGGCAATTACTTGATGGCAACGCACTTTTAAGAAAATATATTTCTAAGCAGCGAGATTATTAATCAACGAAAAGGAAAAGTTTGCTCAGTTTTCAACTGCTATAGTGATTAAATAGAAATAAACCAGATTTACCATACTCTCAAAGATAGACGTTCTGAGAAAATGCTCGTGGTGTCTGTGTATATTAGAAAAATGAATATGTAATCCACTTTCAGCACATTCTGAATTATCAGTCTATGCATCCCCAAATGTATTCTTAGGAACTGGACAGAATGTATGACAAACTTCAAGGGAACTATCATTCCCAGTCAACCGAAAGCGAGCACTCCTACATCAAGACAATGAGAAACCACATAACGCAGATCGCACCCAAGTTACGCTTAAATAACTGCATGTAATCGAACGTATGCCTCATACAGCATACAGCCCATATCTTGTCCTTCGAGACAGCCGTTTTTTAACGTCGATGGCGTGTTTTCTTGTGACAAGCATTTGATTAATTTGGACGAAATGGAATACGCAAACCATGGGTTATTTGCCTCTAAACCAAAAGCTTGCTACCGTGCAGGAATTTAATAACTGCAAACATATGGGTTTAAACTATGGAACATGGTAGCATGCACCTTGAAGTTCTGCCAGGGTTCTTCCGAGGTTCAGGGTTAGTGAAACTGTTGAATAAAGACACGTACATTTTTGGACACCCTAATAATAACTTAAATTTTGGAGTTCGCTTCACGCCTAACTGAACTCACAAAAAGTGAAACGGATTGCTCAGGTGTAGCTTTGCTGCTTAAAGCACGACAAAATCAAATGTGGAATTTAACTAAAAGGTTTGCATTTAATGCCGGTTTCTAGGTTTTTAGCACGAAACGTGTAGTAAAACACGCTGGTGTTCAAAATTTACACGACAAGCAAAAACTTATGAAAAATAAAAATCTGCAAGACAGAGTTTTGCAACAGTTTGTGGCTGTTCATATTAGAAAAATTAGAAATAAATTAACTATTTTGAATTTGCGTGGGGGTGAACAGTTAGAGAATAACGATGTAAACATAAAAATGATGGTTAATAAATATTTTTACTTACCAAAACATAAATAAATGTACTTATTAATTCTTATATTGAAAGTATGTTTTCAGAAAAACGAAAAAACATACATATTTCGAATCAACACGAAAGAACAGCAAAAACGAAAGCCAGACGAAAAACAAAAATGTAATTACAATAGGCATGATTTAAGGTGTATATTCTCACCAAAATTTGTAAACCCTCTTTCACAAACATAAAAGTTGTACACATTCAGAATCATAGATCTATGGTAGCATGTAACAGGAGGATTTATCACATCCCGTCGCCAGGAATTCTAGTCGTACGAGAGCGACATAATTTACAGGGTCAATGTATCATGTATGGACTTCTGGTGATTTGTAATGTAGAGAAAAAGAAAAGATTGATCCTTAAACAATGCAAAAAAGCCATGAAAAAAAAACAGTTATCTACCTAACATCAAGCAAGGAAACCTATGTTGAACTGCGCGCAATGCATAAAACGAGAAAACGTAAGATGCTACTGTTTTGATGTTTTAAGAAAGAAACAAAATGACCAGTTTAATGTTTGCCTTAAAAGAAGTTTTGCATGTTGTCAGAACTATTTACCAATTTATAAAAGCATTCGATTCTGCAATGTACATGCAAAGAAAACAAAAGTTTCTCCTTAACATGAACAACAGTATGGCCTCTTGCAATAAATGAAGTTTTTGAATCAATTGCCACCGCATATCTGCTAATATTACAAGCGAGCTACCATCACTGGCCGAAGGTGTAAAAAAATTATATTGTTTTATCAAAATATTATACCTTTCCATGTTTTCACTTACTTGGAAAGAGAAGTCGGAGAAAAGTATTTCATGTCGGAACGACCAGCAGTTTCTTAAGATCCCCTTGGCGTAATGCAATGGACAAGAAAATAAAACAGCTAAATAATTTATTTTTAAAATATTTTTGTTATGTTGAAAAGTTTGAGATTCTGTCAACTTGGTTTCTACGATTCCTACCATATTAGTTGCTGCCTTTTGTTTTGGTGCTTTCGTTTATAAACGTATTATATAAGTATAAATATATGCATGATGATATAAAACGTATAGGACAAACAGTGATAATACATTATTTTAAAAGTGGCAGCAGTTTTTTACACTAATTTCTCAGAAAAAGTTGTTATATAAGACATTATATTTTTTTTAAACTAAGGGATTGTTTCTTAAGGTGGACTTCAAGTAATTTTGCTTCCTATGCTTCTAATGAAAAAACTTCTGTAACGCAATTAATGCATTTTCAAGGATAAAAATTTGAACATCGATTAAAATAGCTTCATTTTATAACTTGGAATATTTAATATTTTCTAAAACATAAAAATAATTATATTAAAGATCCAAAACTTTTTCCTTTGATGGTGTTGAAACCAGAAAAAGTATGGCGCGACCTGTACTTGATGACGTGAGTAGAAAAACAAATGTTGGATTCCATAATTATGGTTATGTTTTAGAAAATATTAAATATTTCAAGTTATAAAATAAAGGTATTTTTAATTGATGTTCAAAATTTTCATCCTTGAGAACGCACTAATTGTGAAGAAAATGTGTACAGAAATATTTCCATTAGAACTATAACAACATTACTTGACGCCCACATTAAATCTTTGATAACGTTTGCCTGTGAAATTGGTAGAAAGTTCGATTTTCTGCAACACGTCTATTTCTGTATAACATACAGTTTTTGCAATTGATCTTATATCCAATGTTTCCAGGAGTTTCGCCTACAATCAGTATACCAGAGCTAGAAAAACAACAACAGTTGATTAAATATTTTGCTTAAAATTTGCGGCACCTTAAAAATGTTATGTTGTGTTCGACATAATCACTGCATGAAGGAACACTTAAATCTACTGGTATTTCAAACAAGGCCGTCACTTCACAAACATCTATTAAATACTGGAATAAAATTGAGGCCAATACAGTCCTGAGTCTCTTTTTAATGAGATATCAGTGATCATGAGCTTTATAAAATGATGTTCTTCTTTAAAATTAATATTTGGTGTACATAATTATGGCATTTGCTTTTTAATATGGTTAGAGTTGAATCGATCTCCTCTGTTGTGCTCCTAAAAACAAAGTGCTACTTTCCGTTTACTAAACGGCTTTCAGATGTTCCCAAAGTAGGTGAAATAAATTCTATACCACAAAGGAATGTCATTAAACCAAATGTCGCATTATGGACGTTTTCCTGATACTCTGAATTTTAATAAAACTAAGGAAAATCTTTGTATGACAAACTAACTAGTTATCTAGAGTAAAAAAGTGCACCATTATGATTTTAAAACACGTTAGTAAAATCATGCAATGCCTTGATCATGATACGCTTTCCAACATACCAGTAAACATTACTAAAGTTATGAGGATAAAGGCTGTTGAATAAATCTCACTCCTGTGCCCTGACTGTTGGCCCCATTGCTTTGATATCAGACAGAATTGTTTCAGTATAACTCCGAAACAACATATTAAAGTTTTTCTCAATAGAAACATTTTCAGCCAAGTCATGAGGATAATGGCTCTGGAATAAATTCCGCTCCTGTGCCTTAACCTTTGACCCAATTTCGATTATATTCAACAGAACTGGTTCAGTATACTTCCGTAACAACATACTAAAGTTTTGTTGCAATAGAAGTATTTTTAGTCAAGTTATTAGGATAATGGCTGTGGAATAAATCTCGCTCATGTGCCCTGACCTTTTATCCCATTTCGATGATATTCAACATAACCGGTGCAGTACACATCCGGAACAATATGATAACGTTTTGTCATAATCGAAACATTTTTAACTAAGTTATGACGAATAAGGGTGATGTAATGTATCCTGTTCCTATGTCTTGACATTTGACCCATTTCGTCCAATTTCAATAGGGTTCGTCCCTAGGTTGTCACCTACCACATATTAAGCTTTTATCGCCATAGATCCATTTTTACGCGAGTTATCGTGCGGACAGACAGACAAACGGACAAAGGTGGAGCATATGCGCATTCTTCAACCTTCTGTTGGAAAAGCGTAAAAACAAAAAATAATGGGAAGCAGTTGTTGAATAATTTTGATCTTTGTTGGAATTTTCACTGCATACTAGTTTGGAGTGCATTCCCTGCAATTGGAACAGAAGGTGAGAACTAAACAAAAGCAGGCATACTTAGACTGCATGTCCCTGAGTGTGTAAGTAGTCTTAAAACAGAAAAATCGGTAGATTACGAAAATCTATCAGTAGACTGGAGTCGAAATCATTAGAATACCATCACTGCTTACCACCCAAATTTCTGAAGCTCAGATATTTACAATTTCTTAAACATGCATTGTGACTGTTTCCGCAAAAAGGATGGAATAGAGATTTGCTGTTAAGCCCCTACTTTTAGCTTTAACATTAGCTTGACTTATACACTGGTGTCAAAAAATTAAACACGAAGAGGAGAAATTAACATAACAGCGGAACGAACAAGCAGAACGGACCTAAAGACCACTCAGGAGGTAGACTGGGGTCCGGTATGTTAGGGCATGCGCATATATGCCGCGTGACGTAGGGGAGGGGAGTGTCGGAAGGGTATAAAACTCTCGGGCGGTGTACGCTCAGCAGTTCGGTGAAAGCTATTGCACGGTGTACATCGGTTAGAAGGACGTAGAGTTGCAGCCACCCTGTGATATGGCCAACCGGCAATCCAGAAGACGACATCTGGATGGCTTTGACCAAGGTCGCGTCATTGGGATGTTGGAAGAAAGTCGAAGTGTGACTAGTGTGGCCGAGGAGTCTGAGATCGCTCACAGCATCGTTTCACGAGCTTGGAGAACATTTCAAACGACAGGAACAGCAGTCCGAGAGTCTAGCAGTGGTCGTCCACGAGCAACCACGGCGGCGGCCGACCAGTACATTGTCCTACAGGCAAGAAGATACAGACGGAATACAGCGGGAGAAATCGCAAGGCACATGCAACAGACAACTGGACGACTGTTATTGAGTTTTACCGTGGCCAGGAGGCTGCACAAAGGTTGTCTATTTGCACGATGAACAGTACGGTGTGGGCCATTAACGCCTGCTCATCGGAGACCGCGCTTTCTCTGGTACCAGGAACACAAGAACTGGACACATCAGCAATGGTGTCAATTCGGATGAGAGCTGATTTAATCTGATGAGCGATTCTGGAAGTATAAACATCTGGAGAGAGCAGGAAACACGCAATCACACCTCCAACATCATAGAAAGGGACCGGTTTGGAGGTGGCGGAGTTCTCGTTTGGGGCGGTATCATGCTTGGTAGCCGTACTGACCTCCACATCTTCCAAACGGGGTTCAGTCACTGGTGACCGCTATTGTACCGATGTTATCATGCCTCCCGTGTCTCCGTTTAGAGGCGCTGTGACTTTTGACTTCCTCTTCGTGGACGGCAATGCTACACCTCATCGTACAGTGGCTGTCGCAAAGCTGTTGGAGAGTGAAAATATTCAACGCATGGATAGGCCAGCAAGGTCTGCGGACCTAATTCTAATCAAACACGTGTGGGACCTTCTCGGGAGACGCTTGACAGTACGTCACCAGCCGCCAGTAACGATTCCGCAGCTGCGATTTTGCGCTGCAAGAGGAATAGGCCGCGATGCCTAAGCAGCTCCTTGAAAACCTTGTCCTCCGCATGGAGAAACGTGGTAAATCCTGCAACGCAGTCACGGGTTATCATATCACTTACTAAAGACTGGATGTTTCTTGGCAGTCGCCTGTCACATGGACCTTTCTGTCTTCTGTCCAGTTGTGCTCGAAGCTACCTTTTCAATAAAGTGCCTTTGTACCCTTTGGATTCCTTGTTTGGACGGTTTTGCTCACTTGTCCCATATCCTTGCATCTTGGGGATGTTATGGTATGATTTGAGTCGATGTGGAGAACTTCTGCACGTCGTTACATTCGAAAAAACGTCTCGCCCTTAATTCTTGCACGCCAGTGTATGTAGATATCAGTACCTTATATATACACGTTTCAAATAGTAAAAAAACGATATATAACTTGATGTCACTCTCGCAAAATTTAGTTGATTTTCTCGTCCGGCGGTTCTTCACAGATGCGTTCCGTAAAGTCATTAAATCAGTCGTAGCGATTTGTGTTTCTTAAATGCTTACAGATTTTCATGAAAGAAAGAAAAAAATGTAATACGCTATGTATACTAATTATTTTTTCATTTACGATGCATTTTTTAGCAAAATGTTGAATGACGCTCTAAAACTGAATATCATATACCACAATTAAAAAAAGGGAACTTCTCAGAGAAGAAGTACTGATCACTTGCTTTGAATCTACATTATGAAACAATTGTTTTAAAAGTAAAGGTACAAACACATTCTCAGTTTTCAGCTTAGGAGATATTCAATAATGAAGGAAATTTTGTTATTGCTTAACATATCGATTTTCAATGAAACAGGAAGTAAGTCGAAAAAACGAAGAGTTTTATGTTGCGTCAAAATTCTAGGACAAAGCACACACACCTGCTACCTGTACTTTTCTCTCTCACGTTTTTTTTTTTTTTTGATTGGAGGTTTAACGACCACCGTGAGCAACTCAATGGGTTATAAGCCGTCGCCCGTCCCTGATTTAGGGTAACTGGTTCCAGGGAAGGGAGAGAGCCAGTGCCGTAAGACAAACACAACATCCATGCCTCACTGGGATTCGAACCCGGACCCCGTTCGGACGAATGATCAGAGGCCATCGCTTAGACCACTGCGCCACCGGGGCGGCCTCTCTCACGTTGTAAATACATACTAAGGTTGTTGTTTTGTTTAGGGGTTTAACGACAAACGTAAGAAATTCGATGTGATATAGACAATCAATCAACCCTAATTTAAGACCAGTGGTTCCAGAAAAGCAGAAGGCAGAGAGATAATGCCGTAGGACAAGCATAATAACCATGACTCACCAGGATTCGAACCTGCAACAACCTCGGAAGAATTGTTAAAAGCCGGTGCCCGAACAACTGCATCACCGAAGTGAGGATACTAATTGTGAATGAATACATAATAAAAATAGCAGAGCGATTTTTTCGCTTTAACGGCGACAATAAACAACTCGATGGGCTGGCATTATCTTCAGCACGAAGCCAGGAGCACCAAAAGAGGGGAGGACAAATTCATCTTGCATAAGTTGGGCGTTAAATTCCGAAAAGAAAACTGATACTTGTTTTTCTTTTTTTCAGTTACCCGATGTCCAATTTTGCACCTGGCAAGTCTTTTGCGCTTAATGAAACGTCAAACAACGAAATACCAGAGCTGAATCTTTCATCCTTATCCTTCAGTATCAAATAATGCAAATATCACTGAATGCCTACTAAATTATGGCCACCAACTTAATACTTCGGATGCCCTCCTTTCGACATCCTTACAGCAGCTATCCGATGTGGCATCGATTTAGTAAGATGGTAAAAGCAGTTCGGAATTATGACTAACAAAGCTGTGTGTAGTGCTGCCTTCAGTGCAGGTATGGAGATCGTTGGTGTATCTAGATACCTGATATGCCGTTCCATAGTGTCTCATGAGTGCTCTATGGGAGTGATATCCATGGAGTTCTGAGACCAATCGATACGCTTAAAGTCTGAACTGTGTTCCTCAATCCACGCCTGCACAACTTTGGACCTGTGGCTCATCGCATCGTTTTCTTAAAAGACTTCGTCATTCAAGAAAATGTGAAATATTGCAAGGTGTGCAGCTTCAAGAAGCAATTCACAGTAGTACGTCACCAGTCGTACGTTGTTGTACATGAATTAAGGGTATAAGTTCCTTTGAGGAAAGCATGTCCAATGCCGTACAACCAATTCTGCTGGCTTGCGCTATGGAGACCATGCAGTATAATCGCCTTCTCATGTTGTTGTTTTTGCGTGAAATAGGTACACGGCCATCAACTGATTGGTGTTGAAGATGCAGCTAGTGAGCCGGTACACTTTTTTCTAGTCATCTGATGTCCAATTTGGCACCATGCAGCTCTTTTGCGCCGATGAAACGTGGCTAAGAAAAGATAACGTGAGGTCGTCTTCTGCAATTTCCCATACGTATGAACGTTCGACTCATGGTCACAAAAGATACTCTTACGTTGTGACCTTTGTTGTATTATGTAATGAACTGTTGACCAGTGCTGCGTCTCTTTGCTCGTATGAGTCCTTGGACACGGTGCTCAGCTCTCTCTTCAACCTTTCCGTGTTATGCGCAGTTTTGCATTCTCGTCTTTACTGAACATTGCCATGCCAGTACTGATAAACTTGCACTATGGCGGCTCGCAAAAAACAACCCAGTTAGCCGTTCGGGATATCGAGCCACCAATCTGCGAGTTCCCAAAATCTGAACTTACCTAAGTCCAATTGATCCTCCCGTTCACCCATCACCCACCAAATTTTAATATTTAATGCTTAACCCACACTTTCTAAGTGCCACCGCGTTCGATTTTTTACGCTCTCTTGGAAATCACGTGTTCAATGTGTAGCATCCACTTTGAAAGGAAGTGTCATAATCCAGTGATCACTCGGTGTAGAGGTCGTTTAACCATTTGAAAAGTTTAGATTGCCGTGTCCACCATCACTGTATCCAGCACTCATTTAATGCATCAGATCTAAACATCATTTCACGGGACTAAGCTCCATGGTTTTATTAACATAATACTTTAAACATTTCACTTATCAGAAGGCTGGAATGAAAAGATGTGACACTGGAATCTCTCTAACTATTAGTCTGGTTTTCAAGCAGTACTCAACCTTGTGAAACCCCAAAGTTAAAAAGAAAGAAATACCACTTCTGCTAAACCGAATTTGCTTTGCGTACACTGTATATATGTTCAAAGAAAATAGGCTTTAATAACCATAAATGCACAGTTGACGTGGACCAGGAACATCAAATAGAAGTAATCGCTCTTTCCACCTTTTATAAGGGAGTCACGGAAAAATTCATTCGCCTTCTAGTTATTTGTTCAGTAGCTCCTGTTCATCTGAGGTGAATATCTAGCATTGTGATTTGAATATCCATGCCATGGGTATCCAAACCACATACCCTGCCATGTGGTTTGGCAGTTCGTCTTTTGTGAGCATGGAGAATTTCGAGGCCGCTGTGGTGCAGTGGCAACATATCCGGCGCGTAACTGGACGACCCTCGGTTCGATTCCCGGTGGTGGTCGATGAGAATTTTTCCGTGCCTCACTTATAAAACGTGCGAAGAGCCATGACATATATTTGATGTTTATTAACCGTTTATAAGTTCAGACAAAATGCGTGTATTGCACAGTTAGCCCTGTATTGCAAAGTTATAAATGCATGTATTGCAAAGTTTCTTGTGCTGCCGCCAGGAGCCATGAATTAAATACAAAAGTTCCCCTGAAATTCCGAGACAACACTGACGGAAGCTACCCTTGGATCTGCGATTGAAAACCACGACCAATGCCCCGTGTGCCGCCCCGGTGGCGCAGTGGTCTAAGCGATGGCTTCTGATCATTCGTCTGAACGGGGTACGGGTTCGAATCCCGGTGAGGCATGGATGTTGTGTTTGTCTTACGGCACTGGCTCTCTCCCTTTCCTGGAACCAGTGACCCTAAATTAGAGACGGGCGACTACTTATAGCCCATTGAGTTGCTCACAACGGTCGTTAAACCTCCAATCAAAAAAAAAAAAAAAAAATAAATGCCCCGTGCTTATCGACCAATCGGCCAGAGACACACTCCAGAGAAAGACGTAACTGCTGCTTATAACCTGTATGTATTTTGGGCCAAAATATCTTAAGGAAGGTAGCGAATTTGAATCCTACTCTCCTGATAAAATAACATGAAATATAATCTCAAAGCAAAATTAATGAATGAAAAGTATTACGAGAATAAATGCATTGAATTTATGCCCCTTACAATGCATGTATGTGTCAAATCTGTATGCAACAAAATTTTTAGGTGCTGTGCCAATTTTGCACCGCATACGTTCACGTCCAAAATTATCTCACATATGTGTGATCTTTTTTCCACATTCAATACTTACCGTTTTTACATTGTAAAAAGGCGACACTTTTATGCTTACTACTGCACGAATGCTATGAAGAGTCGCTCGTGGCCTAGGGGTCTTCGTGACGGCCAGGCAGGTAAACATCAGGTTCGATCCCAGCCCGAACCACTCAATATCCACCGTGCATTGGATGAGCACGATAAGCCGTCAGATCCCGGGTACTGGCGCTAGTAATAAATAAGTTCATTTTGGTCACCCTTGTTGCCTCGCTTCCATGTTACTTTCCTATCGGGCGCTCTGGCCTAAATCTCACAGCTTCCTATTTCTAAGGGTTATTTAAGACCAGGAATTAGATACTCCTTTCCTAAAATCCTTTACATACGATCTGATCTGATCTGATTGAATGCGATGGACCTCCAACTGACAGAACAACGGAGTTTTTAAAATGAGTTACACAGTTATTGATGATATTTCCAACCTCAGCGGCATTTACTCATCATCACATGGGTTTGCAGAAATTGAAGAACCACTTTGAAATTTCAATTATTCGGTAACTGGCTAAAACGAAAATATTAGAGGTACAACCCTGAACAAATGTAGCAAAGCGAATGGCATTGTTGAAATTTTAAAATTTCAAGGTAGAGATTGCCGTTCTCTATTTTGTTTCCGCTTTGAAACTGGAATAGGCAAGTACCAGAAGCAGTGCAAACGAAAATATGTGTTTTACTTACGGAACACCAAGAGCAATTTAATTGACTGATTTTTTAATTATGTGAGGCAGTGGATACTATTGAAAAACATAACGAACATCATTCACTTTCTCCAAAAACTCAAAACTACCATAAAAACAATAAAGTTTTTTGTGCAACTGAAATATATCCTTTTGTACTAGAAAGAAAGCGGTGAATATAAGTTAATGAGTTTAAATGAATAAAACGGAACTATCAGACTGATTTCTATGAGTATACCGAGGAAAACAATTTGCGGGAACTGTAATTTTCAGTTATGAAAGCTTCTATTTTCTTAAACTTTTTAGTGCTATCTTTAAGGAATCGTTATCGAATAGCAAGAATTAAAACATATGATTTATCACAAACGAATGGGAAATACATTATACTACATTACTGAAACGTATGAACTTTACGATCACTGAAAACAATAGCGAAATTTTCCTATGCATTCTTTAATGTAAATCCTTCCCCTCTTCCTCTTTTTTTAACTTTGTTGTTGATGTACGTCATATTTTCATAACAGCGAATGAAAAATATGGTGTGCTTAAGGAATAGTTTCCGTAACCTTTGAATATATATTTTCGCAGAGTGCACAGTTCTTTAAAACAGGTGATATGACATGTTCTGCCCTTTTCAATTCTCTGGAATACAGGAAAACTTTGGATCGCAATATTATCAGGTCGTGTTAGTAATGTTCAAAATGCATGCCCTGAGTTTAAAGCGTATGTGTTCACAAAAAAAGAATAGCTTACGAATAGAAAGTTTCATGGAGTTGATGGCAATCAGAGTGTAACCTCTTGTTTGCGATCATAATGGTCTATTGTCAGAAACCTTAGATTTAAATTGCAGTTTTTTCCTGCACAGTTTCTGCCCTGAAATTTTTTCCCAATGCTAGATGACGCAGTTGGAATCCTGTTAAACTGACCGTAGAAATATCTAAACTTTGTGCATTTAGTGAATGTTATGGGGTTGAAAATTTCACAGCTCCTAGTAGAAGGAATGCGCAACCGGTGTGTAAAACAATATCAAATTCAATATAATCTCCATTTAAGCCAATTAACCTTCTGAAGTCGTTCACTGGTTTTCGGAACCAGCTGGAATAATTTTCAGAAGATTTTCATTCAAATCGTTTCTTTACTGCATTCATCATAACAAATTGTCGAATCGCAAACATCTCCATTAGTGTTTTTTACTTGAAATTTAGAAACTGTTTAATGGAAGCCAATGCCGAGAATAAGAGAGATTAGAAAATAGTTTGATTTAATGTGTCATAGCGTTTTCTAAATCACAAATCCTGTGTGCTGTGGTGTATTGTTTAAATGGAAGATATGTAATTAATAGACGGAAATAGTACACCAACTATACTCAAAATAATGTAATTATACCAGTAATCCGAATTTCTTGGTGTAGAATAGAAAATTAGCCAGATAGCGCACCGACCAGATAGCTTTTTCGACGAAGGTGCTGTCTATCTTCCTTAAAAAGTATCTGGTTGATGTCCGAAAACTTGGAAACTGATTTTTGATTCTACACCAAGGAATTGGGACTGAGTCAGCAGAATGTTATAGTATAGTTATACTATTTTGGAAGACACATCATTTAGGCAATTTACTTTTAGTTTTAGATTTTTTTTTCTATAACATTCCGCTGACTCACGTGTTTAAATAGAAAATATGTGACATACACTGACGGAAAAAAAAATCCCAACACCAAGAAGGGGTTGTGTTAGATAAACGACAGTTGGTAGGCGGTGAGAGTACATCTGTAAGATGACGTCTATGCAAATTTCGCGCTCGTCGCATACATGTGGCGCTACTAGCGCCTCTTGGAACATGAAAAGCAGTTTTGATGTAAATGCGCGCTGTAAAGTTCGTGAGCGTTAGTTATCGTTGAGATTCGACGTAGTGTCTTTATATCAGTCAAGAATGCCTTTAAGAAGACGAAGACGCCATTATCAACATCTCAGGAAGTTTGAACGAGGTCGTGTAATAGGACTACGAGAAGGTGGAGTTTCTTTCCGCAATATTTCAGAACGACTTGGCAGGAATGTAGCCACTGTGCATAATTGTTGGCAGCGGTGGTCAAGGGAAGGTACTGACCTCTCTCCCTTCCCTGGAACCCGTGACCCTAAATTAGGGACGGGCGACTGCTTACGGCCCATTGAGTGTCTCACGGTGGTCGTTAAACCTCCAATAAAAAAAAAAAAAAAAAAAAAAGGTACTGCCTCAAGAAGACCGGATTCCGGCCTGCCACGTGGCACTACTGAGAGGGAAGACCGCCGTGTACGGCGTATGGCTGTGGCGCATCGTACTGCGTCTGCGGCAGCAATTCGAGCTGCAGTTTTCACCACAGTGACACAACGAACTGTTACAAATCGGTTACTTGAAGGACAGCTCCGAGCCAGACGCCCTGTAGCGTGCATTACACTTAGTCCAAACCACTGACGTTTGCGACGTCACTGGTGTCTAGCTAGAGCTCATTGGAGAACGGAGTGGAGATTTGTTGTTTATTCTGATGAAAGTCAGCTTTGCCTGGGTGCCAGTGACGGCCGTGTTTTGGTTAGAATGAGGCCAGGTGAGCGTCTGCAACCAACCTGTCTACGGCTGAGACACACTGGACCTGCACCTGGAGTTATGGTCTGGGGAGCAATTTTCTATGACAGCAGGAGCACTCTCGTGGTTATCCCACCCACTCTGACGGCACAGTGATACGTCGGTCTGGTGATTAAACCTGTTGTGCTGCCATTCATGAACAGCATTCCAGGGGGTGTTTTCCAACAGGATAACGCTCGCCCGTATACCGCTGTTGTAACCCAACATGCTCTACAGAGTGTAGACATGTTGCCGTGGCCTGCTAGATCACCAGATCATTCTCCGATTGAGCACATATATGACATCATTGGACGACAACTCCAGTGTCACACCCAACCAGCATTAACCGTCCCTGTATTTCCCGACCAAGTGCAACAGGCATGGAACTCCATTCCACGAACTGGCATCTAGCACCTGTACAACACAATGCATGAACGTTTGCATGCTTGCTTGCAACATTCTAGTGGTTACACCGGTTATTAATGTTCCAGCATTTCACATTTAAAATGGCTCTTTTCGCGCTTTCATTAAGCTGTGATCTTCAAACTTTTATCGATTAAATATGTTACCTATACAAATGTAATCCCGTCATTTCATTCCTCTACAACTATTTCTTCATGGTGTTGGGATATTTTTTCCCGTCAGTGTATATTCTAAAATGACACCTTCAGGAGTCGAATAAATACATTCATGTTCATAAAAAGCACAAGACCTGAAAAGAGTCGATACACGACGTTGACTTTTTTACGATATACTAATCAGGCAATATCGCAGATGATTAGCATTTTGACGTCATAGGTTTATACTGTACGTAAGGTGTTCAGGTTAATCAGATCGCGCAAGAAAAAAGAGAGGAAAACGGCCATTTTCCTGTTATAAGCGCCTGATGACTCGGTCGTCATATCAGTGGTCGGCCAGCAGAAAGTTTAGATGCCAAACCGTCATGTAAGAAAGTCGCGCAGTCGCTTCAGCGGAATTGGCAGAGATCGCATAATCGGCATGAGAGACTGTAATGCTAACCTCCGAATGACTGCCAGTCGTGTGGAGCAAAGTGTGTCTGTCTTAGCAAGGGTGTGCAGTGTGGTACAGCGAAGGGCGTACAACACGAAGAGAAGCATCTGGACGTTGTACGCAGACAACGCTTACGGGCAACCGTCACTTCATGTCGATGTCTGACTAACCGTTCTGCATCATCATCGGCGGTGGTGTAGCAGTAGCGAACAGAGACACATTCTCCCATGTCTGCTGTAACAATTCGTTGCCGGTTTTTCCAGTTCAGTCTTAGGCTCATCGGTAGCGGGTTACCTTTGATACCACCGCCAGGGGTTGCAATGGTGCATCAAACGAAGTGCCATGACGAATTGCAAAATAACGCGTATTCGGACTACACGTGCTTCTGTTCTGGTGAAAACGACGGCAGCATATTTGTCCGCTGGTGACATGCGGTGAAGCGTGGAGGAATGTATGAGCAGCAGGCATACCGCACCACGATGTGGAATTATGGCTTGTCGAATCGATCACATATTTGTTGGTAGCTATGTATATCAAAAATTTTGTAAGTTTGAGTATCCAGAGTAACTCATGCGAAAAAAGGCAAATATTTCCGTTATCTGAAGAGGCTAAATAAAAATATCAGATAAGTCCCATTGTATGTGGAACGCAAATTTTGCGTTTCAAAAGTCATAAAAAAACATTTGTTTCTGAATTACATTGGGTTCATAAGTTTAGCGAAATCAATAAGTATTAAATTATAAAAAAGGGAACGCACAATGAAAGCATACACTATGTACATTAATGAGGAAGTAAACGTGAAATGCAAATAACATAAAAGTGATCTACGAGGAAAACGTCCAAGTGTCAAACTTGGTGAAAACAGCAAGACTATTTTAGGAGCATTTTATTTTTGCTCAGGTAAAAACACTTAACTCGACTGTTACAATGATCTAGAAAGGCATATCGTGTCCTCCTGCAGCAATACAAATATCACACCTACATCACATGCCGTTGGCAAGGCAGGATGTTAAGAAGCTTTAATGAGTCTCCACAATTCATCCCACGCATAATCTTTTGTGTTGTGGTCTGGGAAATGCGCTGATCATGGCATTCCTCGGCCATTTCATATTTTCCTCAACCATACACAACAGTAGTTTTCTGCGGTCTCGAGTTATCGTTCCTGAACCGGAAATCTGATTCATAATCATCCCAAACCTTTCTCAAAGGACGTTGTCTTGTATTTTTAAGCTGTTAGAGTTCCTCCAGATTAGACATGTAAGCTCTGTGGTCCGTTGAACGTAAATTCCACACGCCAGACATGTACTCAACGAACACTCTAGTTGTATATTACTTGGATATTTATGGGTGGATGACGGGTTGCAGGTCCTCTCCTGATAAGAACGCGACTGCTTTCACTTTCGAGAGTGAACTTGGATTCGTCCGAAAAGATGACATTGTTCCAGTGATTTCTTTCACAGTCTCATTATTTTCTGTATATCTTAATGATGCATGCATATCTCGATGTTGTTTGCATATTTTGTTGATGACGAAATGAGTGGGGTGCAATGTGCAGGTCTAGCGTATTGTCCTTGCTCGTTCAGCCGTGTGTATAATGTTTACCTTGAAAATGCTCATCCGCATACCGCATAATGTTTTCCAGCAAGCGCTTACTCTGACATCGACTTCTAATATCTCTCTGTCAAATTCACAGACCTTTCATCAGGATCCTCTGTTATGCGTGGACGAGTTGCTAAAGCTGGAAATTTAATATCTCGGGTGTCCTGGTGCCTTCTGGAACGTCCGGATTACTCAAGCAAGTGTTTCAGGCAGTATGGTTTGGCGTCTGCCCGGATCCTAACGTTCGGTTAATCCACCACGCCAAACCATATCCCATTTGCAGTCTTTATGACGGAGCGTTTTAAAAAAATACTACAGTTAAGAAATGTCGATAATTCATATTAATTTTCGCATGTTTGTAGCTCCTTCTCCACTCCACAAACGCGCTGTTTCGACTTTTATTCCAATTATCATTGGTCATAAGGTACTGCGTCATGATTTTCATATTTGCATGATAACGTGTCTCTGTGCATCGCTTTATTAACCATCTTTCTTCGTTTATTTGTTATAAAATGTTCTTTTTTTAACTATGCTTACCTTTATGACACACATGTACATGCTTTGGGAGAACGATATTTTAAGCTTCAAAAGAAGCACTTTTGAAGCTTGAAAAGTCCAATTTAACCCAATCTCCGATGCAGGTAATTGTAGGTATTCCCCAACATAAGTACGGGTAAAAAAATTTGAAATTGAATTTAAAAAATATTTGAAGGAAGTATTTTTCTGCATGCACAGAAATGAATTTTTCACTCACCTAACAGACAGGTCAATATTCCAGCCGTTGAAAACTTAAAATAGGTTTCACCAGACATGCATATAAAATTACATTTATTGTTCTGAAACTAAATTGGAAACTACAATCTCAAATTTATTCCGGCGTTCACTTTTTCTCAAAATGTAACAAATATGAACACTTTTTAGAAAATTTAATTTGTAAATAAAATTTAGTAGAATCAAAATTGTATTCATTTTTTTATTCTGTTTTCAAGTTGTACGAACTCAATTAAAGTTGTAATCTTAGTTAAGATTGTGATAAGCCAGCAATTAAATTACTGTATGCATTTTCATTTAGGTAAACATTATCAGTCATTTTGATGAGTTGTGTTTAGCTCAAAAAGTACAGAAATCCACAACAGCATTTCTAGTACTTGTATTTAGTAGGATAAACCTTAAATCCATTCTTCAATAACAGAGAACCGAAAATCGTGTATTAGAAAAACGCGAAAGGTTTATCTTATTTGTGACAGTATTATATATTTGTGAGTAGCATTAGAAACTTTTGATATGAAAAATTATTCGTGAAATTTTTCATTTCACACAATTTTTTTAAATAGGTAGTATTAATTGTAATGACTACATGTAATATTATATCTAAACACAGATCTGTGGCCACAAAGCGATTTTATTAACAATTTTTTTTTTGTAATTCGTTAATGCCTTATGGCAAATAAGGCATTAACGAATTACACATTGTCCTTGATTTACCAATCTTATTAAAAGAAAGCTTTTTTTTAATTTTGACTTGTGCACCAACGCTCACATGCTGCTCGTAAGTCGACCCTGTTATTAGGACAAACGCAGAAGACGGGAACCACAAACAATCATGCTGATATTTCAGTCTGATTAGCCTGGTCAGTTAAAGTAACAATAACACAAATCGTGCAGATAAAAGTTTTGGGAGAACACCATATAATTAATAAATGTTTAGAATATTATACTGCAACACACGCGGTAAACTTTATAATATTAAAAAAATGACAAAATTACAAAGATTCTTCATCTATGTAATCAACAGCTGCCAATTAAGTTTATTTGATTTTATCGATGTGTATAGGAATAAAATCGAAGTCGAATATAACGAATTATTGCGTATTTCTAACTTTTAAAAATCTTCGTTGAATTAGCCTTAAAATTACATGTAAAGAATTTTCCTATATCAAACCAGTTGAAGCAGCCGTACTATATATATATATATATCCAAATTTTCGAATAAAACTCCGCATAATGTCTCGAAAGCAAATCTTGTCAAGTAAGATCACCCTTTCTTCAGCATAAGTGTGCATTCTCCTTGGAGAATTCCTGAAGCCTCCAACGTTTCAAAACTGGAAGCAGTCTCTACACTGATTGTTTACAGGACACCTTATCTTTTCTGAACTTTTCAACAGAAGGATTCCTCACACCCTACTACTTCATTCGAAGCACGCTGAGGCAAATAGGAAAGAAGGATGGCTTTGTGATCTTCTCGCTGGGTCAATAAAATAGAAAGCTGCTCTTGGGTGGAGGATTGTGGCAGAGGTGAAACAGATGCGAAGGGGTGGGGGGTAATCACTGGTCCTGACAGAGAGAGAGAGAGAGTGAGTGCGAAAGGAGATGGAAGTGGATTTCTAAAGAAAGAAACCGTACACCTACGCAACTACCTTCTGCCTGTGAATGGGTTAACAGAGACGGCGCCAGCAGGGAGAGGAGAATTGCGACACCAGGAGTGTGACTTCCGGCATTCTCGTGAGCATACGTCAGGATATCTCTTTTCGTTAAGCAGAAGGCGTATAATGAACAGCAAACACAGGCAAAATTTTCCGTTTTGGAAAAGTTAGAAATTATCCGCAGAATTGAAATTAAAGAGAAAAAGGCAGTTGTTGCAGAAGAATTTAAAATTTCCAAAAGCACTCTCAGTACGCTGCTGAAAAAACAATTCAGAAATCAAGGAACAGGCCAGCAAACATCCAACGCCAATGCTTGTCGTCTACGCACGCCAGTCTACGACGATAAGGCGCTTTACAATAAGTTTCTTAATATCTGAGCTCGAAACTTTCCACCGTCCGCACCTATCCTGATACAGAAAACAAAGAAGTTTGCCTCTTGGGAAAGAGAGCTTTCAGTTGTGGGTCTGGATGGGTGCGGCATCGTCGGTGAAAGTGGTGCAGTAGATGTGGAAAGCATAAATCTCTTGTTGGAACAAAATTAGGAAGACATCCAGTCGAAGAACAAGCCATGCGACATATTCAAGGCAGATGAGACTGGCTTGTTTTGGTAGCTGCTTCCAAACACGACTCTCTTCTTTCGCAACGGGCAATGTTATGGAGTGAAGCACAGCAAAGTTCGAGTGACAGCGCTGTTAGCTGCAAACTCTGGTGGCTCCAATAAGCTTCGGCCGCTAGTGATTGGGAAATGCAAAACCCCAAGATGTTTTAAAAGTTGTTCGACGTTTCTCGTGAATTACAACTTCAACAAGAAGTATTGGATGACGTGTGATCTATTTTCAAAATGACTGTCTAAATGGAACGAAGAGTTAGCGAAGAATGACCGTAAACTGTGTGTACTCTTAGGTAATTAATCGGCCCACCACTGCGCCTCAAACATTAGCAATATAGAGTTGCGGTTTTTGCCCGCAAGCACAACATTTACATTTTAGCCGTTGGATCAAGGTGCAGTTCGAGCATTCAAAGTCGGGTATCGGAGACATGTTGTTGAATTGCTGTTTCTGAATTTGAGCTTGGAGCCGGAACTTACAATAAGCCTGCTTTATGCTCTTAAAATGGTAAGCAGTGCATGGGATAACGTGTAAAACACACAATTTTTCTCTGCTTCAATCGTGCTGGGTGTGTTTTTGATAAAAATGAAACCGTCGAAACTGAACATGAAGAATTTGGCTTTGACGAGCTGGGGTGTGAATTATGACTTCCAAAAGTTGTATCCGAAGGTTTCCAATTTGAAGAATTTGTTAATGCTGACAGCAAGGCTGAGTTTGCACCGGAAAGAGCGAACCGGAAATAGTGTCCGAGGTTACAGGATTAAGAGCTGGGGCTGCCATCAGCGATGATGTTGATGATGAAGAGGCCTAATTTCTTCCAGCCATAGAGGAGCATGATTAAGCGGCTACGATACTTCGACAGTATTGAGGAACAATTGACTGTACCAGTTTCACTTTGATTAACAAAATCAAACAGTATTAAAAAAAGCATTTTGAAAATGCAATTCCTTTAAAGAAGCTGGAAAAATGACTGATTATTTTATGTCTTAAAGCATCGATTCTGGTAAGACTTCCTTTTCTGTCATACTACTGTCTATCCCGACTTTAATTTCATCGTGCACTTCCATTCGCAATTTATAATACAGAAGTAAATACCCTTAGGTTTTGTTTGTTTACCTATTTTTTGTTTGTTCATCAGAATGCCACTGAGAGTGGTAAGGCGGTGAAACCAGAACACATCGAATTATTTTGTATATCAAGATATCAAATTCTTTATTTCGAATTTGATATAAACGGGTTTAACAGTATGCCAAAGTTGACATATTCATAAAAATTATCTTCAGATCGAACTTTTAATTATTGTTCTGTGTCCTAAGGATGTCAAGCACAACTACTTGATTAATGAAATAATCCAATGTTTCCAGAAACCGAGAGAGAGAGTAAATTAATAAATAATGATGACTACATAATTTTTTAGGAGTTATGAATTCGTTTTGCTGAAAGTAACTGGTAGAGGCATAACTTCAATAAAGTTGAATTTTGCATTGAAAATGGTAGATTTCTGTTTCCTCTTTTGTGTTACACGTAAAAATCTTGTACATTTTAGCTTATTTTACCTTTGTGCAAAATGTGTATTTAATTTTTAAATTGCAAGATCTTTTCCTTCATAGTCAGTTCTGCGGATGAATCCTATACTCAGAAGTTTTAAAACATTGTGCGCTGCCGCCTGGTATGTCATTGGTCCTACACTTGCTGCCAACAATGTACTTACCAGGCGAGGCATGAACGCTGCAAGGTTTTCAAACGTGTCTTGTCGTTTGTGGTATCTGCTACTGAAACATCACTAGCATATGCTTCAGCTCTTGAAAGTTAGTATGTACGTGACTGCACCGAAGCAACACTGATGTTACACCTGCCTCCAACAGTGCACTTATCCGGCGAGGCATGTACATAGTAACTTCCAAGAGTTAAAGCATCTGCTAGTGAAGGTGCAGATGCTTTAAATTTTCCCGCCAAAACTGCACTTACAAGGAGATGCATGAATGCTTCAAGGTTTTCAAAGGTGTTTTGTGGTTTGTGGTACCTGGTACTGAAACTTCACTAGCAGATGACTTAACTCGTGGAAGTTACTATGTACGTGCCTGTGCCGCAGCAGCACTGATATTGTGTTCCCACACAAAACACAGGTGACAACTTTGAATGATGTCTGGAGACTTTGGAAGTCAGGACAGTAGCTGAAAGTCTTTCTCATGTTCTCGAACAATTCGTGCACTGTGGCGAGGCGCATTATCGAGCTAAAGAAGAGGTACTACTAGACGACTTTATTTTCTTTACCGTGAAATTATGTACTTGTTCTGTATTGGTATTTAGGAAGGCGGCAAACGTCAAAGTTCCCAGCAGACGAATGACTGGACCAGGATTTTCAGTAAAACATTGCCCAAAATGCGAGACTTCATCCACTGGCTTGGTTTTGTACGACTGTGCATCCTGCTACCAAGACTCTCCGAGGTAAACGAAGCACAAGAATCCTGCCATTGAAGACTTTTTCGTTGGTGAACGAAAGTTATCGCGTTCACTGGGTCAGTTATTCAGCTACACAGCCGCAAGTTTAGCAATGTTCGATATACTGTGTGTTGTAAAACATTATTATTGTTACCTGTATACAGATTACCGGCGAGTTCCATCACAGTTCCTCCTTTGTACTCTGGTACCGTATGAAATAGCTTTTGCTTACCTCTAAAATGGATAAACTGCGGTCGTTCCACACCTAACCGCTGCACCTAATATGAAAATAAATTTTCGTGGAGTGAAAATATGGACAAGCTGAAATACGTTCTAAACACACACACACAAATAAGTGCTCACTCGCGTGCATACACGCACACACATGTTTTTAAAATTGATATTTAGAATTCGGTAAATCAATTAATTTTATTTATTCTGCAGTTCAGTATAACACCTCAATAAGTCAGGAACACAATGAATCACTTTTCACCCTCACACACACAAGCCCGCACACACACGCAGATCTACTCGCACACACACACACACGCACACGATTTTTAAACTTGATATTTAGAATTTGATAAGTCGATTTATTTTGTTTGCTCGGCAGTTCAGTATAAATCTTTAACAAGTTAGGGATAAATGAGCTACTTAAAAAAAATAGAAGACTAACATTCCGATAGGAGTGCCGTTTGAGAAAAATGTAGTATCATACTGTAAAAATCCAGTTTTGAGTTTAGAAACATGTCATGTTACATTAGAAATAGGACTTCATTTGATACATGTGTAGAATTGTACATCATTTGTAAGTCACCGATTCCAAACTTGAAAAGTCCCGTACAATTTATAAACGTTGGAAGTAAAACCTAATTTCTTGAGACTTTCTGTCTAATCTATTGAAGTACCTGCTTGTCGAATTAATGGGTGAGGACTGACTAATAAAGGTACATCATTTTGATATTGGTAATCTGTTTGTAATTGCCTCATGCCTTGCAGTCAGAAGATACGAAATGGATTCCCGGTCGGAAGTTATAAGACCTGATTCGTCACAAAGAATTGGTGGATGTGATATTCAGTGCAGAATTTCTTTTATCCACATAATACGCAGCATGAACAAAATGCTTTCAGTTGGTTATGCTTGCTAATTAGCCATTCCTATTTTATAACTTAACTCGGGGTTATATTTTTCGGCTATTCTAATGAATTCGTCCCCTGCTTTTGACTTCCTTTAATCGCCAATAGCTGTCACTCCGCCTGTTCTCACTAAGATAGGAGCTCTAAATTTGTTTGAATTTGGATGGCTATACACCACTTAACATATTAGCAATGCCATTGCTTAATACAGACAATATTTATGTACCTTTGAGAACATACAATACGCAAATTGTTCTGTATGACCGTGTTGGAAAGGAGACACCAACATCCTTTAATTTAAATTATGTTATAGATCATTTGGGCTTATATATTATAGTACTAGTTATAACAAGGACATTATTGTTATACAATTTCAAATTACTCATTTGAATGCATATACTATACTGTGGGATGTAAGGTCAGGTGATGAGTAACATCACAGCCTCTCCTTGACAAATGTCAACCCCGCCTTCTCGTGGTGCATCCTGTTCCCACTAAAGGGGCTCTGACGACCGCAAATAGCGGTATAACTATACCATCGGGATCAGAGGAAATGCTATCCCACACTCACCAACCCGCTTGGCCAGCGTGGTGAGTTATGGCCAAACACCTCCAAAATGACTCTACAACTTAAATCTTGGCCCTCAGTCTCCGGCAGCTGGAATGTACCTGGCCAAGGCAGCGGCCAGTGCGACATGAAGGCAGAGGGTGCTAAGAATCCCCGGAGGACCGGACTAGGCTGCCATTTGATGCTGACCTTGGCTACCTACAACGGACGCTCCCTATCTTCTGATTCAAGGCTTCTTAAATTGGAAGAGGAACTACAAAGGATCAAGTGGGACATCGTCGGGCTAAGTGAGGTAAGGAGAAAAGGAGAAGATCTCATTGAACTGAAAAGTGGACATCTCTTCTACTATCGTGGGACAGATACTGGCAGAACTAGTGGTGTTGGATTTATAATAAACAAGAAACTGAAGGATAAAGTGGTAGAAGTTGAAAGTTCCTCTGACAGAGCTGCACGACTCGTTATCCAACTATCGAGAAGATACCAGGCTCAGATTATTCAAACTTATGCACCCACCACAAGTCATCCTGAAGAAGAAATTGAAGAATTTTATGAGGAAATTCGTCATCTAAATAATAAAGGTAAGCAGCACTTGAAGATAATTATGGGAGATTTCAATGCAAAAATAGGGCACCAGCAACAGAATGAAACTTCAGTAGGTAAATTCGGTCACGGCAACAGAAACCAGCGGGGAAATACTCTCGTTGAGTTTGCAGAGGCAGAAGGTTTTTCATCTTGAATTCCTTTTTCAAGAAAAAGCCACACAGGAAATGGACATGGAGACATCCAATTGGGACGACAAGTGAAATTGATTTTATTATGTGTAACAAAAAATTCGTCATCGAAGACTGCAGTGTGCTGAACAAGTTCAACACAGGTAGTGACCATAGATTGGTGAGATGTAAGATGCACCTCAACACTAAACTGGAACGTGGCAAGCTCATAAGACAAACAAAATGTATTGACATAACCAACCTTAAAAAACACCATAATACTTTCAAGTTGGAACTGAAGAACAGATTCTCTGCTTTAGAAGGCCTAATATCGGAAGAAGTGGATATTTCGGAAGTTAACAGAAAAGTAACCAAAGCTCTTATGGAAACAGCAACAAAATTAGCTGGGTCTAAGAACAAGTTGCATGTAAACAAATTATCAGGAAAAACCAAAATGTTGATGCAAAAAAGAAGAGAGATGAGGACAACTAAAGAAGATGTGACTTCCAAAGTGGAATATATAGAGCTATGCAAGACAGCACGAAAAAGTATCACTGAAGACGTAAGGAAATTCAACTGTGAGCTAGTGAGGAAAGCAATTGAAAACAACCAAAGCCTAAAGATAGCAAAGGGACATCTCAGTAAGGGAAGAAAACAGATTATGGCTCTGAGAAAAGAAGATGGTTCTATAACAAGAAATAGAGGCGAAATTTTGACAAGAGTGAAAGATTTCTACTCCAAATTACATGAAAGGGATGATACATGTACTCCAGACATCATGAAAGGTACCAGAGTTCTTCCAGTCCTCCCAGCAGAAGTTGCTCATGCAATCAAGAACATGAAGCGGGGGAAAGCTCCAGGAGAAGATGGAATTACTATAGACATCATACAAGAAGCAAGTGGAGAAATTGAAACAGTACTCGCCCAAATTTTCACTCGATGCCTTAATGAAGGGAAGATTCCTGAGGATTGGAACAATGCTACAATGATCCTGCTACATAAAAAAGGTGACATTGAGGATCTCAGGAACTACAGACCTATCAGCCTCCTATCAGTGGTTTATAAAATCTTCACTAAAGTTCTTTCACACCGCTTGAAGGTAACACTGGACATGGCTCAACCGAGAGAACAAGCTGGATTCAGGAGTGGCTACAGCACAATAGATCATATCCACGTACTGAGAGAACTAATTGAAAGAGCGAGGGAATATGAACTTCCATTGTGCATGGCTTTTATCGATTATGAAAAAGCCTTTGATTCGGTGAAACCATCAGCAGTTACCACGGCTCTGAAATCCTGCGGTATTGAAGATGCATACATTAATATTATTCATAACATCTATGAAAATGCAAGTGCAAAGATTCGGCTGTTTGAAAATACAACACACATAAAAATTGGAAAGGGAGTGAGACAAGGTGACACCATATCTCCGAAGCTCTTTAATGCCACATTGGAAAATGTCTTTCAATCACTGAACTGGGAAAACAAAGGGATAAAGATTAATGGAGATTATCTAACCCAACTTCGTTTTGCTGATTACGTAGTCATTTTTGCAACTACCCCATCAGAGCTGCAGAGTATGATCCAGGAACTTGCTGACAAGAGTAAAGAAGTGGGATTAAAAATGAACTTTCAGAAGACAAAAGTGATGTTCAATGCTTTTACAAGAAATGAAGATTTATCGATTGATGGAGAAAAACTGGAGATAACAGATACGTATGTTTATCTTGGACAGCAGATATCAAGTGAGGGTCACATTGATGAAGAAATTAATCGGCGTACAAAACTTGCCTGGAGAGCTTTTGGAAGAAACAGCATAATTTTCAAGAGCAATATGCCATTATGTCTTAAAAGAAAAGTGTTTGATCAATGCATCCTTCCAGTGCTTACGTATGGTGCAGAGACGTGGACCTTAACTAAAAGAGACATACAAAGGCTGCAGACAACTCAAAGAAGCATGGAGAGGTGCATGCTTGGTATAACCAGGAGAGATAAGAAGAGGAACTCGTGGATCCGAAAAATGACGAGAGTGGAAGACATCATGATCAGAGTTAAATCCCTGAAATGGCAATGGGCTGGACATACTGCCAGAAGGACAGACCATAGATGGACAGCTGAAATTTTAGATTGGATTCCAAGGGACAGGAAAAGACCCAGAAAAAGACCACATGGGAGATGGGTGGATGAAATTCGTAAATATGCGGGAGTGACATGGAGGAGACTGGCACAAGACAGACCGTTGTGGAGGAAACTTGGGGAGACCTTCGTCCAGCAGTGGATTGATAATGGTTGACAATGATGATGATGATGACTATACTGTGCAAATTAATTGGGACAAGCTATTTTATTCTCAGAATTGTAATGTGATCGCCAGTTGATGTCGGAAACCCACGTAAACCGGTTTTATCAGCTGTGAGATGGTGTGACTGTCAGAACGTGATAGTAAGAATGTGGTTTGACCGGTTTTATCAGCTGTGAGGTGGTGTGACTGTCAGAACGTGATAGTAAGAATGTGGTTTGACCGGTTTTATCAGCTGTGAGGTGGTGTGACTGTCAGAACGTGATAGTAAGAATGTGGTTTGACCGGTTTTATCAGCTGTGAGGTGGTGTGACTGTCAGAACGTGATAGTAAGAATGTGGTTTGACCGGTTTTAAACAGGAAATAGGCACTTCAGCTTCAGTTGTGAGCTTTCGTGTGTGACAGGTGGATGTTAGTATTTGCTCTCTATGATTACGTGTTGCTTTTGTGTACTGAAAAATGAATGGATATTTCCCCAAGGAAACATGCAAAAATAATTGCTCCCAAGGAATCCACTTCTATGACAGTGAGGGATATCGCTTCTGCAGTTGGTGTAGGCAAATCAAGTGTATCAAGACTGCTTACGCAATACAATGCATCTGGATCATCGTCTCCAAAAAGGAGAGGTAAATGTGGAAGAAAACGAAAGATAACTCCACTGACTGATAAATATCTAATCAGAAATAGTAAAATGAATCAAAAAAAAGAAAAAAAAACAAGCACCGACCTTCAAAGAGATTCATTAGCTAGTGGTTGTGATGTTAGTGGTTCAACTGTACGCTGTAGGCTTCTGGAAGTTGGCCGGAAGGCAAGGATACCAGCGAAAAAACAATACTTTAATGCGAAAATGAAGATAAAACGTTTAGCATGGGCCAAAAAATATAAATCATGGACTGGTGACGACTGGACAAAGGTAATTTTCAGTGATGAAACTCATTTATTTGTGCAGGGTTACCAAGCAATTGTCGTTAGATGAAGTAACTGTGAACCCTTAAGACCTGAGCATGTCAAGCAAACTGTAAAACACCCTCTGAAACAGATGTTTTGTGGTTTTTTCACATCAAATGGCACTGGAAGCTTAGTTCCTGTTCAAGGTATGATGAATTCAGCCAAGTACGTAGAAATATTGCAAAGTAGGATTGTTCCATTCTTGCAAACTTTGGACGGGACACTTCAACATGACTTGTCCCCATGTCACAATTCGAAACTGGTCAAGAATTTCATGTTTGAAAATAAAATTAATTTGCTTGATTGGCCTGGAAATTCACCAGACTTAAATCCCATAGAAAACTTGTGAAATATTTCGGAGAGACGTTTAGGTAAAATGGACTGTACAACCAAAGAACGCATGATAACGAATGCTATAAAATTGTGGTTCCACGATTATGAAGTCAACAAATTGTGCATTCAATTAGTAGGGTCAATGCCAAAACGAATTCAAGAGGTCATTTCTGCTAAAGGAGGACATACTTCATACTAATACAGATATTTATCAGTGTATGTGAAGGCACAGAATTATATAAAGGCATAGTTTTGGAAAAAAAGAGTGATTTTTTACTTTGTCCTAATTAATTTGCGCAGTATAGTAATTATAGCAGCAACTCTTTGTGGTTTATTAGTGTAGTTGAAATCTTTAGACAAATTTTTAATGTTTCTTCGCCGCAGCATTCTTCTGGTGGATCACAGCTAACTATTTGGGAACCCACCCCGGAAAAAAAACGAAATTTTCATTTATATTAGGGTAGTTATAAAAATCATTCGTCTCCATAAATATTTCAATCGCTATCGGAAAATTAACATAATGTTCTTAAAATCCCATCAGAAATGGTGTTAAACTGAAATAAAATGAAATTTTTCAGCAAATATGAGAATTCCGAACAAATGCGTTCCGTTTCTCACAAATGTTCTTAATAAATTTCGGAACTAGTGGCTTTCATAATAATTAACTTTGACTGACAACGGGGTCGTTATGTCCTCCACCAGCTTTTCTTTATGCGTGTGGCGGATTGTATGTTTTTTTCAGCCACATACGACAGATATACAATATGCAATAATAGTCGCGTATCCTGGTCACAAAGTAAAGGTCGAAAATGATGTTCTTCTTTGACCTTAATTGCAAAAATAATCTGTTCTGAGGATTTGGATTGTTTCGGTGACAGCAAGACCTCCGATCGTCTGCAAACATCATCGCTGATCGTATCGAATTATAATAATTACAGGGTAGTTTTTCTTATATATGTAAGCTCAGGTTCGTGTGTCTGCTGAACTTCTTGCGACGGCAACGCTTTTACCACCCTAAAGCCGGCAGTGTCTGACAGATACTAAATACGATTTGATCAAAATTAACAAGACATATCAAAATACACTACGAAAAAGGTCTCCGAACACTAGGGATGTTTATAAAATACTGTATTTCATCATCATCATCATTGTCAACCATTATCAATCCACTGCTGGACGAAGGTCTCCCCAAGTTTCCTCCACAACGGTCTGTCTTGTGCCAGTCTCCTCCATGTCACCCCTGCATACTTTCGAATTTCATCCACCCATCTCCCATGTGGTCTTCTTCTGGGTCTTTTCCTGTCCCTTGGAATCCAATCTAAAATTTCGGCTGTCCATCGATGATCTGTCCTTCTGGCAGTATGTCCAGCCCATTGCCATTTCAGGGATTTAACTCTGATCATGATGTCTTCCACTCTAGTCATTTTTCGGATCCACGAGTTCCTCTTCTTATCTCTCCTGGTTACACCAAGCATGCACCTCTCCATGCTTCTTTGAGTTGTCTGCAGCCTTTGTATGTCTCTTTTAGTTAAGGTCCACGTCTCTGCACCATACGTAAGCACTGGAAGGATGCATTGATCAAACACTTTTCTTTTAAGACATAATGGCATATTGCTCTTGAAAATTATGCTGTTTCTTCCAAAAGCTCTCCAGGCAAGTTTTGTACGCCGATTAATTTCTTCATCAATGTGACCCTCACTTGATATCTGCTGTCCAAGATAAACGTACGTGTCTGTTATCTCCAGCTTTTCTCCATCAATCGATAAATCTTCATTTCTTGTAAAAGCATTGAACATCACTTTTGTCTTCTGAAAGTTCATTTTTAATCCCACTTCTTTACTCTTGTCAGCAAGTTCCTGGATCATACTCTGCAGCTCTGATGGGGTAGTTGCAAAAATGACTACGTCATCAGCAAAACGAAGGTGGGTTAGATAATCTCCATTAATCTTTATCCCCTTGTTTTCCCAGCTCAGCGACTGAAAAACACCCTCCAATGTGGCATTAAAGAGCTTCGGAGATATGTTGTCACCTTGTCTCACTCCCTTTCCAATTTTTACGTGTGTTGTATTTTCAAACAGCCTAATCTTTGCACTTGCATTTTCATAGATGTTATTAATAATATTAATGTATGCATCTTCAATACCGCAGGTTTTTCAGAGCCATTGTAACTGCTGATGGTTTCACCGAATCAAAGGCTTTTTCATAATCGATAAAAGCCATGCACAATGGAAGTTCATATTCCCTCGCTCTTTCAATTAGTTCTCTCAGCACGTGGATATGATCTATTGTGCTGTAGCCACTCCTGAATCCAGCTTGTTCTCTCGGTTGAGCCGTGTCCAGTGTTACCTTCAAGCGGTGTGAAAGAACTTTAGTGAAGATTTTATAAACTACTGATAGGAGGCTGATAGGTCTGTAGTTTCCGAGATCCTCAATGTCACCTTTCTTATGTAGCAGGATCATTGTAGCGGTGTTCCAATCCTCAGGAATCTTTCCTTCATTAAGGCATCGAGTGAAAATTTGGGCGAGTACTGTTTCGATTTCTCCACTTGCTTCTTGTATGATGTCTACAGTAATTCCATCTTCTCCTGGAGCTTTTCCTCGCTTCATGTTCTTGATTGCATGTGCAACTTCTGCTGGAAGGACTGGAGGAACTCTGGTACTGGTATCTTTCATGATGTCTGGAGTGCATATATCATCCCTTTCATATAATTTGGAGTAGAAATCTTTCACTCTTGTCAAAATTTCGCCTCTATTTCTTGTTACAGAACCATCTTCTTTTCTCAGTGCCATAATCTGTTTTCTTCCCTTACTGAGATGTCCCTTTGCTATCTTTAGGCTTTGGTTGTTTTCAATTGCTTTCCTCACTAGTTCACAGTTGAATTTCCTTACGTCTTCAGTGATACTTTTTCGTATGCTGTCTTGCATAGCTCTATATATTCCACTTTGGAAGTCACATCTTCTTTAGTTGTCCTCATCTCTCTTCTTTTTTGCATCAACATTTTGGTTTTCCTGATAATTTGTTCACATGCAACTTGTTCTTAGACCCAGCTAATTTTGTTGCTGTTTCCATAAGAGCTTTGGTTACTTTTCTGTTAACTTCAGAGATGTCCACTTCTTCCGATGTTAGGCCTTCTAAAGCAGAGAACCTGTTCTTCAGTTCTAACTTGAAGGTATTATGGTGTTTTTTGAGGTTGGTTATGTCAATAGACTTTGTTTGTCTTATGAGCTTTCTTATGTAGCAGGATCATTGTAGCGGTGTTCCAATCCTCAGGAATCTTTCCTTCATTAAGGCATCAGTGAAAATTTGGGCGAGTACTGTTTCTTTTTCTCCACTTGCTTCTTGTATGATGTCTACAGTAATTCCATCTTCTCCTGGAGCTTTTCCTCGCTTCATGTTCTTGATTGCATGTGCAACTTCTGCTGGAAGGACTGGAGGAACTCTGGTACTGGTATCTTTCATGATGTCTGGAGTGCATATATCATCCCTTTCATATAATTTGGAGTAGAAATCTTACTGTATTTATGGTAGAATCAATCAGGAGTTGTCCCACTTTTGGCCATAAATACATTTTGCACTCTCCGAGTCACACTGTAATGACTGGATTATTTTGAAAGGTTTAAATTGAAAATTTATTTTGAGTAGGAAAATGACCGAATAACATTAAAACGGACTTTTTCGTGTGGGAAAAAGGCACCATTAAATTCCTTTTGAGCAGTTACTGTTCGTATTCACTTAAGAACACTTGGCTAGCAGTGTTTGCACGTGTGGTGTTCTTTGCAAAATTAGTATGGTGCACAGTTCCTTTGCGCAGGAAGTTGCCCCAGTCGAGAGACGACGGTAAATGGAAACTAGCAGCGAATCAGAAAAAATGGACCCTTGGGTAACATTTAATAAAAGTTCATTTTATCAATAAATCCGTATATATTTAATTGAAAATTTTCTGATTTTTTTTATATAAAATACATTCTTTATGTTTCAAATCTGAAACTATTTTGGTTTGGAAAATTATAGCGATGCAAATTTCCATGGGTGCTTACGTTGCTCCTTGGTACTTGGTATAAGGCTGTCTTTTAAATGTGCGACGAAACGGCACATGCAAACGCCTACCCAGGTAATCTTTACACATGATGAATGCTAGGAATTTTTCGCATGCATATATCTTTCTTGGTGTGAAGTAAAACTAGTGATTCAAGAATACGCACACAAAGCAACAATCCTTGACATAATACGCGGAATCTTTCCGTAGCAACAAACAATAAGGCTTTCTAATTCCAGACATAATAAAGTAATTATGTAGTGGACAAAATAAAATAATTGTGGTAAAACCAATGGAAGAAGATAAGCAAGCAATAAAAATAAATATTTACTGAACTATGTGGGGGACAATATGGACAATTATGACTTTTACATATTTCCAAAACAATATTAACTTTTATTGCTATCTTTACACATTTTTCAGACATAATAGAACGTAAGAAACAACTAAGCCAATGAATGCAATTGGATTTAGTTAATGTACGACTTCATTGCTTCTTTATTCATTCACAAATTCTTATTTAACTGATCACGCTCGGAAAGAAGTATTAGAAATGGACGCATCAGAAAAGAAGAGTGCCGATTTCTAACATTTACGGTGATTTTCTAAGTGCTTACAAAGTCGGATTTGTAGAGTCTATAACTGCTCGTTTTATTTCTTACCCGGAAAGGTATTAGCATCCGAAATATGCGTTGAATTTAACGGAGGTATGCCTTGTTTGCTCTTTCATTCACGAAAAATTGTATAAACAAATGACGGATTATTAGGCTAGGTTAACACTTGATTGTAAGAGATGTGAGTATCATGAATAAAATGTAAAGTGATTACCAACGGAGGTGCAAGAACATTTCTGGACGTACATATTATACAAATGGTAGGCAAATATGCCTCCATAAGATTTGAAAGGACTAACATGCAATATTTGGCTGAGGTTGTAGACTTGACGAAGTTGAGCATTAGATGAATGCTTTCTCGTTGCTACGAATACACCAAACAAAAGATTAAATTCATGCCATTTTTCAGTGAGGGAAAGAATGTCTTTAAATTTGCATGATTCTAGAGTAATTAATATCGAAGTGCAACAGTGCCAAGATTACGGGTTGCCAGGAGTTTTGTGAAATAACTGGTGTGTAACGTAGCACGTTGATTTGGACACTAAGAAGGACAGATTGTATCTTTTATTTTGTCTCGAGTGTTGACGTTAAACTCAACGATGTACCGATACTTAAACACTGAAAAGGATATAAACATACTTTTCACGTATTTTTTATTTACAAAATCTGATGTTTTCAAAGGTTCGTCCGTTGGAAACGTTAGTCTTAAAATATTCACGATTAAATTCGAATTGAAGGAAAAACGGATCGAACGGCGGAATAGGTAATTATTTCCTATCCTAACTGAACACAAGGTAACGGATTTTTAAAAAAAGGAATGTGCTAATAATTTTAAATATATTAGTTAAAAATTGAAAATGTTAGCTAACAACAAGTTAGTAAAATCATGCAATGCATTGATTATAATACGCTTTCCAACATACCAGAAATCATTACTCAAGTTATGAGAATAATGGCTGTGGAATAAATCTCGGTCCTGTGCCCTGACCTTCGGTCCCATTTCGATGATATTCATCAGAACCGGTTTGGTATACGTCCGAAATAACATGATAAAATTTTGTCGCAATCAAAACATTTTTACGTAAGTTATGATGCTTAAGGGCTATGGAATAGATCCCGCACCTGTGTCCTAACCTTTGACCCCATTTCTCCCATTTTCAATAGAATTCGTTCCGAGGCGAGACCCTACAACATACTAACATTTCATCCAAATCGAAGCATTTTTACGTACGTTATGACGCATAATAGCGATGGAAGTGATTCCGCTTCTATGTCCTGACCTTTAACCCCATTTCGACCATTTTCAATAATTTTGTAGCCAGGGGATCACCTACCACATACTAAAAGTTCATCGAAATTGAACCTTTTTTACGTTAGTTATGACGCATAAAAGCAGCGGAACGAATCTCGCTCCTGTGTACTGACCTTTGACCCCATTTCGTTCATTTTAAATAGGGTTCCTTCCCAGGTGATCCCCTACCAGATACTAAAATTTCATCGAAATCGAACGATTGTTACGCGAGTTATCCTGCGGACCGACATACGCACACAACGCGTGACGTAATGAGGCAGATGGGAATCGCGAACATCTGCTTGCCGCACGAGGCTGACGAGAAAGACATTCTTCGGTGCGAAAGGGCATCGACGAGATCACGTGACCAACTTAGTGCTGTTGCTTCTGCTTGTGCTGCCGAGAGCAAACGGTGATCGAGTAGAGAGTTATTTTTTTCCAACACGCAGTGAATATAAGGTGGCACATTTAATCATTGCATATTAATTTAAAACTATTAGAGAAGAAAACGTTTAAAAGGAACATTATTAAAATGCGAGTTCTACTGAACTTAATCGTTTAACACTAATGAATTTTTTTTTTTTTCGTTTTCCGTGTAGTGTGGATTTTTGCGTTTAGCCGTTCCTTTAGCAAAGTCGTATCAAGAGACATATTCGAAAGTTTTGTTGCTCGATTTAATGAGATTAACTATATTTTCTTCGTTGTATGTGTAGTTCATTTTTTTTTCTTTTGGCCTTCATGATTTTCTAGCAACAATGAAAAGCAAATTCGTTTAATAAATAGCGTACAGAATATTAATAGCAAACGGAAAACGTCACGCGAAATCATATTGAGGTCGAAGAAAAAGTGTTCCCTCATATATATATCTTTGGCTAAAATGTTCCTTACTAAATTAAAAAAAGTTATATTTTTTATTTGTTCTGGAAAAAATAAATTTTTTGATATTATTTGCATGTATTTTGTTTAATGGGGTTATTTCTAAGACAATGCTTTTGTACACTAAAAGTACATAATTTGGAAATAATTCCTTCTTAAAAAAATGCTTAGGATCCCTTTTAATACAAATCATCACTGTACATTAAAGTTTATTTAACTTATTTCTACTTGGGGGAAGAAAAAAATTAATCCTTATCAGTATATATTTCAACACTTTAAAATTATGTGACAACACATTTTGGCAAAAGCTATTTTCTTGGTAATTGAAAAAAAGTCGAATGACGGACACTGTCACAAAAAATGTTCTCATTGTTTTGTGAAAAATTAATGCAAGAACTTTTTTTTCATAAAATTATTCATTTTTGTCACTATTAAATTTTCCTTTCATTTGTATTTGTAAATTAACAATTACTACAATTGAACACTGTTAGGTAAGCCAAAAACTGAAAAAACTATTTCCATTCTAGAATTTAATTCAAACTGTAGCTCAGTAAACAGAATTCTTGCTCACCATTAACAGAAATTTAATTGCATTATGAGCCAATAAGCAATCTGAAATTGCAGATATAGCGCTACTGACTAACTCTTTCATACCAGAAAATTTGAAAAATTCATCGCCGTGGAGCAGGAAGCAAACCTGCATTTCCCGATTTCCATTCGAGCATGCTACCGTTACACCATCCAGGATGAGGAAGTCCCAAACACCCGAGTGATATAATCTGAATAATCTCAGATTTTCGCCAGTCAAAGCGAGCACTGCTTCATCGTAGCTCAGCTATTTAGTCAGGTCAATGCTTAGCAAATTCCCAGTTATTCAGGTAAACATTGTGGAAGAAATATTTCTTCTTATTATACGTGGGAAATATATCTCTATAAGCAATCTGAAATCACATATTTACTGTTACGTAACTGAAATCAAACGATCGTCTATGGAATAGAAACATGTCACCTTTCCAACAAGGAAGACGTGAAAAGTCCAACTGTCTGTCTGCGGGAGAGGTCATGGCGACTGTGAATCTGTTGTTTACACAGAATATCTGTCAAAAGAGACGACCATCAATAGTGACTCATATTGCCAAACACTATTAAATTTGCGAAATTCAATTAAGGACAGATGCCGGGGTAAATTGAGCGAAGGTGTCATTCTGCTGCCCAACAATGCTACACAGCACGGAAAACAAAGGGAACTGCTGCAGTCATTCAAGTCGGAGGTGTGGCAACATCCACCTTACAGCCCCAACTTATCCCCATGCGGCTACCATTTGTTCGGTAAAATAAAACAGGACCTTAATGGACAACGATTCCCAACCGATGAGGCTGTGAAAAGTGCGGTCCTTAACTAGTTGCACCAAACTGGACTTTTTCTGTACAGGTATGGGGAAGTTAATCGCACGTTCCGATAAATGTTTACAGTCCTTAGGCGACTATGTCGAAAAATGAATTAATGTTGTACCTTTAAACCAACATACATCCCCTGAGTATAGCTTTGTTTGATTATTTTATGTAACAGTGTAACTAACTTTTTGATCCACCCTCATATTATTAAAGCACTTTGCTGCAATTCAGAAATTAAATTTTAGTTTGCTTTAAAAATTAGCATAAATACTAAATTTGAAAAAAGTATCAACTTACCTACTGACTATCAATTTGTCTTGTATCTTCAAGCGGAACGAAGTAAAAAATACTATTAAAAATAAACAAATGGGTCAATTTTTTTTACATAAATGTACCTCAAATGTCTGTTTCAAATAGTTTGAAAGAAGGAAGTTATCACAAGCTGCAACTGTATTCAGCTTCAGATTGTTTACCCCAACTTGCCTTATGGGGATAGAATCTGCAACAAAGTTTTAGATACACACAACAAAATAAAGAATTCTTGCTAACCAATGGCAGAAATTAAGACATCTGTTTCAAATAGTTTGAATCATCACAAGTTACATCAAAATTATCTCAGCTTTAGATCCTCCAGTATGTGTTATAATCTGAATATTTTATGTGTGAGTTGTGTCCAATATTTTCTTTACCTAAAATCTACTTTTGTAATGTTCATACCTAACTGTGATCTACTTTTTTTTATAAAACATATTTTATATCATATTTTAGATTAGACAACATTTCAACAGTATAAATAATTATTTCTCACACATTTCTAAAGGAATTAAGCACAATTGGTTAGTAGCTTTTCATAACACTAGGGAATTTATACATTTTACTAACATTCTTTACTAGAAGCCAAATTTGCTCATTATGGTAAAATTAAATTTTTACTTTCAATATACCTACTATAAATGTCAAGCTAAGCACTAGAACACAGATACACCAGTGCTGAGACGGGTGCTGGCTGCGTAATGCTTACTGGAGTTCGAGCTTGGTGAGAGGGGAAGAATTTTCTTCCTTTTTCTTTTAATGTGATTTTATATGAATTAGCACACGAGCCTTTTTTACACTTTCTAGTTGTTAAAGATAATTCTTCAGCAACTGGGTCTAAATGGGGAGTAGAAATTCTGCAGGGCTATTCATTCCGGGCTTGGATAACAAAATACCATAGGCCATGAATTACAGGATTTCTGCCAAGGATAAGTTTTAAGAAGTATAGATAGTAGATAGCAAGCTGACGGAATTTTGCTCCCTACCTCAAAGGGGCAGCAGCTCCCTGCTAATTATATTGAGCAACATACGACATAGTAGTTTGTTCTGCCACCAGATGTTTCCTGATACACCCTCCCCTAAAAAAACATTTCAGGAAGAAATGAATGGTTAAAAAAACTATAGAAATAGATAGACATCCCTTCCCCACTCTGCAGTTGAGAAAGACATCGGTTAATTGCATGGGTAGGAAAGAGTGGAAGACTTTTTTTAATGCCTATACAGGTTAATCCTAGTTCTCGGGCTCATTCGGGCTGACATACTTCAGGCTCGGGCTCTTAAAATTGAGCCTGAACTCAGCTCTGACTCACACACAGTAACACTTCAGTTAACTTCTCACGGGTGTTTTTATCAAACACTTTATGGCAATGAAGTCACAGTGGCAAGTATGAAAAATAAGTGATATTTCCTGGAATTTTTTAGTACAATATTAAAACGCAAACAAAAATGCTACAATATTACTGCTAACATTTATTAATCTGGAAATAAGTGACATTTAACTCTTACGGGTATGGTGTCTTTGAGGGACTAGCCAGACCCCATGACGTGAAAGAGTACAGCATCGTCTTCCACGGAAAGAAAATAGTCCATAGATTTTCAAATGAATTTGGACTGATGAAATCAAAACTGCTATTAAAATGAGGACCTCTGGCCCATTTTGCTGTGAAACGGCTGGGCAAATTAAGATGCATATCTTGGGATAGGAGAATATAAAAAAGGTATATCGCAGGCACATTGTGTAAGACGGGCAACAACTGCACAAACAATATTAGTTCCAATTTGAAAAAAAAAAAAAGACCACCACCAAAAATTAAATACAAATTTTCAGTACATAATGCCACCACCACTCAGCATCACTATGTGATGAAGCAGAAAAAAGATCAGAAATATGTTACGAGACAGTAACTGTTTGCCCCAATGTACAATCGAGATCAGGTATGTCAATCTTTCATTAATCTTAGTGATAAATCACGAAGTGGTATTCAGAAACAAGCATTGACGAGGGGTATGCAGTTTGCTTATCAAGATACAAGGCCTAACTTATTGCACGTTATCCCGCAATTCGAGGATGTCATTAGTGCTTTACCAGTCGAAATACAGGACTCAACTAGACATCGTGTTGCACGTGTATTGTCATCCAATAATTCTAAGCTGAAACACTCAACTGTATCTAGGACCATGAATGACGAACTCAGAAGTCTTCGTACTCTTCGCAAAGACCAGAGTCTAGCTATTATACGAGCAGATAAAACTCATCAGGTTTTCATAATGAATCAGAATGAATATGTTGACAAGGTACAACAGGCTATCTCCGATCTTAGTACCGAAGTTTGTGGCCGGGATCCTACTAATGCTACCGTTGCAGCTTTATCAGAATTAAAGTCTCTTCTAGCTTTGCCCATGTCTTTGTTTAACAGTTTGCACCCTCCCCCTGGTTACAGGGTTCTTTCTTTATTTGGCCAGTTAAAACTCCATAAATCGGGAACCCCTATCCGACCGTTGGTTTCATCTTTGTTTGCACCCACCCGCAATCTTGAGGGAGCTTTAGCCAAATTTCTGGCACCCCTCATTAGATCTTCTTCTTACTCCGTTTCCAGTTCCACCGAAGCACTTTCTAGGATTCGTTCTTTTATGTCCACCAACATTTCCACTTACTGTTTAGCTTCACTCGATGTAGTGGCTCTTTTCCCGAACACCCCCGTTTCTTATGTTCACGATCTTATTGAAGCCAAACTCGTTGGTTTGTGCATTTATTCTTCCGATGTAATTTCTTCTATAATGTGTACTCTTCGATTTATTTCGAAGAGATCTTATTTTCGTTTTAATGGTTCTATCTATCGACAGTTGGAAGGTGCCCCTATGGGGCCCCCTGTCTCCATTGCTTGCTGAGGTTTTGTTGCAGGACTTAGAGTATACCCTCTTTCCATTTTCCCCCATAAAACCACTTCTGTACATCAAGTACGTCGACGACGTATTGGTTGTTTGGCCTTCAGGTTTCGATGAGCTTCTTTCCTCTGCCATTTTACTTTCTTCACGACACCATTCTATCAAGTTCGAGGTAGAGTTCGAGAATTTAGGCATTTTGCCATTTCTCAACTTTTGCCTTTTTCGCAATCTTTCCGATAACTCCTTATTATTTTCTGTTTACCGAAAACCAACTATTTCTGCCACGTTTATACCTTTTACTTCTTCTCATCCAATGTCGCAAACATTATCTGCTTTTCATTTTCTTATTAATCGTGCATTTACACACTCGTCCACACAGGATCTCCGGGACCAAGAGTTAGCTAGGATTAAACAGTTTGCCTTGACTTTCGGTTACCCTCGTCACACGATTGATCGCTTGATTGTTAAGAAATCAAGTGGTCGGCCGCAGACAGCTTTGCTTGCAGATAAATTTGACTACCAATTTGTGGGATCCATTCCATATATACCACCTGTATGTATCATTTTAAAGAACATATGTCATAAGTACAAACTCAAGTTTGGTGTAAGGTCTCGTACTTTATTTAACACTGTTAAAAAGGACAGAGACTGTGTTGAATGTGTGAACCGTCACGGCGTATATTTGGTTCCACTTAAATCTGCTAACCCTGCAGAGCACGATTTATGTTATATTGGCTCTACCACTCGTAATTTGGGGCGCCGCATTTACGAACATCAGCATAATCTCAGGACGCATTCTGGTGCTACATCTTTGTCGAGACTCTGTTTAAACGGTTCTTACTTGCCATGTTGGAATGACACCATTATTCTGGATTCTCCCAGGAACCGTCGATCAACACTTTTTTGTGAAAGTATTTACATATTCGTCAATGGTGAAAGATGCTGTAACGATGAACCCCCTGTTTTTATCCCCCTTCCTTGGAGAACATTTTTGGGCCAGGTTACGCCCACCAATTATGCTTGTACCCACTGAACTTAACTTGGACTTTGCCGATTATTGCACATACGCATTAACTGCTATGTGTCTTGCAAAGTATATAGGCTACTCACTTCTGTGCTCACTGCTGCACTGTTTCTGATGATGACGCCGTTGTGGTGTTGAAAGTTCTTAAACACATTTATTTTAATTGTACATAGTTTTTTATCATTAAAGTGTATCGTGCAGGAGACGGCATTTGTTTTCAATTCAAGAGCTTTCGGTGCACGAGTTAATTACTTCATAACACTAACTGAAGTACTGCTTCCTGGTATACAAGTTTCAAAGATAACTTTTCAGAAATGTTATCTTCATTTACTACAGACGAAAAATACATTTCAATGATTTAACCAACCTGGCTAAACACTTTACATGCATATAAAATATTTGATAAGTTTGAACTCTTTTTCCTATCTCAGGACTTTGTGCACACTAACGGAAAACTACGCGTTCAGACTTTCAACTTCTTAATTTTTCTTTCACATGATTTCAAATCATTTCGGTTATCATGTTTGGCTTTTACCAAGTTGTTCAAGAGTATTTTGCAGCTGAGGAGTTACGTTTTCCTATTTAGTTTTCAAGCTACTCATACACAAACATTCAACAGAAAATGAATAAAAAAATCTAAAATCAGAATTTTGTTTAAACGTATGCAGCAGATTTTGTATAATACAATGTTTGTCTTATACAAAATCTGCTGCATACATTACTTTGGTATGGCAAAAGTTGTAACAGTCTCCTTTTCACTTCTATAATTTGACTTGCCGCCACTAACACTGTGACACCGTGGCATGGCAATTCCTCTAAAAATCATTATACCTTTTAGTACAAGTGAAGAACTAGATATGAAATTTTTAATCGAAAGTAGTCCCTATATTTTGTACAGTTAGAATAAAATTGATCATGCAGTTTTTCAACATAATCTGTCCACACTGTTCAGAGAGCTTTAGCAAATTCAATCAGACAAATGCTATATCACAGTTGCATTAAGTTACGAAATTCAAAAAAATGTCCTCTTTAATTCAGAGACACATTACAATGCAACAGTTCAAGCATTAATTTCGTAAAGAAAGGGCTAACGATTGTTGGAGATGCAAAAGTTATACAAATTTCGAAGGCTAATTACCTGAAAAGTTGCCCTGATTTCTGGTAATATTCAAGCTGTATGTGAATCGGCATTGGCAAAAAATATTAATTATTCTATTTGAAATAAGAATTCAACACCACAGAATAACTCACTTCTTTATACTTCACTATTCACGAGACATGAAACAGATTACAACACGTGTGAAACTAAGATCTACTCATTAAACCTATAACTATCACTAAAACCAAATAAAACGTTTACTAAGAATTAACCTTATCTTAGAAATATACAAATACCTACCTCACAAAACTATACGTGTATCCAAATGACAATAAACGGAACACTCACTCAATACAAATAACGGTGAACAAACGATGCAATGGCTGTTCAACCGATTGACTTGGCGACAGCACTAAGTTGTGCACGTGACTATTTCGCACCGTAGCTTGTCTTTTTCGTCAGTCTCGTTGCCGCAAGTGTGACGTCATAAAACTTTAATAGGATCCACACACAATGCGTGACGTAATGAGACAGATGGCGTGACCGCGCGCCAACATTCTCAAAGGCGAGATTATGACGTCATAAGATTTCTAAGCATTGGTAACATTAATGGAACAACGCCATCACTAAAAACGTTATAATTCGGGGTGGTTATTTAACCCACTAAACAAATTCTCCTAAAGACGAGATCAAGCTAAATCGATTTCTAGCACCAGAAAACGGTAGGTTAACGACTTTCATCAAAATTCTTAGAGCCGTTTTCAAAATAAAATGTACATACATACATCTTGTTAGTAGATATGATGAAGAGACTATCGTGCTGATTGATACACAAATAAAGAAGATAGCTGTCTAAGCACGAACACTTTAGCTCAAACCAATTACAACACTCAAATGAAGCTAAGACGTATCACCGGTATCAAAATTATACACAGTTAAAACCATGACAACACAAATAACTCATTCCATTGAGGTTTAAAAAGGTTTAATGTTAAAAACTTGCGAGATCTTTCGAACCTACGACTTATAGGTTCATCATCAGGCACCAAAACGCGAGGGAATGAGTTATTTGTGTCGTCATGGTTTTAACTGTGTATAATTTTGATACCGGTGATACGTCTTAGCTTCATTTGAGTGTTGTAATTGGTTTGAGCTAAAGTGTTTGTGCTTAGACAGCTATCTTCTTTATTTGTGTACATACATACATACAAGAATTGCTACTTTAAGGTGGACGTCAAGTAATTTTGCTTCCTACACTTCCAATGGAAAAACTTCTGTACACATTTTCTTCACAATTAATGCGTTCCCAAGGATGAAAATTTGAACATCGATTAAAATATCTTCATTTTATAACTTGCAATACTTAATTTTTTCTAAAACATAACCACATTTATGCAATTCAACATTTGTTTGTCTACTGACGTCAAGAAAATACAGGTCGCGCCATCTTTTTTCTGGACAATTAATGCGTTCACAAGGATAACAATTTGAACATCGATTAAAATAGCTTTATTTCATAACTTGGAATACTCAATATTTTCTAAACCATAACCGTAATTATGCAATCCAACATTTTTTTGTCCACTGACGTCATCAAAGTACAGGTCGCGCCATCTTTTCTCTGGTTTCAACACCACCAAAGGAAAAGTGATTGATTTTTACTATAATTAAGGTTATGTTTTAAAAAATATTAAGTTTTCCAAGTTATAATGTGAAGCTATTTTAATCGATGTTCAAATTTTCATCCTTGGGAACACATTAATTGTGAAGGAAAAGTTTGCAAATGTTTTTCCATTGGAAGTATAGGAAGCAAATTTACTTGACGTCCACCTTAATAATATGGGATAAGGGCAATGGAATGGATCGCAATCCTATGTCCTGACCTTTGACCATATTTCGTCCATTTTCAATAGGGTTCGTCCCCAGGTGGTCCCCTACTACATACTGAAACTTCATGGAAATCGAACCATTTTTACGCACGTTATGACGCATAAGGGCAATGGAATGTATTCCGATCTTATGTCCTGACCTTTGAGCCCACTTCACCCATTTTGAATAGGGTTCGTCCATAGGCGGTCTCCTACCACATAGTAAACTTTAATTAAAATCGAACCATATTTACTCAAGTTATGTCGCATAAGGGCAATGGAATGATCCCGCTCCGACGTGGTGACCTTTGACTCCATTTGTCCCATTTTCAATAGGGTTCATCCGCCGGTGGTACCCTACAACATACTAAAATTTCATCGACATCAAACCATTTTTACGCCAGTTGTCGTGCGGACAGTCGGACGGAAGGACAAAGTTGGAGAATATACGCTTCTTCAACCTACGGTTGAAAAGCGTAAATAAAAACTGCTGATTATTTAAAAAGATGCTAAAAATAGAAAATATTTATTAAATTAATATTTCTCTTGAAATTTAAAGAAATACCAGAAATAGAAACGTATTTCCTAAAAACAGAAAACAAATATTAGCTTAAAAGTTCTAAAAATATTTTTTGAAAAATATATTTTTGTTTAGAAAAGATACCTTTTTCAACGATATCGTAACTCGTTATTTTATGTGATAAAACATAAAATCAACTTACTAATCACTGGTATACATTTGATCGAAAACATTCTGTGGATTTGCTGTGGACAACCAATTTCGTCTCTGGATTTACCATCGTAAATCTAAGCCTGCTGCCACGAAGAAATGTCCAGTACACAGGCCAAGATCGTTCCACATCGACGGAAATCACTCTTGGATATTTTAAGAGAGATGTCGCTAACGCTAAACGAGTGTGTTTGGCGTGCAAGTTGTGCAAATAAAATTTGAGCAACATGTCATACAATTCGAAGTCCACGGGGTTTTCTTTCTCAATCACATATGAATTTTTTATTTAGAGTTTGTATTGTTTAAATCCGAAAGTGTATTAAATTTCATTTCAACATCTTTCACGGTTTTAGCGGTTTCAGACAGTAGTCCTGTTCCTGTTTCTAATAGCACTGTCCAATGACACGAGAAATTTAAACTAGCACATATGCTCAAATTCCATTTTTAAATAAGAATATTTCTTTAAATGCTCAAGAGTCTCATTTGAGAAAGCATCTTTTTTCGCCATTTCATTAGCAACAGATCTATGACCTTCAAATTTATTTTTTACAGTATACCGCGACATCGATCCAGTTATCCCTGCTGATGACTGTGGGTGTAACAGCCAGCGGTAAATTTGCTTTCTTATTTTTAAAATGGTCTGTAGTTGTTGGTGATTTATCAAACCATTTCTTTTTCGCAATACTAACTTGCCTACGTTAGTATAAAGGGTTCGTATATTTTCGCATAACCTGCGCAAAGCTTGAACGACATACGTTAAGTGCTTCATTTTGGATAGCTTACGGAATGACCAACAGCCGCTTCTTTTATGCATGCCGTTGCATCAGGATCACAGAGTGATAAATCGTCGTACTTCACATCTTTCGCCGGCAATTTCAGTGATTCATTAAATAACTTGGAAACTGCGAACTTATTCGTTGTGAAAATTTCCTTAAGCTCTGGCGAAGCAAACGCAAAAAAAGAAAGTTTGGAAAATGTTTCATCATTCGTCATTTCTAAACATTTCTAAGTTTTCTTCCACTGGGATCGACAGTTTCAGCAATACTCGCCGAGAGTTTTTCGTTTTCACACATGGATCTTTTATCTCATTAGAAGATAATTTTTCGTTAGAGTGTATTCATCAAAGGGATATATATTCGTATTATTGACAAGAGACTTTCTGAACTCCAGATTTTTTATTTCCCTGTAGCGGAATATCAGCTGAAACAAAGCATTATATGATCAGAATAATATAGCGTACATTTGGAAGCTCTGGAATACGAGGACGGAAATGGAGGTGAGGATGTAATTTAAGAATGCTGATGAGTGTGCAATTTAAAAATTCGATGCACACACACATACAGTGGAAACATTTTCGAATGCGTACTGAGAAAAACAAAACGGAGAAGCTGTTAAAAAAACAGAAATCATCTGAAATTTTCAGATTCCTTCTAAATACACTGCTGGCCACTCAAAATGCAACACCAAGAAGGAAGCATCCGATTGGCCTGAAATTCACAGCATGCGTCACCCACGAGAGGACATGCAAACGATTAGCATTGCAGGGCATATGCAAATCATGTGCGCCTGGCACGCCACCAAGAAGCACTATAAGAAAGGTGCACAGAAGGCGGGGTGTAAGTAGTGGAAGTGTGTTGTGCTGCCGGACGGTTGCGTGGGAAGATTCCCGATTATTCTTCGCAGAATACGGCCATCATTCCAGCACGTTTCGGAGTTCGACGGAGTACAAATAGTGGCTTATCGCGACAGCGGTTTATTCGACCGAGACATCGGCGCCCGTGTGGGACGACATCCAGCCACAATGAGGCGAGCATGGATTCTGTGAGTGCAGGAGGGACGGACGGACCGACGTGAGCGATTTAAGCAACCGCGGCACACCACCGAACGAGAGGAATGGCATGCTGTGCGGCGGGCATTCACGGCTAGCACCGCCACATCACGAACGTTAGCGCAGGAATTAAGGTGTGTTTCGCAACAACCTATGTCAGCACGAAACGTTCGATGTCGTCTGCTGGAGCGGGGACTTGTCACACGGCGCCCAGTGCTCCGATTACCATTGATGTTACACCACCGGTTAGTGCGGCGGCAGTGGGCCGATGAACGCCGCAGCTAGACTACGGAATGGCACGACATTTTCTTCTCCGACGAATCCCGCTTCTGCCTGCCACACCACGATGGTCGAATGCGCGTGTGGCGGCACCGCGGCGAAAGACTGTATGACGCTTGCATTATGCATCGCTATAGTGGTCCGCCGCCTGGCGTTATGGTTTGGGGCGCAATTGGAAATGACACCTGCAACCCTCTGGTACGCATCGCCGGTACACTCAACAGCCACCGCTGCATCTCCGACGTTTTGGAGCCTGCAGTCCTCCTTTACCTGCAGGACCTGCCTGCGGCCACGTTTGAACAGGACAATGCGCGGCCGCATGTGGCAGGCATCGTGCAACAATTCTTCACGGCCCAACAGGTGTCACTGCTGGCTTGGCCTACATGTTCCCCCGATATGTCACCTATCGGACACGTCTGGTCGCTGATCGGCAACCGAGTATCCCGGCAAGCACCACCCGCGGCTACGCCTGATGAACTGTGGCACCGTGTGGAAGCAGTCTGGACCGACATACCCCAAGCCCACATCCAAGGCCTCTTTCGTTCGATGCCGCGGCGTGTAGAGGCCGTTATTGCCAGCCATGGGGGCCACACGAACTATATATGTCTGCATGTTGTTAAGTCGCACGGGCCTGTAAGCTCAATCGTTTCATCTTTGTATCTGTTGTTATGTGTCCAGTAAATCTGGCATTGCTATCTCGTGTCCGAGATAGCAATGTGTCCAATGAAATCGTGTCTAATGGCGCTAAATTAAAACTTGTGGAATCTACCTGACGACGCTTGCGCAAATTTCACTGGCTCGTTTCGGTTATGAGCCTTTGTTGGACTATCAGGAGACTTTGTACAAAACTTTAAACATTTATTTCTGTATCGCAAAGCTTTTACGCCTCTGTGTTTATGTATATCCTTTTTATCAGAATTTGCATTATAGTAAGCTCTCGAAATGTAGTCAAACATGATTTATTCACCGTGATTAGCCGCAACCTACAATGACCGTTAAAACTACATTATTTCGGCGTTGCATGTTTGAGGCTAAATTAATTTCGTTTGTTCAGGTTTAGTGATAATAATATGTGATTATAATTTATTTTCGCCATATTTTAGGATATCAAAGGAAGCGCAGCACGCTTTATTGATTCAATATAATGTGCTAATCTTGTTGACATTTTTCGCATTTAAATAGCGAGAACAATTCGTTTTTTCTCCGGATGTACGTTGTCTCATGTCAATTTAATTCTTATTTCTGAAAAACAATATACAGAGATAAAAATCCCTTGTAGATTGTTAATAAAATTTAAACATCGTTTCCCACTAAATATACTTAACAAAGTTTTTGAAACATATTGAAAATGTAAACTTCCGTTTTATGTTTTAAAATACATTTCTGAAATTTACTCCACCAGATTTATAGATATAATGATCAAACATTCAGTTTTAAATTCGTAAAATTATATATATTTTACGAAAAATGAATTTTTAACAACTTCATAGGCTGTATTAAGAACTGGTTAGTCTTCTTCATGTTGGCTGATAGAACGTCTCCTTCACTTGTGAACACGCAATTGTATTATACGTCGCTGACATCACAGTAAGAGGAGAGAGCCCTGGAGGCAGCTATCGCTTGAAAGGATGATGTGTTAGATGAGGGATGTTCACAATTATTTAAATTAAAATATTTTCAAATTCTTCAAGTTTCATTCCCTAAAAAGTGAATTTAGCAGCGATATCTTGTTTTCCGTTTAATGAATTAAAAATAAATTTATTTTAAAAGCAGCAAAACAAGTGAACACAGCATGCGAATGCAGATAACATTTATTACAACGAACTAATGTCACACATCATGTTCGAAAGAAATAATATTTTAAAAAATTCAACTCAATTCCAATATTCAGCTAACGTAAACGTAATAAAAATTCTATTGTATTGATTTTAAAAATTAAAAAAGGAAATGATTCAAAAAAGATTTTATAGTACTTCAAACTATGTAAATTAGAGAGAAAATTGTTCAGATCGTTGACCGACCGTAGCATAAGGTGTTTAAAATTATCGTTGTCTTTACACCTTCTTCCGATCGCTTTATTATTTTCACTTTAGTTCCAATCGTGATGATTTTCCCTTTCTTTGTTACATCATCATCACTTGCATCACAGTTACGCTCTCGTGCAAGTGATAAGAGAAAAATAAATGAATCTTAAACTAAATACAGTAACACACATGAGACACGGTGAATAGATCTAAGGCATTGTTCAATCACTGGCCTACTAGACAACAGCCCGACAAACCACTGTAATGCGCAATGTTTTTATACGCGTACAAATATATCAATTGTTTTAAATTACAATACAAACCATTGTATGTAACTGGAATTACTAATACACTGGCGGAAAGTGAAAAAAGAACACCAAGAAGACGTCTGAAACCAACGACATTTATACAGCAAAATAACGGAATACAGAGGATAACGCTTTCAAAACATTATGGCAAAATACATCTGTATTTGCTGGTAAACTGAAAAATAACATTTTCATGTAACATGGTTAGTACGAGGCTGAACCGCCATGAACTGCGTCACACTGTGCAATTCTGGCATGGAGTCTGTCGTACAGATGTTGGATGTAAGTTTGGGGTATTGAGTTCTGAGCAACCTCAACCTGGACTCGTAAATCAGGGATGGTCGTGGCTGGCCGAGGAGACCGGATAAGTCGTTGTCCCATAAAATCCCACACGTGCTCAATCGGGGACAAATCCGGTGAACGTGCAGGCCATGGAAGTTGTCTCACACCCTGAAGTGCATGTTGCGTAGCACGTGCCGTGTGTGGGCATGCGTTATCTTGCTGGAAAACACCACGATGGACCGACCTTACAAATGGCACAACAACGGGCTGAATGATGTTGTTGACGTAGGAGGTGCTGTTTAACGTACCCGGTACAAAAACTAGTTGTGTACGGGAGTGATAGCTGATCGCTCTCCACACCAGGAGACCAAGGTATAGGCCCTGTGTGTCGCTGGCGGATGCAAGAAGGGAGGAGACGCTCCCCTGTGCGTCTGCGAACACGCATACGGCCATCGGAAGTTCCCAAGCAGATTCTGCTTTTTTCGCTGAACACGACAGATCGCCATGGCGTGCTCCAGTGCAGACGTTTCTGACGGTGGGCTGGAGTCAGAGGTACACATGCTAGAGGCACACGTGTACGTAGTCCTGCCTCCAGTGGACGGCTGCGGATTGTTCGCACAGTCACCTCAGGTGCAACGGCAGCTCGGATTTGCGTCGCAGTGGATGTTCTGCTTGACAACGCCGCTCTTCTTATGCGTTGATCAGTCCGCTCATCAGTTCGTCTGTGACTCCCGGTTCCACGTCTTCTTGTGCGGGAATGTTCTTCGGACCATGCACGCCACCATCGTACCACCACCGATTCTTCCCGTCCAATTCGCTCCGCAATACGACGATACGACCACCCGGCCTCGCGGAGTCCGACAGGACGACCTCGCTCAAAGTCCGGTAACTGCAGAAATCGTACACGTCTTCCTTGTCCAGGCATTGCAGCTTCTTCAGGGTTTTCATACGTGTCCGTACGCCGACGACTGATTACATTCATTTCGCCGAACTCCTTAAATACCACCGAAGATAATTTTCCATATTATGCCGTGCTGTGGCGTAAGTGCTCACCGGTTGATCCCGAAATTAACATCACACCTACGTAAACGCGACCCCGTTAGCATATGTAAATTTCATGATCGTCAGCCAATTACTTCTTGGTGTTCTTTTTTCACTTTCCGCCAGTGTATAATATGTTTTAAGTTTGTCGGTTTGTAACTACGTTCTGTACGGAAGTCAGACGTTCGTAATCAGGGGACTACCTGTTCATCCAAATTTTATCAAAATTTGTTCATCGAAGAGTTAGAAAAATAGATGCTGAGAAAAATATTTAAAATAATATACTGTTCTGACATGAAACTGTGCTTACAATGTTGTACGTCCTGGGTCATATCTGCAGAGAAAAAGAATAGGGAAATTTTTAGAGGCGTTGTTGCCTTTTACTCCTTTAGTAGCAAGATGGTAAGAATCGAAACTTTAAGAACTGGTTTCGCATTTCTCATAAAATGGCATCGGACGTCAAACGATCATGACAGGATTTTAAGAACTGTGATATCTAGAAACCTTTAAAACGTTCCAAGTTAAACTTTGAAGCCAAACAAAATAAGCAATCACTTTTGTAACAGGTATTGCTGCAAAATATATTGGAACAGTTAGTTTTCTTTTCGACTCATTTGAAAAAAATACGCTTTATTAAAAATCTAAAATTTGTAAGCATGTTGCTTTTTGCCCATACTTTTATCGGACAACAAACAGTTTTTCAAAATGTAACCCTAGAAATCTTGAAAGAGAAAACTTTTCATATAAGATTACAGCCTCTACCGAAAATTTCTTTGTTATTGGAAGAGAAATATGTCTCAAAATCGTGTTCGCGGCAAAAACAGAAAAGGCAACAGAAAAATATTTTTTTTGCTAGCTATTCAAAACAATCAGTATGAAAAGGTATATTTTAAATTCCGTAGCATCCAATTATACATCGCGAAAGTCACTCAACCGGAGGCCTACCCCAAAACAACACACAATGTCGTTGAAAACATTAAAAATTAAGCTTGATGAAAATCTGTTTGATTTTTGAATAGTACACAAAATACTTTCAACTATCCTTTTTACTTCGAAGTACAATGTACTTTATGCCGCAGTCCCAAATGTTTTATACACGTAATGTAATCACGGTAATTAACGTAAGATATCTCACTCCAACAAATTGCGCGGGAATCGGCTTTCATGCGTTTATACATGATGGCAGCATTCATTGCCTTGGAACAGGAACGCAGTGGAAGCTCCGTGGCTAAGGGACTGATGCCTTGTGTTATTCCAGTGAAAGAGTTTTTGTAAATCTCTTAAATCCAATTAACATTTCTGCAAAAATGATGCCAATGAGTTATTCGGGCGTTAAGCTATGAAATCTTTTCAACAAAAAGCCTATTCAGAAGCAAACAGAAATCAAATGCTTTTTAGTAGAAGTTTAATATATACACCTGCACATCAAATTACGTGGGAGATAATCAATGTATATTAGGACAAGGTCCTTTATAATACTGTTACACACGTAATATGAGTTTCGAATAGACAAGTTGACCTCAATGATAGTGAAATATTTATAGTTGAAATTTATTTATGTACAGTATTTATATCTCGAATCCTAACATAGGTTGTATTTAGTGAGATATCAAAACGGCAGTGAAGCAAATGGAGCAACACGTGTTGCGCTCACCTTACTCCGGTTTCAATCCTTCTGGCTTGCAATCGATCATGCTTCTTGTCAGGTGCTATACCATGTCATTGAAGATATTCCGCGTTCAAACTTCGACACAAATACGAACATCTGCACAATTCCACAAGAAGGGGGTGACGAGTTAAAATAATTTTGAGGTCACTGTCAAGATAAAATTACGTTGACGCGGCTAGAATCTCAACAGGTGAAACATTTCGCTGTTCCATGCTAAGCTCCTATGAAGTATCCAGATAAAAAGATTTAAAACTTTTAAAAAAAATGTTAAAAGAAGTCAACAAGTCACTCCTCGATCATCCGAACATGTTTCTGGCAATACTGTGCCCATCTTCAGCGGTCGGTTGTATGAGACAACCGTATGCTTTTATTGTGCTGACTACCTCCTTGTCACCAGTCGACCCATCGCCCATTGGTCCTGTATCCGTGCGTAGGTTAATCATGTGATTTACAACTTTTTGCTATTGTTGCACCATCTGGTGTTTTTTCCTGTAATTTCATTGATAATCGTTGTTGGTTGAGATATTTTCAACAAATTTAGTTTTTATATACTTTTCTTAAGTTTGTTTTTCTTTTGTTATTATGTATCGCCAGGCAAACGGCAATTCAATTGGTGCTTGTTCATTGCAGTTAAATCCTCTGGTTTTCTCTATCACAACGGACTCAGAATACAATATCTTTCTATGTGTGTTGTGCGTAGTATATATTTTTGCATTTTCCCATAAGGGGATAGAAATATTATTAATGCAATATGTAATAAGAGATGTTCGTTGCTCACCCTTTTTCCAATTTCTCTTGTGTTCTTCTATTCTTGTTTTCAGTCGTCTTTTAGTACTACCTATGTAGATATTATTAATATTATTGGTGTCGTTATTCTTCGCGGGTATGCCGTATACTCCTGCTCTGTGCATAATTGCATTAATACTGTAATCAGCAGTAAGGAATTTGTTATTATCTATTACAATATAGGCGAATCTTATATCACTTTATTACATTCCTTTTTCAAAATGCTGCTTAACTGTGGTATGTAAGGTAAACGACCGCAAAATTTTATGATGCTCTCAACGTTATTTTTGCACTTAGGTCTGTTAATACTGGTTTTATTATTTCTATACATCTTCCAAATGTATATTTCGTCATATCCAAATACTGTGGCTGTTTCTATGATCCATTTTATTTCTTCCTCTTCTAAACTTATATTTGATGTGTGGGAAACAGCTCTTCTACTAAATGAATGAAACGCAGCTTCTTTATAATGTTTAGGGTGGATTGAATCATTTGGTATAATTACTGGCACATAAGAGTCTTTCCTGTATACTGAGTAGTTAATGCGTCCTTGGTGTTTACAAAGCAGAATGTCAAGGAAAGGCAATTGTCCATTATTTTCTTTCTCAACAGTAACCTGTATTGTTGGGTAGTATTCATTGTATTTTTGAATAAACTTCTTTAAGCTATCTTCTGAGTATTGCCAGATGACAAGAATGTCATCCACATATCGTAGGAATATCATCGGTAAATGTTCTTGTTCTTGTTGAAGTAGTTTGTTTTCCATGTGCTGTAGTAAGACTTCTGACAGCAGGCCCGAAATTGGGAAGGCCATGGGGGATCCAAATTTCTGTCTATAAGATTCGTTTTGCAAGAACGAAACATTGAATAACAAATGATAATTATCTTGGATGTTCAACTCGAAACGGAACCACTTGACGCAGTGATAATCTAAAGGCTCGTCTTTAAATATTTCGGATTCTTAAGAATTTTAATTCGCACTGATATTAAGTTTTTTGTTTCTTTAACTTCCTGCGAACTACGAAGTGCAGAGTAATGTTTGTTCACAGCAATGACCTTGCATTTCTTTATTCAAAAATGTTAATTTATTTTGTTTTCAAAATTAAATTATTCATGTACCGGGAAACCAGGGATAAAATAAATAAGCTAATACTTGAAGTTTAAAATTGCCGCTAAGCGACTGCTTCTCATCATTCATCCTGAAAGGGGTCCGGGTTCGAATCCCAATGAGGCATGGATGTTGTGTTTGTCTTACGGCACTGGATATTTCCATTCCCTGGAACCAGTGACCTAAATTACTGACGGGTGACTACTTATAGCCCATTGAGTTGATCACGGTGGTCGTTGAACCTCCAATCAAAAAAAAGTTTAAAATTACAAGTATGTGTATTTGAAAACATTTCCAATCGCATTGTTTGTTTCCACTCCTCGTTGGGCAATTTCGTATACCTGCTACTATTGGCTGAATAAATCTACGTTAGTATTACCCGAATGAGTGATGCCTCTGGCCGTTAGCGCCTTTGTCTTCTGTGTGAAGCCATTTCTTCAGCCAACAAGGTCAGCCAATAGCAGATCGTATCCGACATTGCCAAACGTATACAGATATCTAAGAAACTTGAGTGGTAGTACTCCTCAGATCAAGTCACAAGGAATTGGAGGACCTAACTTACTATTTGAACTAAAGGTTTCCCGGTACACGAACACGCAAAAGAGATTTTCAACATTCTGAAGAGCTTTCACAAACAAGCATTAAACCTTTTTTTAAAGGCCCCGTATTTTTGGAAGCATGAGTTTTTTTTTTTGATTGGAGGTTTAACGACCACCGTGAGCAACTCAATGGGCTATAAGCAGTCGCCCGTCCCTAATTTAGGGTCACTGGTTCCAGGGAAGGGAGAGAGCCAGTGCCGTAAGACAAACACAACATCCATGCCTGACCGGGATTCGAACCCGGACCCCTTACGGACGAATGATCAGAGGCCAGCGCCTTAGACCACTGCGCCACCGGGGCGGCGAAACATGAGTTCAACGAATTACACTTACAAATTGTTTGCCTTTAGTAGTACTGTAACATATACTATACACGTAAAACACGTATCAAGACGACAAATCTACAACGACACATTCTGTCCGAGTAACTTAGATGGGAGAGCAACTTATTCCGGAGTGAGTGGCCGCAGCTTCGATCTTTGTCACGGACAAATTTTGGTTTTCACATTGCCGCCCGAGCGCAAAAATTGATGTATTGGCCGTTGGGTTCTTCGAAAAAGTTAGACGTTTGTTCCATACATCGTCTAGAATTAATGAAAGTTCGTTCTTTGCTTACAAAGAAAAAAAAAGGGAGACGATGTCACATACTACAGAGGTAAACCACTTATGAAAACGACAATTCTGCACCTAAGCATTCCGTCCGTGTAGCTTATCTGGGAGAGCAACTTACACCGGAGTGAGGGGGCTTCTGTCTCAACCATGGAAATACATTTCTGAATTATATTCTTAGTATTCTAGACGGTTTGCGCTCACAGACGGAGACATGCAGGAGCGTTTGGGAACCTTTACTAGTCTTGTACAAGGTGACTTATTACTCTCCAATAATAGCTTTTTCCATTAATTTAAAAGAATTTCCATTCTTGCAAAAACATTAATTGTTGTGCACATGATGTGGAGAAAAGGATGTCTCTTGCAAAATAAAAAAAAATAATAACGTCGAGTGCAGATAATTTTCTAAGTTAAAAATTCACATAATAAATAAAAAATGTAATTTTAATTTTAATTTCATAACGCATACGGAGTGTTTTGGTAAGTATAAAGGCAGTTCATATTATAACTGTGGTCATTATTCGTGTGTACGTTCATTTTGAAGAGCATAACCAAAAATTTTAATTCTTCAAATTACGAACTAAATAATACAATGTTGCCAGGAAGTGCGAGGGAAATATTTAAATATATATAAAGCTTATCGTGATATGACACGCTATTTAACCTCTTACCCATTTTGGCAAAGTGCCGATGATTTACAATTGACATTTGTAAAACAAATATTTACCTTGCAACGCTTGTGCTCTTAAGAGACGAAATTGCGCCCAAAAGGAAAATAGACGCCGAAAAATATTCCGTTGCTAAAGATCATACAAGTAATATTTTAGCCTTGGCGTTTCAAGAATATGTTCTTCCGTCAGTTTGAGTGGAAAACTACAAAATAGTATTTTTATGCAAATATTTCCGTTATCAGTGTACCAACCGGAATAGAGTGTTTAATAGGTAGCTTCTTTAATAAATTTACTAAGACCGTGTTGGATCGCCCCACATTATACTTTCACCTGCACCACGTCTGATATCAACAGAAGCATGTATGGAATATTGCTAATTAACTACGAGGAAGAATTACAAAATTGCGAGGCTAAAAAAAATTGTTTTTTCAGATTTGTCATGTATTTCAGATATATTTAGTTTTCAGGGTATTTTTTCGTTTTGAAACAGGAAATGAGCTTTTAAATTTCGACAAAAAGTGGTAGCGTGTAAGAAGAAACTGTTAAGAAATGAAAAAGCATGTGCTTTCAGCGAACTTTTTTGTGTTGAATCGAATTCATTTTAATGATATAAATAATCTGAAATGAGAAAGAATTAGATTCAGAGTTTTTTTCGAATACGTTTACATTGGTATTGCATATATCCTGAACCAAGTCCACAACGTCACACAAAATTAACGTAACAATACATTAATATCACTATTACTTTCAGAAATCAAAATGAAGTCATTTCTGAAGATGTGAACCCGTTACTTGGTACAAATATGACATGGATGTTAAGTCACATAATATCCGAAAACTTGGAAATTTCGTCGTCCTGGAGCGGGAACCGAACCCGCGTCTCCAGAATAGGGCCCGAGTATGCTTATCACTTTACTACTGGAAACGACCAAGACTCGAGTTGAATATAACCATCACAGAATTCGCTAGTCCAACCAACCGGTATTCATATTTATCGAACTTGGAGATTAATAATTCTGTCCCGTGATTCTCGATAGAAGCAGAAAAATCATGAATTGTTTGATCAGATAATTCGAGAACTCTTAACCTTCAGATTCGATAATCACGAACACCGGTTGCTTCGACAAGCGAATCCTGTGATAGGTATATTCAAATAAATCGGAAACATGAGACTTGGTCGTTCTCAGTGGGTAGCGGTTAGCATTTTCGGGGGCTATCTGGTAGACCTCGGTTCGATTCCCAATCCAGGACGATGGAATTTTCAAGTTTTCGGATATTACATGACTTACCATCCTTGTCATATTTACACTAATGAACAGATTCACATCTTTAAAACTTGTTTTGTATGGTGCTATACCGAGTTCCGTTCATGAGAAACTAATTTGTTTTCGTTCACGGTTCGCCTTGCAGAATCTCCACAAAAATCTTGAAAATACCTCTCCATGCAACGGGTAACTTTCCCGTTTGAAACGATTTCCTCTCGAACATATTGCCTTTACACCATGGAGGAAATGAAATTCCACGTAGCTGAGACTAAGAAATTATAACTTCGCAATCTGAACAAATTTCAGATCTGCGCAAATTGCAGCATTTGTATGCTTCTGCGAAATATCCACAATCCTTTCGAATCCAGTAACGGATGTTGGTCTCAAATTTCTTACGGTATATGAATAACAAAATTTGTGAAAAAAAGTATTCGGAAACGGTACTTGGAAAATTCACAGGTTTTCAGTTTCAGGAGGAAATATCACATGGTGAACAACGAACAAAAATAATCGATTTCCTCAATCATAGTGCTGAAAATAATGTCATTGTGCACTTCCTGGAATTTGTTGAAAATGTATCTTCCTTATTTTCGCTGATTAAGAGAGTCTTCCTTATCAAATAACTTCTTTTTCTTTTTGCTTATTTGTGTTTTAATAAAATCATGAGCAACTAAAGTAGATATACAAACCGCACGTACCAAATTTAAGTTTATTAGATCAAGTAAAGGCAGATAGCCAATGTAGAAGCACAACCCAACGGCCATGCCTCACCTAAATTCCAAACCGGATCCATGTCGCAGGAAATGTTGCAATCCAGACTTAGACCACTGTGCCACTGGCCCCCTTTAGCCTAATCAAGGCGCGCATCTTTCGAAATTCAAATTTTTCCTGATTTTGTTAAAAAAAATATGAGTATATGTATATAACCGCATGGGTTTACGTCGAATTGCGTCAGTTTAGAGAAATGAAAATAATTTTAGTTGTTTAAAAAATTAATCACTTATTGAAAGTATATGTAATATAATTAAAATATACTCATCGACAAAAAATAGTTGTACCCGGAAGGACGAGTCGGAGTGCAATGCATTTCAGGAGGAAGATAAAGGTTAAAAGGAACAATAAGTGTTTAAACATTGAAACTGATTCGGGAAATATTTATTGAGCTACTGGTCAATTTGCAGTATCTCTCAGCATGGCGTCGGGCCACCATGTTTGCTCACACACCATGCCAGACGCCTCGGCATGAAATTGTATAGGTTCCTAATGGTATCCTGCGATAAGCCATCCCATAGAGCTTGATCCTTATGACGCAGTTCCTTCAGATTGCGGTGTGCGGGTGGAGTGTGGATAGCGCGTCCAGTAGCATCCGACACATTTTCAATTGGCGATAGGTCTGGAGATGCGGTGGGCCATGACAGAGTGTCAGTGCTCTGAAGGAAAGCTCTCGAGGGTGCAGCATTTTCCTGTTGGAAAATCGCACCGAAATGAGTGTTCAGAAAATGTATGCCAGAGCGTTTCCTCTTCCAGGATCTCGACGATGCTAACCCTCTCGAACTCCTCCAAGTGCTCGAATTGCTTTAGAAACTTTTTCCATGCCATACTTCACGCGCATGGGATGTAAACAACACAATAGCACGAGTCAGAATGGCAAGAGGGCGATCTTATATTGCCGGTCAGGCATATCGCTACGGCCCTTCCTTGCTTGCGTCCCTTGTACGGCCAAGCATGATACTTCAATCATTTGCATGGCTCTCTATGGCCAAAGTATCCACCGTCTTTCATTTCTGTCGGCAGCTCCTTTCTGGGTGCCACTATGTTTTGATGATGAGTGTATTTGAATAAAAATATATTTAAGAATATTTTTCATCACTTTATTGAGTGAAATTGTGAACTAAACTTTATGATTGGAAAAGTAGGTAGCATGATTGCGTGTTAAAACATTTGTAGGTAAAAAATCTATGAAATACAACGTGGATGTGGCAATTAGAGCCGAAGATGGAGGGCTCTTTTAAACATTCGTTTTAAGGTGTAAGTCCAAATTGTTCTTGCATGAAGGTGATGAGTGATTTGTTTTCGGCTGTGGACAAATCAATATTTAAATAGCCAATTAATAGCATCGGCAATTTATCTAATTTCAAATAATGGAGTAAACTGAAAGATTCAGACACTTTAGCTGTATATGCTAACAATTGTCGTAAAATAAAACGTTTAGCATCGTTTAACTTAGTTCAGTTCCTGGGTAATAAATACACACACTAACAACACTTTATCTATTTCATAATCATCAGTAAATATTTCACCTGAACAAATATCACCGAACTGACCTTTGACACTTGCAATGTAAGCAACTGAATCAGCTTAATATGTTTCAAGTATGTGTCGTACGATGGAAACTGGAGAATCGTTCTTCTTGTATATATCAACATCACCTGCTCGCTGAGATGGCCCCATATACTGCGAAACGCAACTGTACATCTCACTCGGAATGTTATTGTCGTCGTGCATCTAATTTTCACTGAGGGCCATAACATTTTGAAAATTTGCCAGTTTGTTATTTCTCAACGATTCTTGACAAGTTCTACACACTTTAAAATTGGCCACATCTTCATTTGGAAACTCGGCTTGAAAAGTTGCTAACCAACTATTTTGAATGCATATTAAATCATCTTGAAACCATAAGCGATCCCAAATAATTAAGAAATCGTTGGTAAAGAATAGTTTCCGAAACTGAGTAGTTGCCGCACCATATAAATCCGCACATGTGACAGTTACAAAGTTCTTCACTATATTTGGTTGGCACGGAAATTCTTCTTTTGTAGGGTTGTACGCATTTGATTAGTTGTTTTCTTCTTATTTTGAAAATTGTCTCCGTTCGTAGACACTTGGGACTCCGTAGTAGTGGAGGTGGACGACTAAGTATGCTGCGGCTCCTCTTGCGCTCGCTCCTTCTTCCGCTGTCTGTACAATTTCATGTGTCCAGATCGGGTCAAACCAATTTTTTTTTAACTTTCTGGCCTTCGCTCTTTCTCCCCGTTAATTTTTCTGTGGTTTCTTACACGTTCCGTAACACTTTTCTTCGGACTTCTAAACTCTGAAGTTTTAAAAAATCAAAATTAATATTTTAATTTCTTTTAAATTAGAAATTAATTTGTGATTTCAAAAAATATTAGAAATTAAATTTTGATTTTTTTAATTAAACATTAATTTTGGAAAATTAAAAAAAAAACTGAATGCGGGCTTATATTATAGAGTTCTGAGAGCTGACACAACGTAAACACCGATGTTCAAATTTGTAAGGTCATAGCTTTTAATCTAATAAACGGATTTAACAAATGAATCATTTTTAGGTTCCGAAGTCCTTTAGGTGTTAAACATTTTTGATCCGATGTTCGGTTGAACAGTTGCGGCGTACTGAGCGCGAATTTGCGTTACGGCATTTGGTAACGCTCCCACTGCTAACATGACACCCCGCTCAATGAGACATTACACGTAATTCTAAGTTGAAATAAGAATTGAGCTTATGCTAATACGCGTGATCGCGTCCAAAAAAAAACGTTTGTTTCACTATGCTGTACAGTGATTTTGTTTCCTCTATCGGGATTTTCTTCTTAGAAACGTATTATCTCCAGAATTTTAAAACATTCTTCTCTAGTAGCGGAGATGTTTGAGGCTCTTAACCCTGCTCAGTCGCCCTAATTCGATCTCGTAAGAAGTAAGAGTGACCTGTTTGTCCAGTGGCGATATTTCTATCCTTCCCGTGGACACACTGACCTAAAGTCACGACGAGCGATACTTATATCATTTGTGACGTACTACAGAGGTGAAGCACATGAAAAGACGACAAATCTGCAGCTGTAAATTCCGTTGGTGTAGTTTGTCGAACAACTGGCTCCTGGGCGAGGATGCATGGTTTCTAACACCACCGCCGAAAAATATGTAAATTCTACAATTTCAGAGGTTTTACTGTTGGTAATTGAAAACACGCATCACTCGAAAAAACTAAGAAATTTCGAAATACTTCCGTTTCATCCAGATTTGGAAAATGTCAATCTGTTTATTGGTGTAAATATAACATGAAACTAAAATCAGATAATATGCGAAACCTTGAAAATTTCGTCGTCCTGGATCGGGAATCGAACACCCGTCACCCGGATAGCGCCCGGGAATGCTAATCACTACACCACCCAGAACGATCAAGTTTCAAGTTTCCGCTGATTTGAATGTAACCATCGCAGGATTCGCTAGCCAAAGCAACCGGCGTTCACATGTAGCTAATCTGGAGATTTTAATCGATTCCCGTGATTGGCCCGGAGGCGCAGAATATCTATGAATGAAATATGGGAGTACACCATTGTACAACACAAATTTGAAAGATGTGAATCCTTTTATTGGTGTAAATAAGACTTAGATCGTAAGTCAGGTAATATCCGGAAACTCGAAATTTTAGTCGTCTGGGAGCGAGAATCGAACCCGCTTCTTCCAGATAGAGCCGGAATATACTAACCACTACATCCCCCAGGACGGCCAAGTTTGAAGTTTCCGTTTAATTGGAATATAACTATCACAGGATCCGCTAACCGAAATAACCGGCATTCATATATAGCGAATCTTGAGGTTTGGTTTTATTTCATTCCCGTGATTTGCGCATATGAGAAAATCACCGGAAGGAATTAAGACATTGCACAAATTTGTATTGTAAAATGCTGTAATACCGTATTTCTCCACTTTCTATGTTCCTGTTCGAAATGCACTAAACTTTGCTGCAGGCAATGCGGTAAAAATTCACTGCAAAATACTCGTCCTCGAAACGGGTAAACATAATACATATGTTAAGCTTGACTTGCCTCAAAAATTACAAACACTGAAAAATTACATAGAAATTTTAAAGTCTGCGTTTGAAATTTTATCATTTAGAAATATTCCAAATACGTCTCCTCCATGTCATTTCGGCATGCTTTTGAATTCCATCTATCTTCACAAGTTTTTCTTCTTCTGGATTCATACCTGTTCCTTGTATCCAGTCTAACATTTCAGTTGTCCTTCAATGTTGCTTTCCGCCCAATTCAATTTCATATGTATTACACTGATCAGGTTTCCATCTTTGTCCTTTTGCTGATCAACGAGATTATGTTTTTGTCTTTATCAGTTGCACCAATCATGAATCTCTCCATGCTTCTTTCAGCTGTGTACACCCGTTGCTTGTATTTTATATTTAAAGCCCATGTCTCGGCTACACATATAATCTGCTCAAATCTGTTTCAGCGCTGATCCATGCCGATGTTCCATACGTAGGAACTGCAAGGGTGCACTTATCCTTTAAGACATAACGACATATTTCTCTTGAAAAGCGCAGTGTTTCTTTAAAAGCTCTCCAAACGAGTTTTATGCCCAGATTAATATTTTCATCAACGTGACCCTTGCCTGATGTCTGCTCTACCAGGTAATATATAGGTATCGGTCACCTCGAAAGTTTCCCCATGAATCGTGAAGTCTTCGTGCCTTGTAAAAGCATTGTACATCAATTATGTCTTCTGAAATTTGAGTTTTAATCTCACTTCCTTTCTCTTCTCAGCAAGTTCGTGGATTATACCGTGCAGCTCTGTAGTAGTTGTTGCAAAAATGACTATATCATCAGCAAAACGAAGATGAGTTATATAATCTCCATTGATCTTTATTCCTTTTTTCCCAGTTCAATGACTGAAAGGCATTCTGTAATGAGGTCCTAGAGTATTGGAAGTATGGTGACACTTTGTCTCACCCCTTTCCAATTTTTATTGGCTGTATCCTCAAGTAGCCGAACTTCTGTATTTGCATTTCGCAGATGTTTTTTATGTAATCATTTTTTTTGATTGGAGGTTTAACGACCACCGTGAGCAACTCAATAGGCTATAAGCAGTCGCCCGTCCCTAATATAGGGTCACTGGTTCCAAGGAAGGAGAGAGAGCCAGTGCCGTAAGACAAACACAACATCCATGCCTCACCGGGATTCGAACCCGGACCCCTTACTGACGAATTATCACAGGCCAGCGCCTTAGACCACTGCGCCGCCGGGGCGGCAATCATTTTTGTGAACTCAACCTTTCACTTCATTTCTTTTTATTTCAAAGATTTAGCGGTAGGCGTAATTTATCAGTGGTGAACCCAAGTATCAAGTTATAAAACCTAATATTTCGAAATAATTCCATAATGTACCTCACATTAGTTTTAGACGTTTCGTCAATAGCAGGAAAAATGCATGATTTTTGTAAAAGTTCGATGACGCTCGAATAATCTTCCGCGGAATCTTGTTTTCTATATATCCATTCATTTCATGGGATCACTACAAGAAATAAAGTGGGGAAGTAGTTACAAATGTTTTGACTACAAAGCAAATTCTTAAGCCAAAAAAACACATGTTTCTCCAATAAAATGCTTATTTTTAGTGAAGTATATTAAAATGTTGATCCTAATGTTTTATGCATAAACGGGTAAACCCAATCAGCTTCCGAAAAAGCGTGTGTGAATCAGTGATCCTGAAAACTTAGGAGGGCACACTGTTAAACGATCTCTTACATTTCAAATAAAGAAATTGGCATAGCTACAGTGCGCAAAATTGTGTGAAGTAGACATCTCAGGTTCCTATTTAACTGAAACAAATATAAAGTGTGAAATCCTGAGTGTTTTCAAGAAAGCTTTTACTGGGTATATATAAGCGAAACCTTAGTTTTGGGTATTTCTAGTACATAACCTTAAGAATTACACAAATGCACGCAAAAACACTTGCAAACGTTAAACATCATTGTAAAACTGTGGATGCCTCCAAAAAAGAGAAAAATATAGGTAGGATGACTCGTCAATTGAGTTTCTCAGAATGTATTTCGTTTGAAAAACAACCACAAGGCAGCGCGCATGAATAATTTGTTTTTTTGTTTTCAGGCAGTATTCATTTTTTTTATTTTATATCTTCCTTTTTTGATATAATTCCATTCTAAACTCTAGGTTATGGATTTCGGTGCGATTTCATATTTTTAACATACACTGCTGAAAATATTTAGGAGAAAATCGGACCTTTGCGACATCATGGCAGCTAGCTCTCTCATACGTTTCTGAAACATGAAAAATGTAAGTCGAGTATAACGTAGACAGCAGAATCATCTATATAATTATGCAAAGTAGTGTCTGCAACGTCGAAATAAATAAATCATAGATTGGTATAAGAATGTAGGTTTTCCCGGTGCCACTTTATTCTGTTGCTTTCATCATAGCATTTCTTTTCTTGAAGTCTTGGATTCTAACTCTGTTTCAAAAGCATGATTTACCGCAATAAAAGGTGTTCAGAGCTGTCTACTGGAGGAAATTAAGGCTGACACAGTGGGTGGTAGAAGAATCGGCTCTAGTGTCACGAAGTGTCATCTTCTGAGAGTGGACAAGATTTTAAAATTAAGTTTGTTTGGACAGTAGGAAATGCTACTCTACGCCAGCGGGAGTTTCTGTTGGATAACAGGACGTAGTTTGTCAACACACCCTATCTCTAATAGCTTTCATGATGATGCTCGTTTTGCACGTAGACCAAGCGTATGTGTTCTGTTAAACGGACCACACCGCACGACCCGGAGAAAGTGGGTTGACAAACACAGTAGTTGGAGACAGCACGACTAGAGACAAGTTCTCGTCTTTGACGAGTTGAGTCTGACAATCGACGAGTTCTTATCTAGAGGGAACCCGACACACGAAGTTACCCAGCGTTTTCTCTGGAAACAGCATTTTACGGAGGACAACGGTTGACACTCTTCAAGAAGTTAGTATGCTACAACGAACGCAATCATGTGTCATCGGACAAGATAGTTTTAAGAACCAGAGACATAGAGACGATATTCTGTAACCTATTGTCATGCCGAACGCTGCAGACGTCAATGATTCGTTTCTTTCTATGGACGAAAACGTTCGACATCATAGAGATCGGCTAGTGACAACTATTCAAGAGTAGGGAATTGAACGTGTAGAGTTGCCAGTATGCTCCACTAATTTAATGGAACATGCCTTGGACGCATTTGGCAGACGCATTACAGCTCTCTTCGTGAAGAGGAGACAGCTCTTTGGTAGGAGTGGTGAAGATATACCAAAAAACCCTTGATAACTTCCTCAGTTCCATGTCTCATAGGTTTGCAGCGGTCTTAGCTGTTTGATTGGACAAGGCTCACACACTTTCTAAGTATAGATCAGTTAGAGTCTCAAAAAGTAATTTTGCACTGGTGTAGAGATATGTTTATTATCATATAGCATATTGCATCATGCGCGTTGAATATTATATTGCAAAAAATCTTGCTGTGATATGCTCTTTGTTACACATATTACTGAATATCCTCCTGTATCCTACGTAACAATAATATTTGGTATTTTGTTAGTCGATCCTTTCAGCTTTTCGAAGAGTATCCTTCTCTCTCCTCCGGAAACTGGATTGAAAAAAAAGTGTGAGACATTGCAGGGGGACTCATATGTTGTCAAGCCGTGAAATAGATATAAGACAAGATAAAGAATTTTCTTTTTAACACCTTGATCGTTCCTTGACTGTACATCATTTGTCTCCGTGTCTTAAGAAAACTCTATTTCGATAGATTATGGAATAAAAATACGTATTAAATTGAAGTTTCAACCACGGAGGGGAAAGCAAGGCCTGAGTGTTGCGGTTTGGAAACCTCACTGTTTTTTCTTCTGGATTTTCGTATTAGGTGTAGTCAGCTCTCAAGTAAATGTATTCTGCACAATTTACCAGTTTGGAGTTTTAGAATTTTAAAATTTACCCTGCATGCAATCTGTTGACCTTAGAACTAACACAAAAAATAAAAATTACCCATTTTATTGAAGACATTTCGTACGTTGCAGTGAACGAATTTATTCAGAAAACTATATCATTCTTCATGAAGCGATTTCAGTTTTCCAGAAATTTAGATACAAAATCACAGTTCCTACCTATTATAGCGAGTTTCAACCGATATTATGATCTCCCACACAGTATCCCGCAGGATCTACGCCGATATGTGCATCAGAATGTGCAACTAAAAACATAAGGCATACTAGCTGTTCATTTGAAGCAATAACAAAGATCTCTCCGTAAAAAAAAAAAAATATGTTAATATGAAGAAACCCTCTTTTTTTTTAAGTTTCGAACAACTTATGAAATTTTCTTAATATCAAATGTCTTTATATTTTTTTAAAAATTTTAGTAATTTGAAAAATATGTTGAAAAAAATTATAAGAAAAAATCTCTGAGTTGTTTCAAACTCTGACATGAAAGTTATCAAATCAGGCAGACATCTCTGAACTGATTGTTTGTCATGTAACATTTCTCACATCAGGAAAAATCTTCGCCCTAAAGCGGGAATCGAACCTGGGTCCACCGTTTACCGTTCGATCATCCTATTCCTTACACAACCCATGACGACAACTGAAATACTTGGGACTTTGTAGTCCTGGGTGATGTAACGGATAGCATGCTCGAACGATTATCGGGAGATGGATGCGGATACGACTCCCTTCCAGAGCGATGAAATTTTCAAGTTTTCTGATGTGATTGGTATTATGTGTATGAGCAACAGGAAATTCAGAGATCTCTGACTGCTGTGTATTTATCATGTCGTATTTTCTACGTATTTTGAGAAGAATGTTTCTTCCACACTATGAAACTTATGTCTTTTGAAGTCGGCGAAATACGGAGAAAATTTAATTTGAAATTGAAGAGTGTTAATTAGCACTTTATGGTGTGGCCAACTGAATATCCCATATGTAAGTGAAAATGCAATTTGAATGTGCAATTCTTCATTTTACATTGCGTTTCAGGTTTAGAAATTTTACAGTGAGTGCAAATAACAGGCAAAAAGATATAATGTAAAGTGTAGTTTACCCTTATGTCTAAGTACTTTTAGCTGAGTTTACATGTAATTAGACCTCACAGGTTGTTAAATTAGATTTAATATAAGTTCTTATTTCTTATACTTTTTTTAACTTAGTGCCTCTGAATTTTAACGTCTTATTTGATATCTTTGTCTACTTCTTAGATTACATTTTCAATATGTTTTTAAAAGTAATAGCACAAAGAGTTTGCGCATGCGGTCAAACTGCGGTTTCTTTCCAGATTGTTTATAGAAGGAATGTTTAACCCCTGCTTTTCTCTTTACGTTTTTAAACCCACTTTGGAGCTGCAGTTTATTTGCAGTTATCATGATCATCACGCCGGGCATCAAGATGTTTTCTGGACAACAGCCTCCTCTGGCTTGCACTATGGAGACCATGCGAGGTGTATCCAGTGTCTCATGTTGTTTGAGGGGAATAAATAAACCGATCGTAACCTTTCTTCGTCGTTGCACTTAAATACTGAATTCCAAGCATTTGGACTGTGGTCACAGTGCCCAACAGAAGATGGTGGAAGACATCGGGTATCGGAAACTGTCTGCAAAGTTGGTACCTAGGCAGTTGGTATTCGGTTTGAAGGATAGAAGAGTGGAAATCTACTCTGATCTGCTGGAAGCGTTTGAAACCAATGAAGACACGCTTGTTTTCAGTCTGGTGACAGAGAATGACATGTCGGCGTATCTTTACGATTCAGAAACGAAGAATCAATATATGGAATAGAGTTTCACGACTTCACCAAGTTCTATGAATTTCAAGATGCAGCGATCTGCGCAGAAGTTCACGGTGACTGTTTCTCGGAATGACAGGGGTGTCCTTCTCCTTGATTTTCTGGAACGTGGCCGTACCGTAACCAGCGAGTGGTACACTGAGGCACTCAAAAGTCTTAGAGAAACCATAAAGAGGAACAGAACAAACAAGTATTTAAAAGGCATCTACATTCACCATGACAATGCAAGACCACACACATCTTTAGCAATAAATCATCGATCATCAAATAAGGCTTTCCAATGATCCTCCATCCACGCTACAACAATCATCTGAGGCCCTCCTGCTTCCACTTTTTCGGTACAATGAATGACACTTTCCGTGGTCAACAATAAAATGACACAGACGAGGCGAAAGCGACTGTGCAGAAGTGGGTACAGCAATCCACACCTGATTCTTTAAAAGATGATGCTACAGTTGGGTTCAACTACGGCACAAAGTCATATTTTGCTATGGAGACAATGTCAAGTAGCACTTTTGTATAGAGAAAAAGTTACTCTACCAACATGTGCAATTTGAAATACCTCTGTCACTTTATAAAAGAAGTCATGCCCACTTTTGCATTACTTTCGGTATAACTCTCAAATATATATACATATATACGAATGTATGGGATGTAAGGTCAGGTGATGCGTAACATCACAGCTTCTCCTTGACAAATGTCAACCCCGCCTTCTCGTGGTGCATCCTGTTCACACTAAAGGGGCTCTGACGACCGCCAATAGCGGTATAACTATACCATCGGGATCAGAGGAAATGCTATCCCACACTCACCAACCCGCTTGGCCAGCGTGGTGAGTTATGGCCAAACACCTCCAAAATGACTCTACAACTTAAATCTTGGCCCTCAGTCTCCGGCAGCTGGAATGTACCTGGCCAAGGCAGCGGCCAGTGCGACATGAAGGCAGAGGGTGCTAAGAATCCCCGGAGGACTGGACTAGGCTGCCATTTGATGCTGACCTTGGCTACCTACAACGGACGCTCCCTATCTTCTGATTCAAGGCTTCTTGAATTGGAAGAGGAACTACAAAGGATCAAGTGGGACATCGTCGGGCTAAGTGAGGTAAGGAGAAAAGGAGAAGATCTCATTGAACTGAAAAGTGGACATCTCTTCTATTATCGTGGGACAGATACTGGTAGAACTAGTGGTGTTGGATTTATAATAAACAAGAAACTGAAGGATAAAGTGGTAGAAGTTGAAAGTTCCTCTGACAGAGCTGCACGACTCGTTATCCAACTATCGAGAAGATACCAGGCTCAGATTATTCAAACTTATGCACCCACCACAAGTCATCCTGAAGAAGAAATTGAAGAATTTTATGAGGAAATTCGTCATCTAAATAATAAAGGTAAGCAGCACTTGAAGATAATTATGGGAGATTTCAATGCAAAAATAGCGCAACGGCAACAGAATGAAACTTCAGTAGGTAAATTCGGTCACGGCAACAGAAACCAGCGTGGAAATACTCTCGTTGAGTTTGCAGAGGCAGAAGGATTTTTCATCTTGAATTCCTTTTTCAAGAAAAAGCCACACAGGAAATGGACATGGAGACATCCAATTGGGACGACAAGTGAAATTGATTTTATTATGTGTAACAAAAAATTCGTCATCGAAGACTGCAGTGTGCTGAACAAGTTCAACACAGGTAGTGACCATAGATTGGTGAGATGTAAGATGCACCTCAACACTAAACTGGAACGTGGCAAGCTCATAAGACAAACAAAATGTATTGACATAACCAACCTTAAAAAACACCATAATACTTTCAAGTTGGAACTGAAGAACAGATTCTCTGCTTTAGAAGGCCTAACATCGGAAGAAGTGGATATTTCGGAAGTTAACAGAAAAGTAACCAAAGCTCTTATGGAAACAGCAACAAAATTAGCTGGGTCTAAGAACAAGTTGCATGTGAACAAATTATCAGAAAAAACCAAAATGTTGATGCAAAAAAGAAGAGAGATGAGGACAACTAAAGAAGATGTGACTTCCAAAGTGGAATATATAGAGCTATGCAAGACAGCACGAAAAAGTATCACTGAAGACGTAAGGAAATTCAACTGTGAGCTAGTGAGGAAAGCAATTGAAAACAACCAAAGCCTAAAGATAGCAAAGGGGCATCTCAGTAAGGGAAGAAAACAGATTATGGCTCTGAGAAAAGAAGATGGTTCTATAACAAGAAATAGAGCAGAAATTTTGACAAGAGTGAAAGATTTCTACTCCAAATTATATGAAAGGGATGATACATGTACTCCAGACACCATGAAAGGTACCAGTACCAGAGTTCTTCCAGTCCTTCCAGCAGAAGTTGCACATGCAATCAAGAACATGAAGAGGGGAGAAGCTCCAGGAGAAGATGGAATTACTGTAGACATCATACAAGAAGCAAGTGGAGAAATCGAAACAGTACTCGCCCAAATTTTCACTCGATGCCTTAATGAAGGGACAATTCCTGAGGATTGGAACAATGCTACAATGATCCTGCTACATAAAAAAGGTGACATTGAGGATCTCAGGAACTACAGACCTATCAGCCTCCTATCAGTGGTTTATAAAATCTTCACTAAAGTTCTTTCACACCGCTTGAAGGTAACACTGGACATGGCTCAACCGAGAGAACAAGCTGGATTCAGGAGTGGCTACAGCACAATAGATCATATCCACGTACTGAGAGAACTAATTGAAAGAGCGAGGGAATATGAACTTCCATTGTGCATGGCTTTTATCGATTATGAAAAAGCCTTTGATTCGGTGAAACCATCAGCAGTTACCACGGCTCAGAAATCCTGCGGTATTGAAGATGCATACATTAATATTATTAATAACATCTATGAAAATGCAAGTGCAAAGATTCGGCTGTTTGAAAATACAACACACATAAAAATTGGAAAGGGAGTGAGACAAGGTGACACCATATCTCCGAAGCTCTTTAATGCCACATTGGAAAATGTCTTTCAATCACTGAACTGGGAAAACAAAGGGATAAAGATTAATGGAGATTATCTAACCCACCTTCGTTTTGCTGATGACGTAGTCATTTTTGCAACTACCCCATCAGAGCTGCAGAGTATGATTCAGGAACTTGCTGACAAGAGTAAAGAAGTGGGATTAAAAATGAACTTTCAGAAGACAAAAGTGATGTTCAATGCTTTTACAAGAAATGAAGATTTATCGATTGATGGAGAAAAACTGGAGATAACAGATACGTATGTTTATCTTGGACAGCAGATATCAAGTGAGGGTCACATTGATGAAGAAATTAATCTGCGTACAAAACTTGCCTGGAGAGCTTTTGGAAGAAACAGCATAATTTTCAAGAGCAATATGCCATTATGTCTTAAAAGAAAAGTGTTTGATCAATGCATCCTTCCAGTGCTTACGTATGGTGCAGAGACGTGGACCTTAACTAAAAGAGACATACAAAGGCTGCAGACAACTCAAAGAAGCATGGAGAGGTGCATGCTTGGTATAACCAGGAGAGATAAGAAGAGGAACTCGTGGATCCGAAAAATGACGAGAGTGGAAGACATCGTGATCAGAGTTAAATCCCTGAAATGGCAATGGGCTGGACATACTGCCAGAAGGACAGACCATAGATGGACAGCCGAAATTTTAGATTGGATTCCAAGGGACAGGAAAAGACCCAGAAAAAGACCACATGGGAGATGGGTGGATGAAATTCGTAAATATGCGGGAGTGACATGGAGGAGACTGGCACAAGACAGACCGTTGTGGAGGAAACTTGGGGAGGCCTTCGTCCAGCAGTGGATTGATAATGGTTGACGATGATGATGATGATGATACGAATGTATTTATTAAATCTCCTTGACAAATGTCAATCCCGCCTTCTCGTGGTGCATCCTGTTCCCACTAAAGGGGCTCTGACGACCGCCGTTAGCGATATATCTATACCACCGGGATAAGACGAAATGCTATCGCACACTCACCAATCCGGTTGGCCAGCGTGGTGAGTTATAGCCAAACCACTTCAAAATGACTCCACTACTTAGATCTTGGCCCTCAATCTCCGGCAGCTGGAGTGTACTTGGCCAAGGCAGCGGCCAGTGCGACATGAAGACAAAGGGTGCTACGAATCACCGGACGACCGGACTAGGCTGCCATCTGATGCTGACCTTGGATACGTATAATGGACACTCCCTATCTTCTGATTCAAGGTTTACTGAATTGGAAGATGAACTACAAAGGATCAAGTGGGATATCATCGGGCTAAGTGAGATAATATAAAAGGAGAAGATCTCATTGAACTTAAAAGTCGACATATCTTCTACTATCGTGGGACAAGATACTGGCAGAACTAGTGGTGTTGGATTTATAATAAACAAGAAACTAAAGGATAAAGTTGTAGAAGTTGAAAGTTACAGAGCTGCACGACTCGTTATCCAACCCTCAAGAATATACCAGGGTCAGATTATTCAAACTTATGCACTCATCACAAGTCATCCTGAAGAAGAAATTGAAGAATTTTATAAGGAAATTCGTCATCTAAATAATATAGGCAAGCAGCACTTGAAGATAATTACGGGAGATTTCAATGCAAAAATAAGGCAACGGCAACAGAATGAAACTTCAGTAAGCAAATTTGGTCACGGCAACAGAAACCAGCGTGGACATACTCTCGTAGAGTTTGCAAAAGCAGCAGAGTTTCTCATCATGAACTCTTTTTTCAAGAAAAAGCCGCAAAGGAAATGGTCATGAAGGCTACCTAATGGATGGACAAGTGAAATTGATTTTATTATGTGTAACAAGAAATTTGTCATGGAAGACTGCAGTGTGCTGAACAAGTTCAACACAGGTAATGACCATAGAATGGTAAGATGTAAAATGCACCTTAATGCTAAACTTGAGCGTAGCAAGCTCATAAAACCAACAATGTGTATTGATATGACCTACGTTAAAAAGCAGCATAATATCTTCAAATTCGAACTGAGGAATAGGTTCTCTATTTTATAAAGTCTAACATCGCTGAAGTTAACAGAAAAGTAACCAAAGCTTTTATGGAAACAGCAACAAAATTAGCTGGGTCTAAGAAAAAGTTGCATGTGAACAAATTATCAGGAAAAACCAAAATTTTGAAGTAAAAAAGAAGAGAGATGAGGACAACTAAAGAAGATGTGACTTCCAAAGTGGAATAAATAGAGCTATGCAAGACAGTACGAAAATGTATCACTGAAGACGTAAGGAAATTCAACTGGAACTAGTGAGGAAAGCAATTGAAAACAACCAAAGTCTAAAGATAGCAAAGCGACATCTCAGTAAGGGAAGAAAACAGATTATGGCACTGAGAATAGAAGATGGTTCTGTAACAAGAAATAGAGGCAAAATTTGAACAAGAGTGAAAGATTTCCACTCCAAATTATATGAAAGGGGTGATACATGTACTCCAGACATCATGGAAGGTACCAGTACCAAAGTCCTTCCACTTATCCCAGCAGAAGTTGCATATGCAATCAAAAACATGAATCAGGGAAAACCACAAGGAGAAGATGGAATTAATGTAGACATCATACAAGAAGCAAGTGGAGAAATTGAAACAGTACTCACCCAAGTTTCCACTCGATGGCTTAGTAAAGGGAAAATTCCTGAGGATTGGAACAATGCTACAATGATCCTGTTACATAAAAAAAGGTGACATTGAGGATCTCAGGAACTACAGACCTATTAGCCTCCTATCAGCGGTTTATAAAATCTTCACTAAAGTTCTTTCACACCGCTTGAAGGTAACACAGGACATGGCTCAACCAAGAGAACAAGCTTAATTCAGGAGTGGCTACAGCACTATAGATCATGTCCACGTACTCAGAGAACTAATTGAAAGAGCGAGGGAATATGAACTTCCATTGTGCACGGCTTTTATTGATTATGAAAAGACCTTTGATTCAGTGAAACCATCAGCAGTTACAATGGCTTTGAAATCCTGCGATATTGAAGATGCATACATATATATTATTAATAACATCTATGAAAATGCAAGGGCAAAGATTCTTCTGTTTGAGAATACAGCACACATAAAATTTGGAAAGGGAGTGAGACAAGGTGACACCATATTTCATAAGCTCTTTAATGTCACATTGGAAAATGTCTTTCAATCACTGAACTGGGAAAACAAAGGGATAAAGATTAATGGAGATTATCTAATTCATCTTCGTTTTGCTAATGACGTTGTCATTTTTGCAACTACCCCATCAGAGCTGCAAAGTAAGATCCAGGAACTTGCTGACAAGAGTAAAGAAGTGGGATTAAAAATGAACTTTCAGAAGACAAAAGTGATGCGCAATGCTTTCCCAAGGAATGAAGATTTGTCGATTGATGGAGAAAAGCTGGATATTACAGATGCATACGTTTATCTTGGACAGCAGATATCAAGTGAGGGTCACATTGATGAAGAAATTAATCTGCGTATAACACTTGCCTGGAGAGCTTTTGGAAAAAAACAGCATGATTTTCAAGAGCAATATGCCATTATGTCTGAAAAGATAAGTGTTTGATCAATGAATCCATCCAGTGCTTACGTATGGTGCAGAGACGTGGACCTTTACTTAAACAGACATACAAATGCTGCAGACAACTCAAAAAAGCATGGAGAGGTACATGCTTGGTGTAACCAGGAGAGATAAGAAGAGGAACTCGTGGATACAAAAAATGACAAGAGTGGAAGACATCATGATCAGAGTAAAATCCCTGAAATTGCCATCGGATGGACATACTGCCAGAAGAACAGACCATCGATAGACAGTCGAAATTTTAGATTGGACCAAGGGGCAGGAAAAGATCCAGGAGAAGACCACATGTGAGATGAGTGGATGAAATTCGAAAGTATGCGGGAGTAACTTGGAGGAGACTGGCCCAAGACAGACCGTTGTGGAAGAGGCTTGGAAATACCTTCGTCCAGCAGTGGATAGATAATGGTTGAAAATGATGATGATGATATATGAAAAGTGCCAAACATTTGTGACGCAAACCATTTTGAATTAATTCACGTTTAGTCTATTATCAGAAAAACGTATGTAGGATTATATAGGGTGTCCATAATGTAATAAAACCTTTGCTATTTAGATCCTTCTGTAAGTTGATCTAACAACCGGAATGACAACATTTTTGGTAGAGACAGTATTATAGATACATAGGGGAAAATGTTCCTCGAAAACGATTTTTAGCTCAAAAAGCAGCCGATAGCGGAAAATAGTGATGTAAATTTAAAGCAAAGCGTGAAAATTAACAGAAAAAGGTAACAAAGACGAAACTGAATTTAAAAGTTCCCTCCGTGTATTGTACGTAGGAAAACACACCAACAAAATATGTCATATCAATTTAATTTACCTTAGGAATTACTGCAGTTACCGTAGCGTATGCTAATTTGCATAGATATTGAGCATTTATGTCATCAAGCGAAGATAATGATGATAACCGTGAAATTTCTTATCTTAGCTACATTCAATGTCAGGGCGTATATCCATAGATATATCCTAATTTTCTCAGAAAAATTAAGTGCTGCGAACTTTCCAAAATTAGCTGAGAAATGAGAATAGTTTTGTTGAGGTGTAAATATTGTATTAAAGAGTTTGATAAACAAAGATATCTGCCCAAACAAGGGAAAAACATTCATTACAAATCGTTCTGGTCAACAGAAAGAGGTGCATGACTTTGGTTTTCCAAATATGACATCAAATAAATTGAGAATATTATATTCACCCAAGACTCCATCGTTAGAGACAAATAGGAATATGTGTGTACTACACTAAAAATCCTAAGACAGCCGCCTATACCCAGAGTCAAAGCACTTACGGCTTTTCAAATATCGTTTTGCCTGTATTTAAAGAAAAATTGAACTGATTCGAGTTTATTGAACACTATGAGAGAGAGTACTATTACTAAATACTGATGAAAGATAATAATTGAAGCTTATTGCACCCATATTCAGGCTCATTTTTAGTACAATATGCTTAAAAAGCAAATTACAAATATTTGTTTACCCAATATCGATTTAGCTTACCTTGATACACAGTGAGGTTTTCTTCATTTCGCGTTTAAAATTTTCATCTAATAAATTTCAAAATTTTCACAACATGGCTCACATTCATTTCGGCTGTTTTGTTTGCACATATGAAATAAATCTCTTCAGAAGCACCGGCAACCGAATAGTCGTGGTGGGTCCTCTCTCGGTCATCATACTTTGATCTTCACTAAACATTTACTTATCTACACTGGCGGAAAGTAAGAAAAGAACACAAAGAAGGAATTGGCGGACGATCATTAAATTTATATATGTGAATTGGGTTGAGTTTACATAGGTGTGATGATAATTTCGGGACCAACCGGTGTGCGCTTACGCCACAGCACGGCAAAATATGCAAATTATCATCGGTGGTATTTAAGGAGTACGGCGAAATGAATGTAATCAGTCGTCGGCGTACGGACACATGCGAAGACCCTGAAGATGCTGCAATGCCTTAACATGGAAGACGAGTACAATTTTAGCAGTTATCGGACTTTGAGCGAGGTCGTCCTCTCGGACTCCGCGAGGCCGGTTGGTCTTGTCGTCGTATTGCGGAGCGAATTGGACACGAAGTATCGGTGGTGGTATGGTGGTGGCGTAGATAGTCCGAGGAACATTCTCACACGAGAAGAGGTAGAAACCTGGGTCACAGACGGACTCATGAGCTGACCGACCGACGCATAAGAAGAGCAGCGTTGTTAAGCAGAACATCCACTTAGACGCAAATTCGAGCTGCCGTTGCTCCTGAGGTGACTGTGCGAACAATACACAACCGTCTACTGGATGCAGGACTACGTTCACGTGTGCCTGTGGCATGTGTACTTCTGACTCCAGCCCACCGTCAGGAACGGGTGCAGTGGTGTCGCAAGGTCTGCACTGGAAAAAGCAATTGCGATATGTCGTGTTCAGCGATGAAAGCAGATTCTGCTTGGGAGCCTCCGATGGCCTTTTGCCTGTTCGCAGACTCACAGGAGAGCGTCTCCACCACTCTTGCATCCGCCAGTGACATACTGGGCCTACACTTGGTCTCCTGGTGTGAGGAGCGCTCAGCTATCACTTCCGTACAAAACTAGGGTTTGTACCGAGTAAGTTAAACAGCACCTCCTACATCAACAACATCATTCAGCCCGTTGTTGTGCCATTTGTAAGGTCGGTCCATCGTGGTGATTTGCAGCAAGATAACGCACGCCCACACACGGCACGTGCAACGCAAAATGTACTTCAGGGTGTGAGACAACTTCAATGGCCTGCACGTTCCCCGGATTTGTCCCCCATTGAGCACGTGTGGGGTGTTATGGGACAACGACTTATCCGGTCTCCACGGCCAGCCACGACCATCCCCGATTTACCCGTCCAGGTTGATGATGCTTGTAACTCAACACCCCAAACTTACATCCAACATCTGTACGACAGACTCCATGCCAGAATTGCACAGTGTATCGCAGTTCATGGCGGTTCAACGTCGTACTAACCATGTTACATGGAAATGTTATTTTTCAGTTTACCAGCAAATACAGCTGTATTTTGCCATATTGTTTTGATCACGTTATCCTCTGTATTCCGTTATTAGGCTGTATAAATTTCGTTGGAATCAGACGTCTCCTTCTTGGTGTTCTTTTTTTCAATTTCCGCTAGTGTATAAGTGTCACACAACCATCCAGGATCTCGTAAGTTTTCTGAAATGAATATATTGCAGCATTATTTTTATTGTAGCCAATTTTTATACAAAATTTGTAAATTAGTTTTTTCCTAAACCTTTCGGTTCCTAATATTTACATGTGACCTGCATTATTTACAAGATAAAATCACAGTGTTCAATATTTCATTAACAAAATTCATTTAATTCAAAACTTATCTGTTCATATTTTTGTAATTTCTAATCCAAATAAAAATTTAGAAAATCTCCCTTACGGAGGGCCAATTATAAAATCGTTGCTATTGTAGACGCTTATTCAATTGTCAGAACTCACTCCATTTTTGTGTGTCAGTACAGTAGCATTTCTGTCATATTCTCACAATATAAATTTGTCATACAGAGTTGAATAATTAATAGAATAACAGTTATTATTAGTAGAATAACTGTGTGATAGTTTTGTTTCTCCTTTGTCCTAATGAAAGTCTCCACATGCTTCAAAGGGAAAAGTCATAATTTTTTTTCCGCGGGAAGAAAAACTTAGGTTTAAATGATATATATCAGTTTTAAAATTCCCACCTTAAATTGATAATTTTTCCTGCTGACCAGCAACAAACTTTTATGGAAATCCTATCTGAATTAAGAATAGGAGTCTAATGTATGTTTTCAGACAGGTAAAACGGCATCAGCGTTTTATGTGCTAAAATTCAAACGAAAGTCACCAAAACAACAAATTGTATGTTAGTTGTGCAACTTATTTCTCGGTACCTAACCGCAGAGCCATCATATAATATCGGCAAATGAAAATAGCTGTGAGCGATAACGGTTATTGCAGCGCCATCCAACAGCTTTCCAGGCAACACTAACCTCACAAAGCTGTAGTGAGGGAAGGTACCAAAGTTGATGGTGAAAGCAATGTCGTTCGGGAAGCAACATTTGAGGCGCTGCTCCTGTTTGTGTTTCAGCTGAAAAAAGGATAGCGAAAGCCTAGAAAATGATATGTGCTGCTTTGGGTGAGGCTGCTGTGTCCTGCAGCACGTGTAAGAAATGGTTCCAGTAGTTTGAGCAGGGAACTTTCTATAACCGTGATCCAGAACGTCTGGCGCAAGCGCAGAAAGTTGCGATGAGCAACTGGAACAACGGTTGGACGCGAATCCCTGTGTCACACAGCTAGAGCTCGACCAGAAACTCGGAGTAACATGGCAAGCCATTGCAAAGTGCCTGCACAAGCTTGGACGGATTCACAAGGAGGGCCGTTGGGTGCCCCACCAACTCACAGCTACGAACAACTCTAGGCGCTACGATGTTGATGTGTCCTTGCTTTCCAGATTCAAGAAGAAGGATTTCCTCCACAAGATTTTGACCTGTGATGAGAAGTGGATCCTCTACGATAACTCTAACCGGCGCAAATTGTGGGTTTGTCCAATTCAGCCTACCACCAGTACCGCCAAACCGAATATCCATGTCAGGAAGTTGTTGCTGTGCATATGGTGGGATCAGAGCGGTGTCGCACACTATGAGTTGTTCAAACCGGGTGAAACGTCAATGCTGAGCGTTATTGTCAGCAACTCATTCATGTGAGTGACGCAATGGAGGCGAAAAGCCGATACACCGGCAAGAGGAGAAGATCGGTCCTGTTGCTTCAAGATAACTCGGGTCCTGACACCGCGAAATCGACTTAAAATACGGTCACCTACCTGGAATGGGGGTTGTAACACATATACGTTTGATATTAATACATAAAGGACACGTTGAATACCTTCTTTTGTGTGGGATCGATCTACACCCTGTTAAATACGATCTACACCTCGTTAAAGTGTAAATTACTTAATACTTCATTTCAAGATCAATTTACAAATGATAAAGTTCATAAAGGACCCTCCTTCAATTTAAACGGCTTTTCCTGAAACTTTCAGATTTCAGGAAGGCTGTTTACTTTGCTTAAAACATTGTTCATGTTGTACCTACTGGAAAAGAACACCTATAAATATATACGGATTTCATTACTAATTTTGCTTCCTTACTCTAACTGAAACTTTAGTTTCCCTACGTTATGTAGGATGAAGTGCAAAATAGTCGAGAATATACATTCAAGCAATATTGGACAAGATATTATATGTTAAGGGTGCCCGATAGGAAAGTGACACGTCTCGCTTAGCCAAAGAAAGACAAATATCTGCCTTCCTGAAATCTGAAAGTTTCAGGAAGGCCGTTTTCATAACATGTATGCATATGCACAACATGCTAAAACGACTTTGAACACGTTCACCTAAATGGAATGGGGGTTCCAACAAGCATGCATCTATCTGTTCAGACATTTGAACAATGACACGGAAGGCCGTGTCAGCTACTTATGTGTGTGAGTGACGCAATGGAGGCGAAAAGACCATACACCGGCAAGGGGAGAAGATTAGTCCTGTTGCTTCAAGAAAACGCGCGTCCTCACACCGCGAAAACGACTTTAAATACGATCACCGACCTAGGACGGGATATTTTTTACCACCCGGCGTATTCTCCAGACTTCGCCCCGTCGGATTATCAACTCGTTCGTTCCCTAAAACATCACCTGTGTGATACGCACTTTACTTCTGTCGAGGAAGTCCACCCAAGTATCTATGACTTTATCAACTCGAAACATCCCTCTGTTTTTCGCAGTCACCTTCGGCAGCTCCCTGATCGATGGCTCAAATGTATTCAACAAAACGGTGATAATTTTCTTGCTTAGGTACGTCTTTGATTTTCTATAATTTGCTGTCAACCTATCGTGCCTGTGGCCGAGAATTAAGTTGCACACCTAATACATAAAGATATTTGAAAATTGTTGGAACTCATTTAGACTTTCTTCCAGACAAAAGGTGACATAAGATGTATCAAAGTTATGGTTTCATGAGAAAGGAACGTACAAAATATTCATGGTGTAGTAGTAATTATATTGAAAACTACATATGTTGACTCACATAAGACTCACATAGATTGTATTAACTCCTTGAATCGATAAGATTTTCCAGGCGTTTTGCTTATATCAAATGAATACATCCTAGAATTTTATTTTTATACACTGACATTGGAGGATATTCAACTTTTTTCCTCCCGTGAATTCAGAAACGAGTTCTTAACAAGAAAAGTCATTTTGAGAATTATTAAGTATCTATGGCTATGTGAGTGAGAAATAAGCCGTTAGTTGGGATATATATAATAAAAAATTTGGAGTGGCAGGTGGGAAGTGAATGGAATGCATTTGAACGCTATCAGAGATTGCTCGCGACGAGCAGACATTCAATTTTAAAAGAACGCTGAATAGGTATCTACAGCTGCTTCTCTTTTGGACAGTATGCCTGAAAAAAGCTCTGAATGCGATTGTTGTGGCAAATGATTCCCAGAAAACAGTGAATGGGTAGGATCTGCGATCCTCAGCAATTTCTCAAATTCTGCTTGTCCTCTTCCTCAGAAATGTTTTAGACCAAAGAATGGTTTAGTCAGTGAGAATAGTGAGACAACTAGCCAGGAGTGAATGCAAACTAATTTTTTATTCATTTCAATGTGTAGGTGACCATTTTGCGTGAACGATGAGTTCACTCCCACCAATGAATATATTTGCCATCGCTATCTATCAATCAAAAAGTACAGAGTGCAATTTGAGAACCACTGTGATAGAGAACATTAGGCTTTTTTGCCGTAAAACTTTTGAGAACTTTAAATTGTCATCAAAATGCGACATATGTTTTAATGAATCGAAATGATGCTACTCTTTCCAACATTGCGAAAGAGAGCGTTACAATTAAAATCACTTCTTTTCATGAAGTGTTTACTGATAAAAAAAATTATAAATATCCGTGCTGAACTGTCTCATCTGCAGAAATGTTATACAACTTGATAAGAACTTTTTGTTTCGCGTAAAGAAAATCCATTTGTTGTTGTAAGGAAGATGCAAAAAACGAGGTTTTCAGATTATGAATTTTCATTTTAATAGAAGAACCTTTACACAATTTATAGGAAAGGCAGAATAAATGCACATACATGTTGCGATGTAACTCGCGGACATAACATTTTTTTCATTTATATATATCAAAACGTTTTTACAACATTTTTTCACCCCAGAAAGAAACAGTTTCCGTGCTAAAGTGACGCCGCGTCGTACATTGGTTTCACTGAAGACGTGTGCTGATTGATCGAAATTGGTTAAGAAATTTGAAATACCGAATCTTCATATGTAGAGTCGAAAATCATAGACGAGTAGTTTTTGTCATCAGAAAGTGTAATTTTGTTTCCCAATCTTTCGAATAATCGTTAACAAAGTTATTCTTGTACTACAACTTTTCGGTCATATTTTGCGTGAAAAGGCATCTTGTAAGTTGTACATATTAGAAACAAAACATTGTCGGCATGCCGTATTCTAATGTACTTGGCCTATTAGTCTTGCTCACAAAAGCAGACTTCTGCCCTCGGTTCATGTTCACTGGTTTCTAAACGTAAAATGTGACTATACCTCAAATTTCATGTGATACTCTTTATGCGAAAACGCATGTAATATTTTACAAGAACGGGAACAATAATTCAAAAATTAGCCCTTTAACTGGCTGGAAAGAATAAAAGTGAGTTTAGCAAAATGGGCGAAACGAACAGTAAGGATATATTCATTGTGTAAAGATTGGGAAAATGCGGTTAAAACGATTGAACTTACGCATTGGAAAGCGTTGGTTTCCCTATAACTTTGTTATTCAAAATTGTCCTTTAGGAAAACGCTAAAAACTAATCCTTTCGTAGCAGTTACCTACTAAACGTTATACACCTATCGCGACGAACGTAAGAAAGGAGAAACAAGATGTTTCTGTCAGTCTCTTCTTCCCAAGGGCACTGTGTCTGTGTCAGGGGAACTTTTCCTTCACTATTTCGTGGAAACGCCAAGGAGTTACAACATTCTCACTCACAACCTCTTGGACCACGGAATATGACAGCGTAGCACGTTCGGCTGCTGATGTGGGTGGTGTGGCAGAATTGCTTGACCTCGGTTGCAACCTCATTCATATGTTCTAAAATACCTGTGAAAGCAATACCTGAGACATAAGTTCTCGTTGAGATCGAAAGGGAATTGGATTTCAAGACTGAGCAACCACATTCAAATCTGGCATTAGATATATCAACGCAAGGCTTCTTTTGAAGTAACACAAAGTTTGGCACCAGTGTATCCTGGAGCACTGCAGACATGATTTCTGGCGTTGTAAATGACAATGCATAAAAATAAACAAACAGCCTAGTTTAAGGCTTTCAGAAAAGAAACTGCGTTTCTTAAAGAGGTAATCTTTTCAAATGCTAAGTAAATGTACTTTTTCTTACGAATAATAAACAAAAACTTTTTAAACACTGAAAGCAATATTGCATTGCACATTTAAAGTCCTTATTTTAGAATGACTTTTAACACAATTTCATCGGAAACACGAATTATGTACGAACTATTTTTCCACAGAAATTAGTCTCAGGGTTACTCTCGGGAGCTACAAGATTTCTTCTGAAGCTACACACTGCTTTCCGACATTTTAATGAATTAAGTACTTAATCGTCATAAAAATTCGTATTACATATTATGAAAGGAATGTCTCAAGTCTTAACCTTTCCATAAACTCAGATAAAATCTTCATACAATATTCTGAGACACACTGGGGCTGTGTAACTATACTCTGAAGCAGTGAGTACATCTGAATATAGAAGATACGACCTAAAATTATATATAATATTTTCAAGGGGCTTTCTAAAATAATTTTCTTTTTGAAATTACTTTTAGCATTGCATGAAGATTTCCCGTACGGAAATACACTGGTCTCTTTCGAAGCGAAAATATAATGAAAAGTCGTGGGCATTCCGGTTTGGAAGGGAAAGGTAATGATATGCATTTTTAGCGACTAATGGAAATTGATTATAAGAGTGGGTAGCTATGTCATATGTAAATTGGCACTATGACAACACAACACGTTGCTTAAGAGCTCCGATTGAAGTACCCTGCGAAAAGTGAGAAACCTGTCGTTTCACTGCTTGGTCTACATGTTTGCTGAATGTATTACCTTCAGTGATTGATTAACCAAACATGATGTCCAGACGAGCATTGATAGCAGAAGTAGTTCTGTTGAGATACCTCAGGTTGACATACGGCTAATCGATGTGGTTGCTGCTTTAGGAGTTGCCCAAAGTGTAGTAAGTGGACTATATACAAGATTTCTGAGACATGGAAATGTTACAGATAAACTCGGAGTCTTTACCCGAGGATGACCACAAGAATATATCATCTCTACTTGACAGTAATGGTAGGTGAAAGACTAGTATCACCAATAACTAACTAAGGGAAACAATTTGAGCTTCTCTGGTTTCACAGTACCTCCGCAAACGATACCAAACCGTCTATACGAGTACAAAATCAATGCAAGGTGGCCACTGAAACGCATAGCATTGACATCAGCTCACCGTCATCAAGGGTGTATTTCGCTTCAGCAGTACATGTCGTGGAATACGGAGTGGCACACCGTGTACATTTCACAGACGAATCTCGTTTTTCTCTTTATCATTATACTCGACGAAAACATGTGTGGTAGAGATCCGGCACACGAGGCCAACTATACCGTCCACCGTCCACAATGATGTCCATCTGCCGACCACCCAACCTTATCAGTGGCTTTCCGTTCCTGTCTTGGCAGGAGTGGGCTTTAAAGGATGTTCTTTTTTGTATGTTTGTCAAGACAACATGAATTTCTCTGGGTATCAAAACGCGATCATTGTTCCTATTGTGACACTGTTCCACGCTGCTGTTTGACATGCATTCCGTTTTCGGGATAAAAATGCAACCAGCCTCTTTGATTGCAGTATGCTTCAGGAGCTGGTAAATCGTGAATTTGTTTCGTCATGGCTGCCTCTGAGGTCGCCTGAGATAAATATGTTGAGAATATTCGAGACGCTGTAAACTGACGTCTGGATAACCACGTCCCATACCCCGATACCCTGACAGACCTGCGTAAATTGTTTCCTGTAATATAGGACGTGTTGCCCTAGACACTCAACAATAATATCATTGCACTCATGCCTCGTAGGTGTGAAAACATTATTCGACACAGACGTGTTGTTTACGGGTACTGAATTACAGATGCATGACACTTCCCCAATTTACCAATTTTGTCAAAGCTGCAGTGTTACTATGTTGTGTTCATAAATTACACAATAAATTACTGTTGCAAAAACGCTCTTAGTCGTTTGTAATACTTATCCTCACTGGTGTTGTTTTAGTGAGTGTTGCGTGCTACTTTGGCGAGATACATAAATCCTTCCTTTTGTGCAATATCCCAAAATGTTTGTGACCAGTGTATATGCCTCAACATTTGACGTTCTATAGCTAAATATCTCTGTGTGCATAGAATATATTAACTCATTTCTGAGTAGCCCGATAATCTGTATTTCGGATGAAATCCTCGCAATAGGTGTCAATTTTCACCCAATAATTTTTATTCTGTTTTGTCTCCACCAATGGGAAGAAAAAACTGACTTTCTCTTTGATTCCCTTTGTTATCCCAATAGCGAACAGAAAACGTTCTCACACGTTTAATTTTGTTTTTATATGTAAGTAGACATGTTTATAGCAACTAACATTTTAATCTTCAGTCAAAAAGAAAAAGTATGATTTATTTGACACTCTCTTCCTGCTCAGGAAACTCCCATTATACTTCGGCAAATACCTCAAGTATTAATTGGTCTAAAGGAATACTTCTTGGCTTTCCACTTCAACACGGAGGAATATAATCCTTACGAAAGCCTAACGAAAGGCTTACCAAACAGCTTAATGCCCTTTAGTGTCTGAAAGAAGTTTTGATATTTATTAGTAAATATATATCAATTCTAATATAAAACTGAAAACTTTTAAGGACATCTTATTGTTCACTTGCACACGAATACACAATTTAGGTCTTAACAACCAGGTCCAATCTCACGGATTTTATTCAGAATTTGTTTATATTTATTGCATTATTTTACAAATAAACCAACCGCCAAAACATTAAAAAAATAAAAAACCGTAACATGAAGTAAACGATAAAAATTCGTCGGTCTGAGAGACTGGACGTGGGTTGATATGGGACAAATATAAGACCTGAGAAGCTTAGGGTTAAAAATATATTTAAAATACAACATTAACCAGAAACGCATTGCACTATAGGTACGGCTGTGCCACAGAAAATGCGTAGTATTGGAGAAAATACCAGACAAATTAATTTAGAATGCAGACTTAAAACAGTAAAAGATTAAGTATACATCCACAAAGGAATTTGGTCGGCATAAAATTAAATTTGTATTTAAGCGTCCGAGATCGGCCACAGTTTGTACAATAATTTCTAAATAGAAAGACGAGAAAAACGATTTTTAAAAAAAAATTAATAATGTTCAGAAAACCTTCTCAACATGACCTCAGATAACACTGGTCAACATAAAAAAGTTATGATCTAAAAAGTACCCAATATTAGCTAATTTTCGTGACTACGAAAATGACATTTAAAATTCCATCACAGGAATTTTACACGTTGCTGCTCATCAAAATTACACTCATGGTAGCCGATTATGGATGTTTCCCATTTTTGGTTACACCTTTCGGTAAAAGTAAGGAAACTGCAACATTAGGGGCACCAAGGTTTGGTCACATGATCTGATATTCCAGCAGGCTCCTTCTCTGGCACGTGTTCTGTCGCTGTGTGGTCTGGTGCTGATCACGTTATCCTTTCTATCAGTCGCTTATCTCAGAATCTGGTCAGTGGCTGTTAGAATTTCAGTTATTCAGTTGTTACCGTTTTCAGTAGTTTTAAGCAATACCTTGTTACGTTTTCGCCGTGTAAAATGCAGATAATTTTTGTTGTGTATATGGAGAATTTACATGTCCGTCAAGCAGGGGTGCTTTACGCGCGATTATATAAAAAAGGATATTTCTTGTTTTTCGGTTTGAAAATCGGCGAATTTGTAAAACATAGGGCCCACGTGCATACTACAATACCTGTGCTTCAAAACGGAGGACGTGGCTGAACGGTGGGAAAACTTTTATGCTGTTTGCTGTGCCAACGATATGCAGAGAGCCTAGAAATCACACTACAAACTGCCATTTTTGCATGGTGCCCTCTATCAAAAATGTTATATCAATGAAGATCAGATAGACATTTTCACGTCCAAATATGCATTCAGCGATTTGTCATGTTGCTTACGGAGAAGTGTTACCTGTTCCTGAACCGCCTGATTTTTCCCCATAGACTCTAATAAAGAAGATGCATTGATGAATATGGTTTTCACAGCGAATCACAGCAGCCATCGATTTCAAGATATGTCCAAACTGGGATTCCTTAGAACCACCTATGATCACGCAGTCTGAATTTAACTACCTCATCAGACATCTGGAACTGCGAAAGAATAAAGCTAAACCTTTAACGTTACTACAATGGAATCTTCTGGACAATTCTGTGGATGCAATAACATTTCTGTACCAGAAAAAATATTTGGAAAACATCTATCAGTAAAAAGGTGACTTCACTTTGTGAAATGACGTTAATGGTCTGCTGGTAGTAATTAACACGAGATACGTTCTTGAAGAGTTGCGAACATTTATAGATGCTGCTGCGGTCATCCTTAATGCCGTATTATTACACAATGGGAAACGTTTCGTTTAACCCTATGTTTGTATATATATATGTTTATTCACACAAAAGAAACGTGTGCATATATGAAACGTACCCTGTTAGGTGTACACATCAACAGTATGAGTGGCAAATACATAGTGAATCAAATATGTTAGCCATACTGTTAGAATTGCAAAAGGATTACACCAAGTAATTTTCTTTTATCTGTGAGTTGGATAGCCGTGCAAAAGATTCTAATTACAAAAAGAGAAATTGCCCTAAGTGAAAATGACTAACTCCCGGAATTACGAACTTAGCATTTCAACCTTTGCTTGAACCAAAAATAATTAGGTGCACCCCACTACCCATAAAACTGTGGCTAATGTAAAACTTCCATAAAGCTTTGGATATGAATAATCTTGCATTCACATACTTGTAAGAGAAAGTGCTGGAATTGACGCAGAGGAAATTAAACATGTGTTTCCAATAAGGCAACATTTCAGATATGCTCATTTTTAATGTGTGCTCAGTGTAAGGTAGAAAATAGCATGTTAATCCTTTCGATGCGTTTCAGTTCCTACTCCTTAAAATTGCATTTCTTACACTCACACATCGATTTCTTTCCACCAAACCGTGGAGCATTTAGTGACTAGCTTGATGAGCGCTACCATCAGAACAGCGCAAACTGGTGTAGGAGAACCTCAAAGTTGAAATGTCAATTTTTCAAAGTCTTAGCGGTGCTATTGACATTTTTCTTGTTAGATGAGCAAAAAAATATTTTAGGTGATCATGTGTTGGTTTAAGTACTACGTTTTATATCCAAGACAACTTGTTTTTTTAAATTTATGTACGTATTGAAAGGATGTATCTAAATGGTCGGATTGCGCCATTGGACGAATTAGGAACACAAGGGTTGTATTGTAAATATAATGAATGTGAAATTCTTCGTGAATATTACAGCAAGCGGAAGTCACTCGATGGGATGTCATAGTCCTACACAAGAATTTCAAAAACTAAAAAAAGTGGAGCGGGGAGATGTGGTATTGGATTGAAGGACATTTTTAGGGGGATGAACATTTTTATAGCAAATGTTTAGGTTGGGAACAGTGAAAAATGGGAAAAGTTCAACGCCTGAAGAACTGTTCATTTTTTTATAGTTGAGAATGTTTAAAACCAGGAATCTATTTTTCAAAGCTACACACCTTTGTTTTATCTTTGGTCTATCCTTTTTACTCTCTCGTGTCTAAGTGCCCCTAAACAAGGCAAACGCAACGGATTATTAACAATATATAGCTCCGTGGAACACTGTATCCTGCGTTGGGCATACGTTAAGTCTTCTGCTATGCTTGTCACTAATGGCAAACGTAAATTTTCACAGAGTTTTATATAAAAAAAGTTTTGTCTTATGAATTCATAAATTAAAAATATTTTTGTAATTTAAGTTTTGAAGTTAATTACCTTAACAAATAAAAAAAAATAATCACCAAGGGATGTATGTAATCATATTACAAGTGTCAACCAAACTGTACACTAAAAAGTTCAGCGTCACCTTCTGCAAGAAACCACTCCTAAAATGCAGAGGAGAGTATGTCGAACATCGAGTGCAGCAGTATTTCATAATGAATGCTCCATTAAGTGAGGTGAGTTTCATTACACTATCAATAAGATTTCATGTAAAAAAAATCTGGCTGACGCAAATCCTTCTCCATTAGGCATCTCGTTTTAAACTTAGAATTTGGAAAACTAAAAATGAACTGACCTTAGGGCAACCTATGACGAGATCCAACACCCCCTGAAATGTTTTGAGTGATTTACATGAGAATATCACACTCCAAAAAGAGTTTGTCCAGTTTGTAATGTGGAAGTTAATAAGCGCGCCTCCTGCATGAAGCATGAAAATGTCATACCCGGACGTCAGTTAAAACATCTGTGATTATGGTACAAAGATTTTTTAATACAAAAACTGTATTTCGGAAAATTACCTAGGCTAAATCTTCCTGAATATTAAGCATAATTTCTTGAACAAACATGTTGCTCTCACAATTTATTTTGAAAAATGATATACATATAATAGAACATTTAAAATTTCAAGTTGTAGGGTTTGTAATAATGGTGCACTGTTGTTGTAGTTTTGCAGTAATTCTGAAGCAGTTGTAATTGTGCAATGACATGGGTAAACAGTTTAAAGTAAACGAAATGTCTAAGAGTAACAGAAAAAGAAAGTGGAGAAAAACTTTCTATGACGTCAATTACAGATGAAAATATGTAGAGGTACTAATCCGAAATTCTACTAGGTGTCCGTAAGTCTGAATTCATCTGCGTTTGTCTGTCAGGTGATATATGACCAGAGATATAAAAGAAGAATCACAGAGAGATTTATCCATTAAAAGCGACTGGACATCATCGTCTGTTGGTGCGATTCACTAGGTCATATTTATCCATTGGCGAGTTCCTCTGTTACTGTTTTTGGAGTCCACCAGTTGCCATTAGCCTCTACGGGAGATTTACCTCTGGGTTTGTTTCTTTGAGTACACATTAATGTACTCCAAAGAATTCTGCCAAACGGAAATACTTCTTTATTAGGCGTTCGACTTTAAATTCGGCACTCGGATGACATGATATACATTACACCTCAGAGGAAACGCCAAAGCCAGACCAAGCGATCTCAGAAGTGAAGCTTCCCATGGTTTTCGTTAAGAAAGAAAATTCAGGAAGCTGAAATGGTACACTTTTGGATGTGAATATAAAACAGAACGTGACCCACGTATGAAACATGAGGGCATAATACCCTGTCTGCAGTTAAAATATATTTAATGCTCTTCCAATTTTTTTTAATACAAAACCTCATTTATGTCTTAATCTGACTATAAGAACCCGTTGTCAATCATTCTACAAGCATGAAAATAACTTGGTATGCCGGGAGGACCCTTGAAAGCCTCCTTTCCAGGCTCTTAGACTGTCTAAGTTGTACCCAGCTCATTGCGCAAAAATACTACATGAGAAGAACAAGAGGAGAATCTTTTTACCGGGTAAAAAATCAGAACGCGAGGCAAAACTGTGTGAGTATAACGCAGCACGAGAAAAACATAATTGATCACCAAAATTTGTTTATGTAAATATTATTTTGGAGCACATCACTCTGTCAGGAACGTAAAATTACTGACATATATCGACAACACAAGAAAGAAGAAACATCGCGACTGTGGGGGAACTACGATTACGGGCGAAATTTTCGCTCAGTCTACCTTTTTGGGTAATTTTTCCCGTCTTGAACCCGAAATACAAATACAGTCAACTCTGTGATAATGAACATACGGCTATAGTGAACCTAAATCATTGGTCCCGACCTGCAACATCTGAAACATACATTAAAGTTTTCGTTTATAGTGAATCCTCAACTTTGTTTCGGGTGAACCTAGAAAATAGAAATTAAAAAAAATAATAATAATCTACTTGTAACATGGAATTGTAACTTATTTCAAAACAAACTTTCTTGTAAAAACGCGAAGGAATGTGTTGAGAACAATACTGTTGGCCTACTACTCCTTATGCGCACTGAAAGACAAAGGTAGGATTAAAAACCTCAGCAACATCAAGCTGGTGTTCTTGCCTGCTAACGCCACGTCAGTCCTCCAACTCATGAATCAAGGTGTGAAATGCAGCTATAAAACCTATTACAGAGAGTAAGTAACGCTTCATTTAATCCAAGACTTGGAATCAAAGCAGAACTCATCAATAAATGTTCTGAATGCTGTACGGTTTGGAAACAAAGCGTGGAGGAGTGTGTCAAATGTCACTGAAGAGAATTGTTTCCGGAGGTCTGGTTTGGTTACTGGATGTGTGGTATTCGAAGAAGAGGATGATGTGCCTCTCATGAACCTGCCACAACTTATCGGTGTGAATTCCACTTAAGCTGATGGTTTTATCGATGCGGACTGTGAAGTTGTAATGAAGGAAATCCCGTTATAACGAATGAAACTCCGGATGAACTACTGTCGAGGATGTGAAATGCGGTTCCAACACGGAAGAAAACAAATCTGAAGATGACGAGGACGATCAGGAAGAGCATTTTCCAACAGTGAAATACATGTTGGAGGGTTTCAGGACTGTACTAAAGTTCCTAGAATGTATGGAAAATGTAGAATCGAGTATACCGAAAGCACAGACTGTAGAAAAGGACATAGAGAAAATATTTAATAAAACTGTTTGCAGCAAGCAGCGGCACATAACGGACTGTTTTCATGTTAATTAAGGTAATGTAAAATTAATTTTGTTTATTTAATTTAATGCATATACTCTACGTACAAAATATAATTTTTTAGATACATATGTATATATTTGATATTTTTGCTCACCATTCCACTCAGTTCAGATTAAGGGAAGACACTTCTGTTTGGAGAACCTCGGACATAGTGAACAAAATATGCGAGTCCGCAGAGGTTCATTATAAGCGGAGTTGACTGTATTTATGCAATAAAATTATATTTAAAAATAATACTGAGCAGAAGGCTACTGCAAGAAAAATATTACTGTTATGGGAGAAATAATCACTCCGGCTAATTTCCTATTTCCAAAGTTGGAATTCCGTCTTCCGACGAAAAACCGCATACCCGCCCTCCGGACTCTCACACAACACAACTACCAATCCCCACAAAAAAAATTATGTTAATTTGTTATGGAGATCCAGAATCAGACAAATGGAAGAATCGCATGCCTGAAGATTACGTAGAAAGTTTCAGACAGTGTAACTCACGTTTTATGGGTGAAATCACACGTTTTCTGCAGAAATTCAAATATTTATGGAATACGATTATATATAACAACGATTCTGGACAGAAGAAACATCGTGAGAGAACGAAATTACCACTTTGAAAAAAATCTTCACTCATTTTAACTTCTGTTTTCGAAATTTTGGGTAGTTGAAATATCGTCCCCTGAGGTAAAACGAACATCTCCCCTAACTAATAAACCCCAAAATTTTTTTTAGTTTTTCATCGATCTCGAGGAAGACAAAAATTATGACAAAGAATGGAATTCCGCGAATTCACGGAAGAGTCTTCTGCGAGCAACAACAGCATCGTAGTGTAATTATCCAGTTTTAATTTTCATTTTTATTTCCTGTGATGGTTTTAAACTACGAGATATTTACACTTACATAGTAGTTTTCGGTAGGATTCACACCCACAAGGAAGGTTTTGTTGCACGTCTCTACGTCTAACAGTAATTTTGGGCTGCTTATCATGAACAAAATATTTGATTGGACCTGGAGACTGATACGACAGAAGGTACAAGAGTCAAATAACAAGGAATAACAGGTCGAAAGTACGAGCAGATACATAACTGAATGCCAAGCTGTGACTCCACATGTAACATTTCTAGGGAGAAATCACCAAAGCCGTGAGAAGCAATATATGTCTTTACTGCTAAAATGTTTTGAAACATCGCGATTTAGTTACTTAATTTGAAATATCGGTCGTAAAATTACAGTGTTTTTTCAATGTATCGGTTTCAGCAAGATCGAGGATTAAACATCGATAATCAGTGAAATAACCTACCAAGTTTTATGCCCATTCAACAAGTCGAATACACATACCAGGCATCGTAATTTACATTCACCTAAGATAGGATAATCCGGAAGAACACTCGTTATTTAAGAACTTAGAAAAATTGATATAAACGGCTTCGTCGTTGACATGCTTTATACACTGCCGGACAATTGCTAAGGACGGATGACAATAGAAACGATAGCAACCATAAAATGGAAGGCAGGAAAATGTGGAAATTAGCATAAGTGCAGGATACAGTAAAACGTGTTGTGCGTATGCAAATTTTGGATTGCAGAACTTGTTCGTGACGTCATAGCGCTGATAAGAGATATAAAGGATTTGACGCGTATTGACCGTTGTTGTTCAAACGCAAAGTTGAAAGGGAAAGAATCAATTGACGAACTTGCAATTTTCAGTATGTCTTCCCGACATCGCCTAGATGATTTTACGCGTGGCCGTATTATTGGCAAGATTGAAGAAGGGCAAAAAATAACAGATGTTGCCAGGGAGTTCGACGTCAGCCACAGTGTTGTTTCAAGGCTTTGGAAAGCATTTCAAACAAATGGAGAGTGTAGCAAACGTCACGGGGAGGTCGTGTTCGCAGTACGACACCTGCAGAACATCGGTACATAGTGCTATCAACAAAAAGACACCGGCGCAGCACAGCTAGTGAGGTAGCAAATCAGTTTATGGCTGCTACTGGCAAGCGGATCACCCGAAAAACTGTTGCCAGACGTTTGCATGAAGGAGGACTATACGCCCGCCGTCCTGTTGTGTGCATCCCATTGTCCAGACGTCACCGTACTGCCCATTTGCAATGGTGCCATCAACATCGCAATTGGACTGATAACGACTGGTCTGCTGTCCTCTTCTCAGATGACAGTAGATACAGTCTATCGTCTGATTGTCGACGACAACTGATCTGGCGTGATAGTGGTACTGCATATTTTCCAGCAAACATACAAAAAAAGGGACCGATATCCGACATGTAGTGTCATGGTATGGGTTGGCATCATGATCAATGGCCATACGTCCCTCTATGTGCTTCCAACTGGGACTATGACTGGCCAACGATACATTAATTATGTTCTGCTACCTCATGTTTGCAAGTTCCGTGGCGCTGTCGGTGATAGATTCATTTTCATGGACGACAACGCAACATGTCATCGAACAGCCGCTGTCCAGGAGTGTCTTGAGAGCGAGGATATTCAACGCCTCGTATGGCCAGCACGTTCTCCAGATCTGAATCCTATTGAAAATGTGTGGGATGCTTTGGGGAGGAGTCTTGCTGGTCGCCAATGCCCTCCAATAAACAAGGACACCCTCATCCGTGCACTGACAGAGGAATGGGATAAATTACCCCAACAGCTGCTTGATAATGTTGTGCAGAGCATGACACGACGTGTGGAATCTTGCATCGCCCTCCATGGTGGCCATATCCCGTATTGATATCTTACGCCGGAACGCCTGTGGACGGTAATTGCATTTTTTTCACGTTTACGTATTCTGAACAAAATGGCCTGTTTGTCCCTTGAACACGTTCCAAAGCCTTCTGGATTTCAGAGCACAATAAATTGTCTTTCTTGTAATGTCCTGGCATTCTGACATTATTTTATTTCACTTGGCATTCAACCACACTTACTTTTTTATGCGCTATATAGCCGTTTATGATCCGTCCTTAGCAATTGTCCAGCAGTGTATCTACAAATGATTCCATCGATCAAAAATTTATTCAGTCGTTATTAAGGTGACTTCCTTTACGTTTGCACATCTGCAGTGCATTTTTGTTTAACCTGTCAAAATGAATTTTCTTTTAACGATGATTGTCTTAATATTTTTCATAAATTTAAGGTCCTAATTGGCCTCTATTACCTTAATTTGTAAATCGAACCGTGTTACAATATCTTTTAATCAGACATGTTTTAAAACCTTTAGTTTTGTAGCTTAACTTACGTTACAGAAAGAATCATTATTGTGAACCAGAAAACAGAAGTCACCAGTTCTTAGTTTTGAAAAATATAAATACTTAGTAAATATTTACTTATAGAACTCTTCAGTATTTAGGACCTAAATACTGAAGAGTTCTATAAGTTGTCTAATGTACCACAGGAAATTTCGCAGGACATAACGAGAAAAGAATAAAAGAAAATATTGGCCCTCAGTGAAGTTACTCGATTCAACTTACGTTTTCCAGTTTTCTGAGGCAAAAGTTTCTTTCAGTTTATAAGACATTACACAAAAACAAATTAGAACGGATTGTTTGGTTAACACAAATTGCCGATTCCTTAGGTGGGACACAAATATATAAAAACTGGAAAGGTGCATGTTTTCCTGTTGCATAAAAGCTAAAATTCAATTGCAAATTTCTCGAAAGCAGTAATGAATGTGATAGCTCTGCGCTGTGTTTCTCCTTTTCATGTTGCACAATGTATACCTAAAATAAACTAAATCATTTGCCGACGGTAAATCGTTGCGTTATCTCTTTGCCCCCACCTGTTTAATCAAACACATGAGTGTTTAAGAATGTTAGGTATAATTTATTTATTTGAGACGAACGACATAAGCTATTTGCATTTTGTAGTCCGAATAAGGTATTACCTACACCGTCCCTGGGTGTGAGGGGGGGGGGAGGTTGGAAAGCAAAATTGTTTGATTCAATTCGCAATGTACTACAGAAATTACGTACGAATGTACGAATAATGTTCGTGTACGACCCGCAAACTTTCTAGATCAAATTGTAATTAGCAGGTGCTCATATACGAGAAAAAACAAACAGGACAAGAAAGCAGAGAAATCGAGGCTGTATCGCGCAGAGAAATAAAATGGAAAGAAAGATAACTAAACATAAAAATGTTGCGTAACATACACTCAAATGTTAAAGATATGTCACAATCTTAAAGATTTAGATCTGTAATGCTTGCGCAAACTGGTCAACATTCTAGTTATCACCAACAATGGTGACTTTCAATGTATGGTGGAAATTATCATGCTTTTGTGCCAGTATATTCTCCTCCAATGATTGACGAAGGTTAATTGAATGGATAGATTGTTTTCTAATGGATAGTTAGTCGGTTTTCTGCTTTTTTTGTACTTCAGTGGTGTGACTTTTTTATTTATTTAGTCTTTTTTTTTTTTGCATTTCGGTGTCTATCATTTCGTTCAAAAAAATACATTTGATGTGAGTTTTAGGAAGAGAGCACGGCATAAGAAATATTATTGAGATAAAGTTCGAATCCCTAAAATTACTCAAGCTCTTCCTAATATTTGCCGGAAATTTGGATTGGATTTCGGCACTCGCTCCCTAAATACCCTGTCACTTGTCAGAAAGGACGACGGATATTTCACAATATATTCCATTAAAAGACTTTCTTGGAACTACTCAGTATGTCTATATAGGATCGACCGGACGGAATTCGTCTTGCAGGGTAAAGGAACAATAATGTGATATCCAGACAGGAGGTACCAACACAGCATTTGCTAAAAAAGTAACAAAAGAGATTTTATATCCGGGCTGGGAAAATTTTAAAAATCTGGTTGGCACTAAAAATCGTAATATACTGCTTCTTGCAGAGAACATGTTCATTTATCATTCACAAAGTGTTTAGTGTAATAGCTCTATGCCTTATGAGCTCCCCAACGCTTACAAGGTATTAATTAACTCTAATCCTAGGGACTTTGAATTACCCGTAACTTTGGGATAATGTGTTGGGAAAGAATGTCTTCCTTCTTTGCATATATGTACAACAACCGACTTTGACTGCGTTTCATGTGTGTATATATATTATGCGGATCTTTTCAATTTTGTCGTTCCATCTGAGGATGGGCCATGCGATGGTCCGAAATTAATCATGTTTTTTTAATCTGTTGTTTAAATATAATAAGGTTTTTATTAAATTGATGTCTCATAGGATAAGTTAATTTGATTTAACCCTTTGACGACCATGACGCCAAAATCGTTTATCAGTCCAAATATTATAACGCCCGAAATTGCCTGTTGGTTCACTTCTTTATTCAATAACAGCAATAGCGACTGAGGGTAACTCCTGCTGATCCCTTATAGGTCGAGACTATTTGAAGAACAGGTAAGGGTAGGAAATCTAACTCACTCTAGACAGGCGTTTCGAGCAGCTATAGCCGTTTGTAAGTACGGGCGTTTTGGGCGCTATGGTCGTTAATGGGTTAAACTATTCCGAGTATTATTATTTTCAATTATCCGCATAAAGACGGCTTTTACCAGAGAGATAAAGCTTGTGCGACTTATCATTATTGGATATTGGACATTATTTTCATTACCGGAATTCTTAAAAATGAGTAATAAATCTGCATAATTGTATGAGTAAATGACTGATTATAAATTCTCGATTTCTAATACTTACTTTTTCAATTAAATGTATCGGAGAATGAAAATATTTTAAATTTGTAAATTGCAAAAACGTATATCTTAGATATGAGCTTAAGGTATGAGTTAATTATGTTAGTAAATTCAACAAAACATTAAGAGAAATATATGTGCCAATCCTACCACCATCAATGTCAAAGTTGAGACAATTTCTGATGGGATAAAATCGCAAATAAATCGCCAGGAAAGTAAAAATATTGCCGATTATTTATAATAATTTTAATAATATCCCTGTAATAAGAAAACAAAATGTTTGTATATTTGCGTGTCTATAGAAATAATTCTGGAAATTGGAGTTAGAAACATTTCTTCGTATTTAAGTAATTTTGTTATCTAAATCTAGCTTATCATGTTTCGATTATATTCTTCATGTGGCTATCGGATTCACAAATGCACAAGAACATCATATTTTCCTCTACATGCATGAAATGTGGCGGTCATGAGAACTAGGATATGTACAATATTCGTGATTTCAATCATATAACTGAAGAAATATTAAAAATTAACAGATGTACCCTGCATCTCATAGAAAATTTTCCAACAGGAAGCATTTTTGGGTCGCAAACTCATGGGCATGTGTTGACACATAGAATATGTAAATTACGAACTAAGCACGGGATAGCGGAAAGACGTAATACTGCGAAATGGCTCAGCGCAGCTTAATTGGATCGTCTCAATTTGCATATGGACCACTGTGTATCAGTGGTTCGAGTTGCGAAAGCAAATGTAAGAAGTTAAAATGCCTGTCTGGTGTTATCTCCAGACCAACATCGGCAGCTTTTGCAGGCGTTTCCTCTTATGAACATCCAGCTCGGTGTGTCCCTCCGGCGCATAATGGTGGAATCGAATTGGGAGGCAACCACTATCGGCCGAATGTGGACACAATTTTTATAACAAGCGTCACCCTAGAGGAACTAGCGCACTTTGGCAGATGTCCTAACAAATCCAACCTAGGATTTAGTGACAATCCGTGGCTACCCCCGATCCGTAGTGGACGAGTAATCTACCCTCCATTTTAGGAGAAAGAATAATATTTCTTTATTTTCTTTATGTGCAGAATATTTCACGCATATCAGACCTATCTATGGCTTCGGGTTACTTTCATATATTAGTTGGCGTTACGCGTTGCATAATCATGCTGAAATCCGCAGTTACGCCAATATGTATCTCAGTAAGAAATAAAACCAGATAGCATTAATAACGTTATTTCTAATGGCTAATACGCTTTCATTTATCACTTGAAGAAATACAAATGATTCCTCGGAATTACATTTGCTTTTGATTACTATGATCCAAACATTTGGATCCCTTCTCGACGAAAAGTGTTTCATGAACGTAGTGAAATGTGACATGACACTTGGTCCACGCATATTATCGTATTACGTTGTTTGTAAGAATCTAATTTAACACACTTTTGTTCGGATGAAGTGCACGAAGAAGGTACTGTTGATTACGATTTGTTTTCCCACTTCTAGTGGTTAGGATGCTATCCAGACTGGAAGAACCTATTTCAAATAAAATGTGCTTGGTGATATTAGAACGCTGTTTAAATCCTCAGTGGGTTGACATGAGAAATTGTTTGGATGCCAATCAAACTGGGTATTTTTCAAATAACGTTTGTGACCGAGTGTTCAGACTGCTTCCTGCCGTATCACTGTACTAAAATCGAGATCTCAGTAAAATATGACAATTTTCGTTATTCTGTTCATACAAGTGACTCCAGTAACCGGATTATAATCTACTGCAAGCGACCGAAGTGCAAAAATCAAACAAAAAACATATAGGGTAAAAAATATGTGAGAGCAAGAAAATGATGAGGTATTTCGAATAATTTAGAACTGCCGATCAAATTTTCGGAAATTAGAATAATTATTCCTCCACTGTTCTCTTCCGTACGCAGAGCACCTGAGCTGAGGTAGTAAGGAATAAGCACGTAGCGAAGTGGAGTATTTCGTTGCGGACATAATTACTTTCACACTAGGTATTCAAAATGGAATCCTTAGTGTTTTCTGTATATGTAAATGTTTACTTGTTGAATTTGTACATGGTACATTAGTTTTGTTTTCGATTTTATCGCTTGGGCTTTGCAATTCGTACTTTCACTAATGTACAGTTTTGGGGTTTCAAAATTAATCCGTTAGCCCGCCAATCCAGTACGGCAACTTGCCCTGAGTATCTTGCTTTAATACTACCTGCGAAACATCTACGATGGCGTTGCTTCTATAAATCATTTGCATATGCGCTGCAGTTGTGCTCCTTTGTACCTCCTCAAGTGAACTATGCATTCTGAGGGTTACTATCTGACCACACACATTTTTCCTGGTGCTGCTATTTCCACAAATAGTAGAGTGTATATGAGTAATTAACGCTTTCTGATGTATCAAAATAAATTTCTGGCCTGAAATTTATTTCAATAGTATTTTCCTACGGATCCTTATAATAAATCTAACAAGTATACCTTGTGGTTTTAATCACGGTATTCAACAATTGAAATTGTCATAAACAAGGGAAATACTACATCTTCACCGAAAGTTTTGTTGAAAAATATAAAGGATTTCCTAAAAGACAGACTGCCAAATATTAGGCAAGTTTTACCTTCTTAAGATATGCTTATGATTCTCAAGAGTTATTTAATTACATCCGTTCTCCGTTTTATGAAGCTGTTACGAAGCCTTACATCTGCGCCTGCTTCTTACTAATCGCAGTAATAACTCATGTAATACAGTTGACAGACGGAGGGGGAGAGAGTTATATATCAACTCTCTCTCTCTCTCACGTGCGACGATTTAAAAATGTACTTTTTTTTTCTCTCTTTCTCTCGAATTCTAAAGGTTCCCATTTTCCTCGGTATTTCTTTTCCATATGCACTTCCGGGTACCCTTGGACAGCACTTGCAGTTATTAAAGTGAAATGCATTCTGTACATTTATTATACATTATTAATAATTAAAAACAAATAGCAAACGAAATAAAAACCTAAATTTACTGGGAAATTTAATGATTTCTAACACTGCGTCGTTAGGAAGTCAGCAAAAAAAAATGCAAATATATCAAACGATCGCAGAAAACCAAGTATATCGCCGCTATTGGGAATAAAACCTATGTTTCATTAAAATTAGCCAACTTTATCTTTGAAGCAAAGTAGCAATTTTTTAAATTCAAAACAATATGTGGAACAAACATCTCACGTTCTTCGGCCTGTGGATCCGTTTCCACAATCGGGAGCCAATGTGAAAGCACAAGGTCGATGTGTTCTTCGACAAATGTGTGATGTTTGTTCCGCTTAATATTTGGAATTAATGAAAATTCCTAATTGGCTTGAAAGACAAAAAACACTTAAGCGGGAGTTGCCGACTCTGATTTTATATCAGTTGTTATTTTATCTGCATCGGCACCTTTTTCATGAGTGTTATAACTCCGATGGACCAGCGTTATCACTGAGTAGGGAAACCTTTTTTTTTTTATTTCACTAGAACCAAGAAACATAGTACCTAATTTTGTGTCTTTATGGTTATAATTTCCTCGGAAATATTTCTTCTATTTGACGTATCGCTTATGCTGATCTGAAGCTGTGCCACTAATCACTGTAAATTTGAATGTAAAAGTGTAATTCAGGCATAAAAATTTAACATTTGTTAACAACCTTGAACAGAAGAGTACGTTCTAGTACACAAGAAATTATTTTCAGTCCTTTCTCATAGCTGCTGAACATTTATGTAAATCTGATTTCTATGTTTGGAGGTTAAGGAAAACAATGATTAACACAAAGAAATTCTGTTACAACAGTTTTTAATCATTAAGAATTAGAAGAGTTTGCAGTTTAATACTGAAAAAGAAATTTATTATATAACTTTTCTGACTAAAAGGTCCTGAATCAATTGTTTGTGCAACATTAGAATATCGCCTTTAACTAGGCTTCAGGAAAAACAGATGCTCTCAATTTGGGAAGTTGCTGTTAATGTATTTTGCTGGTGTTCCATAAAGTTAGATCGAAACACCAATTATTATGATTTCTTATTTGTTTACAGGATTTTTCAACTTCTGAACAGCCTTTTCATTAACACAAGAGACTGAGTCTTAAAATTTTTATCTGGTATTAGTATCTAAACCTTCCATTTCTTAATGATGCACAGTAACCTTTGTGTCAAACGTTTTCTTTAAGGAACATGGCCAGAGCATTTCTTCAGATATACTAAATAAAGAATTGTTTTAAGTTCGATGATAAATTATATTCCTTTCCACTTCTGGGATAACATTTTATGTTTTTTGATTTAATGTTTTATTTAAATGAAAAAAAAAAGAACGTTTGATAAGATAGTAAACATGATTAGAGACCAGGCTTTTAAAATGTTGAACTACCGTTCCCTTCTTCCGATTAAAAGTGTGATTATTTCTACAAACCAGATTGCACGTAATTGTTAGAAATTCATTGAGTGCTAGAATTTCAGTACCAAAAATAGAACATCCAGTTCAATATTACTGAAATTCCACAGAAATTCAAAACACTGTTGTTAATCAATACGGCACTACCAATGACATGTGAATTTTTAAAAGATTGACAGAACGTTGCATTGTTCTTTGCGCAGAAGAAACAACTCAGAACGTTCTGCCTTCATAAGGCGTTTGAAATCAACGTTCTTCAGCGGGTTTTTCTTTTTATGAACGAAACACACAGAGAAGGGTTGGCATTATCGCGTGCAATACCACATTGCGATGGAAATTAACTGTGTATTAAAAACAGAAATGTTGCTGCCGTTTCATTTTCCTTCTTTTCGAATGTGCATTAAAAGGTATATCGCTTTCTAAACTAAGGTATGAATTTATAATGATAAACTTTCTGTCTTCTAGTTTCTGCATGAAATGGAAAAGACTGTAACAAGTACGGGATAAATAAAAACTTGATGATGTTGGTTGCTTCATCTACTCCGAACCGCTAAAAGTACTGACACGCCTAATTTCTCATGTTTCTGCATTTTTAATTAACCGCTATAAAGTAAAATTCGCAGAAGTTTTTGAAACCGATATTTCCTTCAAGCAATTTGTTGCAAGGCTTAGGTTCAGACTCATTACACTTAATCTTGAAAGCAGTAACTCGGAAGATGAAGCAAAGGGTAAGTGATGCTGCATCAAAACATTTTAAGTTCAAAAAAAGTCCGGCACTTCCTTATATGAACAATTTGCATATGTATAACCTGATATGGAACAAAAAATGAATTTTAACTGAGACATCAGTAGTATAATTTTCTTAGAAAGACAGCTAAGTTAATAGTAAACACGCAAGCTACTGCACCTGAGCACATATGAATGAAATAATTTTGGTTGCCAAATGAGCTGTGTTCCAGTAAATTTATGACGTGGTTCCATAATGCTGATATTCTTCTTCATATTGTTATTTTAGCAACATGTATTTCACAGTGTCAATGGCAAAGACTTTTACCCACTTCAAAAAGATGTTCAAGGGATACCCAATGATTCTCTGAGTGGACACGTCTCATCGTTTTGCAAAACCCAGGTGCAGGAAGAAGAACGTTTCAGGGAAGAAAGATCTGCGTTCCCGTACAGGAGTGACGTGTTTCCATAATGCTCATATTCCACTTCATATCGTGACTTGATCTACGTGTACCACGGGTGAGAACGGCAAGGATTGCTACCAACTTCAATAACATTTCAAGGGTCATCCAATGACACTCAAAGCGGATATGTCTCCTTGATTTGGACATGTCATGCGTTGGAAGAATTAGGTGTCACTGAAATATTACCTTTCTTCCCGTGCACTTGGTTCGTGGTTGAACAATTCTCATATTTTCAGTTTATCCTGTCATGACATAGAGAGTAGTAGACGTCAACGCAAACGAAAGCTAACAAAGGGAAACCAAGATTTTATTTGGGTGCACATCACTCTGCCATATTTATCCTGTGGGAATTGTCGTTCCTCAAAACATTACTTCCATGTGATGATTTTTTTTATTGAAGATTTAACGACCACCGTGAGCAACTAAATGGGCTATAAGCAGGTGCCCGTCCCTAATTTAGGGTCACTGGTTCCAGGAAAGGGAGAGAGCCAGTGCCGTAAGACAAACACAACACCCGTGCCTCACCGGGATTCGAACCCGGACCCCTTTCGGATGAATGATCAGAGGCCATCGCTTAGACCACTGCGCCACCGGGGCACCTGTGCTGATTTGCATCATCAGACAGATCTTCACCTTAGCAGGTAACCAGTGTGCTTGATGTATGCTGCTATATAGAGAGTTTCCGATTTATGGGGATACCAAACTTAACGTTCAGAATAAATAATTTCGATATAATTCAAATACGTAAATGTTCGTTTAAGGGAAATCCGAAATAGCAATGATTCGATCCATAGAGAAAATGCGTGATTTTACGTTTCACATCGGCCGAGAGAGGGTAGCACTTCAGCGCCAACATGTCGATTGTTCAGCCAAGTCCTGAGATGGAAGCGTAACCTTAGCTTACACAATTTTATAGAATGATGGCTCTTGAAAAGCAAAATCCGAATGTCTTATGTTAATACTGGTATATTTGAATTTGAAGTAGAAATAAACGATGATTAAATTTAAAACTAATTGTATTAATAAATACCTGAAAGCATAAAAAATACATCAATATATTTAACAACGAGCGATCACCAAAAGAAACTAATTTCGGATAAGTGCCTTTAGAAAATTGAAACATATGTTAAAATGGGATATATATTAGAAACGTAGAGAATAAAAAATTAGAACAAAATTCCGTACAGATTTAAATTACCAAACAATGTAACTCAACTAGTTATAAATACAAAATTAAATATTTACTTCTGACGTACCTTTACTCCCAAACGATAAGAAACAAAAAAAAAAATTATTCAAACACATGAAACATTTTTTATTATAATAGACATTCTCCTATTCTTCTATTACACATTCTCCACTACACAATAATGTTCATTAAGTAATGAGAAATAATCAGCAGTTTGTATTTCGGGGATTTCATTACAAATGGATTTCTCAACGAATTAAACTTACATTTCATCTAAAACATTCGGTATGGGAGTAGATTCTGATGACCTCCGAAAATGACAAGAGTAGCAAAATATGTCTCTGGGTAAGACAGTAAAATCCCTTATAATGAGGAGCTCGGGACTGATATTAACACTCCTTAAACTTGTGTGCCCGCTAAATTTATTTTAGGGTGGACATTCTTAACAGGTAAAACTACGATACTAGATATGAGTGAAAGCTATCGTGTGTAGTACGAGCATAGAGACGGGATACTATGGCGCAAATCGCTTAGAATTGTATTAATATTATGTATCAACGAGCTAGTAAGAAAACGACAGTAATATTTCACAACACAGAGTACACCGAACCATATCGAAAATGGTGTTGCACAGCAGTATGCTTCACCGATTCCCATCGTAACCTCGATTTATCCTTGTTACAAATGGACTGCTGCTGCATTACTTGAAAATTTTAAAAACAAAATACACCAAGGAGTCATTACATTATGACCAACACCAGCCGAGAAAAATGCACGCCTGGAGACCAAAACGGTGGCACAGGTGAAGTTCACATGGCAGTACATGTACAAACCGAGGAACGGCTTTCAGTAAGTGGAGTGCTCGTAGTCATAATGGGAAAAGCTGCCGATTTATTTGAGTTTCATAAAGGACAAAATGTGATGGCACGACACCTCAGAACTACGACATCCGAAAAGGCGCGGCTTGTGGCCCTTTCACGTGCCGCTGTAGTTAGTACGTAAAGACAGTGGTGCATAGGTGGCCAAACGACGAACTGTCGTCGAACTGTGTGTAGTCAGCAGCTCATTGATGCCAGTGGAGAGCGCAGATTGTCGCGCATTGTTAACAGACCTCTGGGCTACAGTGTGACATATTACCCTCAGATTTAACAGTGTTTGTCAGGGCAATTCGTCACAGCACACTTTTCATCGCAGTCTACTGCGCATGGGCCTGCGTAGATGAAAACCCAGCCGGGTCCTCAAGCTCACTGCATGTCATCGCCAACTACGCATGAAATAGGCCTAATATAATCGAGATTGGAACGGGCATGATTGGGAGAAAGTAACTTGTTCCGACGAATCAAAACTTCAGGTGCATCAGGTAGACGGCCCAGCGCGGATAAGCCAATTATCAATGGAGGATATGGCACCTGGATGCACCGTTGGGCTGAAACAAGCCAACGGCTGCGGTGTTAATCTGTTGGCGATGTTTTCATGGTACACTTCAGGCACCATTATCTTAATAGCACAATACCTGAGAGCTGTGAAGTATCTGAATATCGTTGCAGACCAGGTTCACCCTTTCATGGCAACTGTGTTCCGTGCTGGTGATGGCCATTACCAACAGGATAACGCGCCATGCCACACGGCTAGAATCTTCAAGGCGTTTTTCAAGGAACATGCTGGTGAATTTTTACCAAAAACGTGCTCTCCAAATTCGCATAACATGAATAAATCGAACACCTGAGGTTCGACATGGAAAGAAGGGTTCGCGCTAAATCTCCACGATTCCAAAATAAATAGGAACTGGAGGACGTGCTGTTGACATTATGGTACTAGATCCCTCAGAATACCTATCGCCACCTCATCGAATCGATGCCTCGCCGAGTGGCCGCTGTTTTGCGTGCTAAACAGAGTGCAACAACATGATAGGTAGCTATCATAATGCAATGGCTCATGGGTGTATACAGTATATTTAATCTGAAATCAATAACCGCTTACGAAACAAAGAGAATAACCCGAAAAGAAAACTTGGTAGAACTAACCGTTTACCCACTATCTACCAACAAGTAATTGGACACCTGTGATAGCAAAGGAAAACGAAGTTTATTCACCTTCAATAGTTGGTGGAGCCTCCATGAACGGCGATTACAGCTGCGACCCTCCGGGGCATACTCTCAACCAGGCGTTGTACGACGGCTAGCGGTATTTTCTTCCACTCGGATTGGAGAAGACAGGTCGGTTCTTTCACCGATTTCGGACGGTGGGGGCACCCCTTAAGTCGACGCTCCAACTCGTCCCAGAGGTGCTCGATAGGGTCGCGCAGACTAGTCCATTCGATTAACCCCATTGTCACCATACCAAGCCATTGTTGACTTCGCAACATGAGAGGTGGCACTGTCATCTTGCAAGTAACATGGGTCCACCCCGTAAAACTGCCACAACGAAGGAAGCACATGGTCATCCAAAATGCTGCAGCAGGTCTCGGCGTTGAGTCTACCAGGAATTGCGTCCAAAGCTCCCGTGCCATACCAGGAGAAACACTCCCATAGCATAATTCCACCGCCGCCGAACTTCACAGGTGGCACAATGCATTCCGGCAGGAGGCGTTCTTCAGCAGACGCCATACCCAGACCCTGCCATCCGAACGCTAGATTTTGAACATTTGCTCGTTGCTCAAGAGAACCAGTTTCCACTGTTCAACGGTCCACTGTCGACGTTCTTTGCACAACGTTAGCTGAGCAGCGCTATTGGACTTGGTGATTGAAGGCTTGTGGGCTGCAGCACGTCCATGATAACCGAGAGATGGGCTCCCTTACGGATGGTATTCATCGAAAGAACACTACCGGATGCCTGCTGAAACTCCTCGCGGATGTAGCCCATCGATTTGGTATGGTTCTTCCGAATTTCTCTGGCCAGCACCCGTCGGTCTCTAACTCCCAGTTTTGTGGGAGTGCCGGGTCGGGGCACATTCCGACAGTCACCTCTCATCTTCCATTTGCCAATCATGTAGGCCACTGTCGATTTTGGGTACTTCAACTTGCTCGATATGTCACGATGGATCGTCCATTTCTGTGATACGCGACGATTATACCTTTCTCGAAATCAGAGAGCTCCGAACTGCGTGGCATCTTGCATGCGACTGGTTGCGTTGTTGTTTCCCACACGATATTTAACGTCGACGGCCGTGACGTGCATCAGGACCGCAGATATCGTCGATTGCCGGCGTGTCCAATTACTTGTTGGTAGATAGTGTATAATTCTATGACCTGCAAAGTCAGATTTTAACCCAGATTGCAGTAACCTTCAATGCCGAAGCAGTGGTACGCTGCAAAAAGATTTCCACTGGCCTTTTCTTTGGAAAATTAGAAACAGAAGAATTGGTGAGAATTCTTCTTTTTGGTAAATTCCTGTGCTCTTCTATACTACATATTTCCGACAAAATTTTGTGCGTGGTTACATGTTTGCAGAGCGTGCATTTCTTAACTCTCTGTTGTAATTTTTGTAATAGTTCAGTTCTTGTCCGTGAGAATGTTTGTCATGTGTCTTTCGATTTTAAGTGCACGGTTACTTCGTATATTAAGGCTTCTTTCACGCACGATGATCTTACGAAACGATGCAAGATTACTGGGTTTTCTGTGAATTAGGTACGCTTTTCTTTTATTTTTATGCAATAACTTAAGTCATATTTCGAATGATATTCAAACTTTCTTACTTTAGGTTAACGAGCAATATCAGGACCCTTCGTAGTCGCCATGGTCAGCTGTCTTGTTTCCAGAAAAGCCACGACCATTCTTAAACTGGTTTTTTCTCAGGAACGCCACAGTCCTTGCAGCTTTTTAAAGTATATGTACACATTGCTGTTTGTTGAAAATACAATACCGGGGAATACGTATGCGATTGGAGTGAATCTCAAAGTATAGGTAGCTCACATGGAGAGGTGCATTTTTTTATCAGCACACAAGTGATTCGTGACTGCCGATTCACCAAGATGCTTCACAGGAGATATATTTGCAGAAAGCAGTGGGCCAGTTGCCACAGTCGATACGAGGCAGTCGTGGCAGTAAAGAACTAGCAGTAACTAAGAATGCCCCGCCGTAGCAGAAGCGATTCGTACGTACAACCGAAGGACTTTTGAGCGATGCTGATATGTTGGACTGCGGAAAAGAGGACTTTTCTTTAGCAACATCAGCAAATGAGTTGGATGAAACGCCTGCAGACAATGTAATATATATATTCAGCTGGAAGAGAAATGCTTGCACACTGACAGGAGGGTTTTGGGGTACAGTAATGAATGAATGCGCGAAAAGACCGTCATCACCACGGTATAGCGTTGATGGATCGAACATTCACGTCCATATGGTTTTAAGAATAGTGGAGGTCTGTATCAGACAGTACATCTAGTTATCAGAAAGCAAAAAATCGTGCAAGCTATAAGTTACGTCATGTAAGATCAAGCATGAAAAAGAACATTTGGATCACTTCATTATTATTGAATAAGTCTTCAACCGCCAAGGTCAGGGTCGGCTCTAGCTGGAGTACAAATAAAATTACTCGTTTACAGCTGCCGTCCTGCGTCTGTCGATAAAATAAGTAATCCTAAATGGTTGCTTTAGGATGGCGCTGTCATTGATGTTGTGAAAGTATTGTAGTCTGAAGCCATAATTCTTTCTGATATACAGGGTTATCAAAAAAAAAAAATATAAAAACTTTAAACCAATACCTGTTACGCACTTAATATGGTGTGGGAACACCCTTGGAATTTAAAACTGCCTAAATTGTCCTTAGAACGGACGCATAGAAGTCCGGGATGGTAGTAAGTGGTACCATATTTTCCTGCAGAAACTGCTCCAATTCCTTGAGAGACGACGGTGGAGGATAATGGGATCGCACTCTGTTTTCCAACGCAGAGCACAGGGGCTCAATGATATTTACATCCAGTGATTGTGCCGGCCAGGGAAGGTGTGCAACTTCATCCTCATGTTCCTCAAACCGTGATTGAATTTTTCGACTTCTGTGAATCGCAGCATTACCATCTTGAATGGTGCAATCCCCTGACGGAAACAATGTCTGCGACATTGAATGCACACGGTCGGCTAAAAGAGTGACCTAGTCACTGCTAGTGATCCGTCCGTGTAAAGTGATAATGGTACCTGCTGCAAACCACGAGACCATGGCACAAACCATTACGAAACTATCCCCATGCTTCACTAGAGGAAGGAAACAGTCTAGGGTCTAGGCTTCTGCAAGGATTCTACACACGTAAACCTGCCAAATGGTAAGGAATAATGAGGAACCTGAGTCATCGGAAAACAAGACATATTTCTAGTGATCCGCAGTCCACGTTTTATGTTCCTGGCTCCACTGTATTCTCCGTTACATTTTCACGTGTGACAACAGGGATTTTGCAATCGCTGCTCTACCGTAAATAGTGTGCTTATGGAATTCCCTTCGCATGGTATGGATCAGCACTAGGTATCGGAGATACGCATTAAGCTCAGCAGTCAGTTTCGTCGCCGTGGTCTTCTTCCTTGCGGTCATAATCCCCTTAAACCTCTTCCTGTCTTTCGCAGTGAGTTCGGTATTCTTTCCACTGTTGTGTCTAACCGATGATGTTCTGGCGTGAAAATTGTATGCTGCCATGACCTTTGACAGGGTACCTCTCGATACCCTTAACACCTGCGCAACTGTGGTTTCCGACGCACCAACCAGAAGGACCCCTACAATCTGCCCTCTTTAGAACTCCGACAGGTCAGTAATTGTGACGTCACCTGGAACGAAATTATGCAAGCACCGATTTATAATGCAATCACACAGAACCTTGAGAATATAAGCAACACTTGTTTACAAACAGAATTGTAGGTACATGTTTGTTTTACTCAAAAAGCCGCAGATTCCAAAGTCAGTGTTTTCAGCGAGGTGTTTCCATTAGTTTGGAGAATCCCTGTATCTGTCTGACAGTCCAGCAAATAAAAAATGAAATACACTGACGGAAAAAAAACCCAACACCAAGAAGGGGTTGTGTTAGATAAACGACAGTTGGTAGGCGGTATCAGTACATCTGTAAGATGACGTCTATGCAAATTTCGCGCTCGGCGCTTACGTGTAGCGCTACTAGCGCCATTCGGAACATGCAAAGCAAGTTTGCTGTAAATACGCGCTGTAACGTTCGTGAGCGTTAGTTATCGTTGAGGTTCGACGTAGTGTGTTGATGTTAATCAAGAACGCCTTTAAGTAGACGAAGAAGCCATTATCAACTGCTCACGGATTTTGAACGATATCGTGTAATAGGGCTACGAGAAGGTGGATTTTCTTTCCGCAATATTGCAGAACGACTTGGTAAGAATGTAGCCACTGTGCATGATTGTTGGCAGCGGTGGTCAAGGGAAGGTACTGCCTCAAGAAGACCAGGTTCCGGCAGGCCACGCGGCACTACTGAGAGGTAAAACCGCCGTGTACGGCGTATGGCCATAGCGCATCGTACCGCGTCTGCGGCAGCAATTCGAGCTGCAGTTGCCACCACAGTGACACAACGAACTGTTACAAATCGGTTACTTGAAGGACAGCTCCGAGCCAGACGCCCTGTAGCGTGCATTCCACTTACTCCAAACCACTGCCGTTTGCGACGTCAGTGGTGTCAAGCTAGAGCTCATTGGAGGACGGAGTGGAGATCTGTTTGGTTTTTTGATGAAAGCCGATTCTGCCTGGGTTCCAGTGATGGCCGTGTGTTGTTTAGAAGGAGACCAGGTGAGCGCCTGCAACCAACCTGTCTGCGGCCGAGACACACTGGACCTACACCTGGAGTTATGGTCTGGGGAGAAATTTCCTATGACAGCAGGATTACTCTCATAGTTATCCCACGCACCCTGACGGCACAGTTGTACGTCGGTCTGGTGATTCAACCTGTTGTGCTGCCATTCATGAACAGCATTCTCGGGGGTGTTTTCCAACAGGATAACGCTCGCCGGCATACCGCTGTTGTAACCCAACATGCTCTACAGAGAGTCGACATGTTGGTGTGGCATGCTAGATCACCAGATCTTTCACCAATCGAGAACTTATGGGGCATCATTGGACGACAACTCCAGCGTCACCCCCAACCAGCATTACCCGTCCCTGTATTGACCGACCAAGTGCAACAGGCATGGAACTCCATCCCACAAACTGACATCCAGCACCTGTACGACACAATGCATGAACGTTTGCGTGCTTACATTCAACATTCTGGCGGTTACACCGGTTATTAATGTACCAGCATTTCACATTTAAAATGGCTCTTCTCGCGCTTACAATGAGCTGTGATCTTGAAACCTTAATCGATTAAATATGTTACCTATACAAATGTATTGCCGCCATTTCATTCCTCTAGAACTATTTTTTCGTGGTGTTGGGATTTTTTTCCGTCAGTGTAGATTACTCCTATACAAGTGTCAGTTGATAACCAAATCTATAGTTTTTCAGGATATAACGACTTTCTCGCACTAAAAGAGACAAGCAACCTTACATAAGCTAATTTAATAGGTTATGTGTTAATGGAAAGTGGAGGACGTAGGCAAATTGAAAACTATTTGGGTCGTGAACTTTTAATCACATCCACAGATTATTTTGTACATCTACATTTTATACCTCCAGAAAGTGACAACTGTATGCAGCTGCACCTCACAATTTTATATGCAAATTTGATCTACAAAATCAGATACATGAAGGAGTATGCATGGTACTTTGTGGGAATCATGTAAAAACAGTTTCATTAAGATTTAAATTCCTAAAGTTGTTAGCTCTGCATTGAAGAAAATTATTTTATATAGTAATGCGTTTAAAGGTGGTTCATATCTTAGTGCATAAATGTCGGTAGTCGAGCTCGCCTTTTCCAAGGCATAAATTTTACATAAAATAAAATTAGCAAATTACGAAGCTTGTGCGTGTTATGGGACATGTGGTTTGCAAACACATTTGCTTCGTTTTAACACAGGGGACTCATACTGCTGTTTCCAATTTATACTTGGCAAAGGGTTGCCATCGTGCATATATTTGTCCCATGAAACTTCATAAGATCCAGTTCCATATTGTGCAGAAATTTCGATATCGTGGCCTTCCTAATACCACAGAGGAGGAGAAACAGAGGCTTAACTCTCATGTATAAGACAGCACCCCAGTGGTGGTACATGAAACTACGATAGCGTCTGTCATGTGATACGGTACCAGTGGCCATATAAGTTGCACCGCCGAAAGAATTGTAAATTCTTAAAAAAACGAAGCAAGCGATTAGAGTTTAACGATTTAGTTCCATGTCTGACCAGTGGCGCGTTGTTCCATTGAGATCTTCGTGGCATTGAGATTCCATGAGTCTCTACGGAAGATTAAGCTCTGATTCTCCTGCTTTGTGCCTAATACGAACAAAAATATGCAACCTTTTCCATGATTTTTTCATTATTATCTTTCCATGATGTTCCTTTAGAAAATTGGATTTACATGTACATCTGTAGCACAGTACACTTAGGAATGCGTTAGCTACAAATATTTGTTCTATCTGAAATACTGAGCCATCCTTGTAGTGAGGGGCCGTCCATAAAGTACGTCCGCGGATTTTTTGCTATTTTTAGACTCAGTCCTTCCCCATGTCACATTTTGTTCGATTGTTGACACCTGCCCCATGTGACGTGCCTGCCCTGCAGGACGCAAACGATATAAAGCCAGATAGCAGCGAGAGCGAACGTCCGCGTTACTGAGTTTGTAGAGCGTCTTGTTCCGGAATAAGTGGACACGGGTTTGATCCCCGGCGTGGACAAAAATGAAGGAGAAAATTACTTCGTTATAATAGCTCCCGAACTACCCGGATGACCCGGCCGTTCAAGATCTCCCAATGGTGTGATGTTCTTTCCACACCGCGAGATAGGAAAAATAAGGGAATCACTTCTTCAGCGCTTCGAAAAATAAAAGTGTGTGATGTTGCATTCCACACACTTAATGGACTGGGAGTTCTCAAGTGAACGTTCTTCAGCGGATGGCTGCCTGCGACGATTCGTGGTCACGGCTGACCTGTGGGCCATGCCCCCGGCCCTTTTTCGGTGGGGGGTGACGTGCCTGCCCTGCAGGACGCACACGATACACAGGAAGATAGCAGCGAGAACGAACACCCGCGTAGCTCAGTTGTCAGTTGGTAGAGCGACTTGTTCCGGAATAAGTGGACTCGGGTTCGATCCCCGGCGTGGACAAAAATGACGGAAACATTTACTTCGTTTTACCCTCTAAAAAGTACGTCCTAATTCACGCAACCGCTCTTTTTTTGACGACTGCTTTTAGAAGTCCGTTGAGAAACAGAAAGAAAACATGTAATTTTTTAAAGAAGTCTTCCATATATTTACACAGTTTCTTCAGAAAATGATTTTTATTTAGGCATTAATTTATTCCCAAAAGCTACCGGAACTTTGTCATTCTGAAATGAAAATCTACAAATGAGCGCATGCATTCAAGGTTGCAACACTCCTGATCATACCATCTATAAAAAACCATAGATAAGGTAGTACACATACGAGAACTTAATGTTGGGATTTAGCTAAATATCATCAGAATTCTGAAATATTCCATCCCCCTTTTCTAACCATCTAAAGAAGAAACAAGAATTATGACGCCGAATTTTTGGGTGCAATGAGCACGTCTTTTGAATACGTTCTGATGAGAATTAAATTTACCAAAGCTATTCAAAATCTATGGAACCTGTGTGGAAAACAATAGTATCTGACCGAAGAAAGAGGTTTTTTCAGTCGGGCTTTTAATCCCGAAGATACTGCTGTAAAGGGAAAAGTCAGCTGACGCCTTCTGGTAGCAGACTTGTGAGTTAAGGAAAAATTGAAATTTTATCCAAAACATTTCGCAGCGGAAACGTTCTCCAACAAAGAAATCATTTTTCAAATCGGGCTCTTAGATGCAGAGATCTTGACAAATATAACATATGCTTCTAAGCCCCCCGGCGCGAAAATCATACATTATTTAAGAAGAAAGTATTTTCAAAAGGGTTTTCGATGTGATCGGTATCGCTCCACATAATTTTTTTCAATTGAATTTTTACCAGCTGAGATTTTACTGCAAATACATCAGACGGAGAAACGATAAAATATTACCACATATATACAAATAATTTCATATCAGGTGCTGTACCCGGTGCAGAAAGAAATTTTTCACATCGTAGTTTTAGAAGCAAAGCTACTGAGGAAAATCGCATTTTTCTTTACGCCCCGTACCTAGAGGAAAGTCTATGAATTGCTTGCAAATTTTGAAATTATATGAGAAACATTTTACACCGGAAACGCTGAGAAGAATTTTTTCAGATCCGACTTTCAGAGGCAAAGATATTGGCAGAAATAAGTTAGACTTATACGCCCTGGGGTGTACAAATCATGCATTATTTTACGAAGAAAATATTCTCAAATGTTTATTGACATGAGCGGTATCGATATACGAAAAATTTTTTAATCGCGATTTTAGGATCTGAGATTTTGCTGTAATTACGTACAAAGCAGAAATTTAACCCCCACGATCTCTGGTGACCAAACCGTATTTAAAAAAATATAATTAGAAATTACAACAAAAAATGTTCCGTCTGCTGCTGTAGCCGGTGCTGGAAGAATTTTTCAAATCGGAGTTTTAGGATCAGAGATTTTGGGGAAAGCCCAATTTACTCCTCCTAGCGGAAAGTTAATGAATTACTAGATTTTTTAAAATTATAACAGAAATATGTCGCACCGGAAACTCTGTCCAACAAAGTAGATTTTTTCAAATCAGACCATTAGAAGCAGATATAGTAGATCATTCACAACTAATTTGGCCGTGTTTCTTATGTTACTCGAAATTTATATGTTAAATAGCATGTTTAACCCAACAAGATTTACATTGTTTGCCACTCACTTGTAAAATGAATTTCAAAATCAGTGTAGGCATTTCAAAAAAAAGAAATATGTTTTATAGGGAAATGAAATGTATTTCCTTATTTAGAAATGTGTTTAGAATAGGAATGCAAACACAATACATCTACCCCAGTGGCGCAGTGGTCTCAGCGTTGGCTTCTGATCATTCGTCCGAGACGGGTCCGGGTTCGAATCCCTTGAGGCATGGATGTTATGTTTGTCTAACAGCCTGGCTCTAAATTAGGGACAGGCGAGTCCCAGTGGATCTACAGTAGAGACGGACGAATGCAGTGGACCTAAATTAGGGACGGGCTACTGCTTTATAGCCCATTGAATTGCTCACTGTGGCCATTAAACCTCTAATAAAAAAAAACGAAAAAAAAACACAATATCATTGTATTTTCCCCAAATCGGGGAATCATGGAGGTGTAAAGTTAAAGATTTTTTTCGGGGAATACAAAATTGTAATTAACGGAAATAACAAAGTAAATTTTCAATTAAATAACAGAAATCATTTCAATTTAGTAGCACATTTCACAGCTTCATGTTTTCAGAGAAGAGCAAACATATGACCAGTGTGTCTTATGCAAATAGCATTAGGTGCAGGCAAATGGCTGTACGTGTGATAGTCATGAAACGATATGAAAAACACCTGCAACTGAGCTTTTTGAATCAATGTATTTTAAGTTTGTTTCTTTTCCCCTTTAAGATGAGAAAAGCAGCGGAGTTTAGCGAGTTTCGAAAAAACAGTATTGTAATTGATAGACAACTTTATCGGAACATTGTTAGCACACCAAGGCTTGTGGAATACTCATGAAGAGTTGTGGTGGTCCATAAAAGGAAAACCACCAACAGTCAGACTTGTGGCCCGAGCACGGCTCATGCAAATCCATAATATTCAGTAATAACGGTGATTAATCAAACAGATTTCCCCACAGCTGCTATTTGGTTAGCGTCAACACCTGGGTTCACGCTCTAACCATTATTACTCTACCGTGATTATTATGAAATGCAATAAATATTGCTCTCTTTACGGACATTACGGTTTCAGCATATTAAATGCCTGGATGCGATACATCTGATTTGAATATCGTTATCGGGGTGTAAGTAACAGCTTACTTACTCATTGTATATCTTTCATATCTGAGCATCTATCAGCACTTCTAAACATTTATTCTTAAAAGGTACAGGTTCCATACACTTGAAAAAGCATTACAATGTGAACAAGATTTGAAATATTGATTTTCAGTAGAATATCACAAAGATCCACGTTTTTCTTCTTTGTATAGGGGAGAGAGCAAAACAGACGTAATATCCATGACGTATGCACTTCGAAAAAAGTATAAGGTCACATGTAAGAAAATTTCACATGGTGTTCTTATCATTTTCTCTGTCGTGTAATTGAATTCATATCAAAATTATTAATCAATCACAGCGTTATTTGATTCACATATGAGAAATGAAGCAAGCACGATTCAACTCATTATCTTTTTTATTGAAGTTTATTTATCATTTGCGGATTCAGGGATATTGAGTGCGAGAGAACTCCTCATTTTTCCTGAAAGCTTTGCCACAAAATGTCTGCCTGGACTCAGTGATTATATTATACATGGGCCAGTAACATTATTTTGCCCACCAGCTAATATCTAGAGTAACCGCCGTATGCAGCGCGTACAGCAGCTGGATGAGCTGCGAGTGGCTCAATACGCCGCTGGAAGGTGTTTACATATATGTGGAGCCATGCTGACTGCAGTGCATCTGACAGATGCAGGAGGATGCTTGGTGGTGGACCCACAGAGCAAACAACACGATCGAACTGATCCAGTAGATGCTCAATTCGGTTTAAATGTGCGGAATTAGTTGGCCATAGAAGTACCTTGAAGTTTACATCGTGGTCTTTCAGGCACTCTCAAACATCTCTAGCTGTGTGACGCGTCTCATTGTCGTGCTGGAAGATCCCATCCGACCCAGGGAATGTATCGGTGTACGTGGTCTGCAAGGATGGATGCATAACGAAATCTGTCCATCGTTCCTTTTACAAGCATCAATGGACCCCTTTAATGTCAAGAAAACATTTCCCATTCCATAACTCTGCCCCCATTAGCCTGTGTTCTGCCAGCAATGGTTGAAGTGTTTTTGTTCTCCGATATTTCCCACCTTATAGGCCAACGTCCATCCGTTCGATGTAGCAGAAAACTCATCGGAGAATGTAATTCTTTGCCAAACAGCGGAGGTCCGATTCTGATACTACCGTGCAAATTTAAGCTTTTTCTGCCGATGTACCTTCGTTAGCGCAGGTACAGTGACCATTCGTCTGCATGGAAATCCCATACGCACCAGGGTTCGCTGAACTGTCGTTTTAGACAAACGTCCGAGAGCTTCCTGGTTCATTCGGCAGTGCGTTGTTACTCTGTAGTGTTTCGATTGGCCCTCACGCATCTACGAAGCGAACGTTCACCTCTCACATCTGTGGTTCGTGGTGCTTCGCAGTTTCCACGTCACATATGCGCATTGGTGCCATTTCTCTAATAACGATACACTTTATCACAGCAGCAGGCCAACAGTTCACAAATTGCGCTTTTTCAGAAATACTGCCTCCCTTGGCCCGAAAGCCGATAATCATCCTATTTTGCAAATCTGATAAATCTCTCCTTTTACCCATGACAGCAACAAGTGATATGTTTTCAGAATGCCTGCAGCATACCTTATATACCATTCAAGCCAGCTCACGACACGTGCCCTATTTCATTAGCTACGCGCCGTTGACCTCAAAGGTAGGATGTTGTCACAATAATGTTACTGGGCAGTGTATTTCAAGAGATCCCAAGTTCTTCTCTGGTTTCCCCTGATGACAAGGACTTAATGACTAATCTCTCTCTTCTTGAGGTGCATGGAAAATTTTCTATTATTTTTATAACTAAATTATTTCGTTTCCTCTTCCAACTAGAGATTTCCAGGGAAAATTTGTTACCCGTTTGGTATTCAGAAAACTGACTGATGTAATAAAGTCATGTTCTTTGAAATATCTGCTTCTGTATAACTCTCAGATTTACAAAGGTAAACTTTTCAAGTTTAGAAAGAAAAACGCTTAAGCTTTTAGTATGTTTTCAGAAACAAGAAATTGTGAAAAAATTCAGCCAGTATTATAACTTTTACTCTTGACTGAACCTTTGGATTGTAGAAAAAGCACCAACAAAGTACGCAGTTAATATATAAAATGTAGCATTTTTTATTTTGAAAGTAAAGCAATGGAACCGAGACTTTAAAATTACAAAGGTGAAATTCGTACATTTTTTACCGCAGGACATCATAGCACACAGCGAAATATTTATCATTGCTTCGAAAACAATATCCATGGTTATGTATAAAGTTAACAGCTACTCTATAATTCGCTGGGCACTAATTAAAATTTGCAACAGACAACATTAATGCACATAATTTGGCAAGCAATAACTCTGAAGATGAAGCCAAGGGAATCTGTTGCTTCATTCAAAAATCTTAAAGTTGAAACAGTACGGCATTTCTCATGTAAATAATTTTCGTATATAAAATCTCATGCGAAGCAATTACATTTTAACTGAGACACCAGTTGTGGAACTTTATTAGGCAGTCACCCAAGTTCCTGGCGAACACTCAAGCAAATGCACTTGAATCTATGAATGAAATTGTTTTGGTTGATGGATGAGCTGTGTTTCCGAACTTCGTCCGTGGTTCTATTAAGCTCATATTGTTCTTTATATCGTGATTTTGGCTACGTGTATTTTGTAGTGTGAACAGCAAGGATTGCTTGCCAAATGCAAGAACATGTTTAAAGGTCAACCGATTATTCGCAAAGTGGTCATATCTCATCGTTTTGCCCCGCACGGGGATAACTGGTTTTCCAGTTATTTGGGGAGCGGCGCCCCCACGGCCCGAGCTGACCTTGTGACTGGTCAACATCTGATGTCATGCCACCGCTTGTTTTTTATTTTGGTGCTGTTGGTGTTTGCAGGGACGGCTGTTCATTTAGCTGTTGGGGAGTCGCGGCCCCACGATCCCGAGCTGGTCTTGTGTCTCGCTTTTTTGTTTTTATTTATTTTCTCCACTGGCTAGTTGCCCGTGTTGTGTTCTCTACCTAATCGCTACCACGTTATGTACTAACACACCGGTCTTGTGGTTTTGTTACCCTCCATAACTAACTGTTTTATATTAACCGCTCAGTTCGTAGGTTGCTGAGATTCCGTTTAGGTTCCCTTCCAGGATTTGTCTTTGGATTTCTTTTCTCCTTTTAACTGGTTTGGGTGCTAGACCTACCTGCATGTTTGCCGCGTGCGGAGACCCGTGAGGCGGAAATGGGATGTCTGGCGGCTGAGGTCGCAGGAGGCCGGTTAAGTGCCTCCTGTGTACCAACACTCCTCTTCGACCCCGGCTTCGCTGTAAACGGGAGGCTAGAGACTAACCCACCTCTAGTCAGAAGTCTTGTACCAAGGTGTGTACAGGGCTTTAGCGGCTTTTTGTCGTATAGCACGGCAGGGTAAGTCCGGGGGCTGTGGGGTCATGCCAAAGGCGTTGGCATGACGGTACCCGGAGGCCGAAGTGTCCGCCGAGTGCGTGTGATCACAGCCAACGGACTATATCTGCAACGTATAAGCTCCAGAACTGTGTCCAGCGTCATTTTCTTGACTTGCAGACCTCCAGTTCTCCCTCGTAGGGCTCGGTGGTGGGTGGAGTAGTTTGCAGACGAATCCTCTTCCTTTTTTCCATGGGTAAAAACAAAAAGAAAAACTCCAAATTTAAGTCGCCTGAGCAAATGATTATTGACAATGACTCTCCTTCGTCTTCTCAACCTACCAAGTCTCATACCCTTAAACGGTCTTTAGACCTTGACCTGGACCAAGAATGTGGAACCTCTTCTTCGGCGGCTGTACCAGTCGCTCCGAAGCGTCGTCTCCCCTCAATTGCTGTGACTACTCATGCTACTCACTTGCTTGTAGAATCTATCGATCCGCATGAGAGACTGTCCACCAGATCTCCCTTTTTCATTTCTAAAGCTTTGGACGCTGCGGTTGGCCCCTTGAAGTCTGTGAGGAAGCTTCGCTCTGGGGACCTGCTTGTCCAAACTTGCAGTGTTTCTCAGAGTAACACTTTTCTGAACCTCACTAGTCTTCAAGGCATTTCTGTAAAAGTGACACCTCACCCGTTTCTTAACACCTCTCGGGGTGTTATTTCGGAGTTTGATCTCTTGCCATGCAGTGAAGACGAATTCGTGACTGAACTTGCTGATCAAGGTGTTATTGCTGCACGTCGTATGATGTTCCGGCGTGATGGTTCCATGATTAAGTCAAAAAATGTCATCTTGACTTTTAACTCCCCGAAAGTTCCGACCGAAATCAAGGCTGGCTACTTGGTCTGTGGAGTTCGCCCGTACATTCCCAGTCCTCTGCGCTGTTTCAGGTGCCAGAGGTACGGGCATTCCCAACGTTTCTGTAAGAGTTCCGCTCGTTGCGCAAATTGTGGCTCCAGTGAACATGACGGGGAAGGTTTCACTTCTGCGGCCTGTTGTGTTAACTGCGGTGAGGCCCATGCAGCTTACTCCCGCAACTGTATGAAATGGAAGGACGAGATGGCGATCCAGCGCCTCAAGACCCTGAAAGGCCTCTCGTACCCTGCTGCCAAGGCCAAGTTGGGTATACCCACCACCCGACAGCGTACTTTTGCCGCAGTAGTTCAGTCTCTGCCACAACCCGTGCAGCCCTTTGTTCCGCGCCCTGTAGCTCTCGCCGCCCTTGCCAAGCGATCTACAGCTGACCAATCGACACAGGTGTTTTTCCCCGAGCTCGAGATTTTTCGAATACCTGATTCTGGGCCTTCTCTTTTGCTGCCGACCGTCTCTTCCAGTTTCCAGCCGAAAGCCTGCACGTGCGGAAGACCCGGCCCTCAATCCGCAAAGGTGTGCAGTGTCCATCCAACTGTCTCGGCCTCAGCGAGGTCCCCACCCTCAACCAACATTATAGAGGAACATAGGGGGAGGAGAGTGACAGTTCGTCCCCAGCCTCAAACAACATTGCAGAGGAACATGGGGGGAAGAGAGTGACAGTTCGTCCCCGCCCTCTGCCAGCATTGCAGAGGAGTGTGGGGGGAGGAGAGTGACTCATCCTTTGTGTAGTTGTGTTTAAAAAAAAAAAAAAAAAATTATAATTATAATAGTAAATTAATAAATTTTTATATAAACCTAATTAACTACCTTGTCTTCACAGCTTTCATGATACTCTTTTTCAACTTTTACCAAGCCTGTCTGTTCTTAATCATTTTCCACGTTTTTAAAATTCTGTGGCTGATAGTTCTTTGTCTGGCGCTCTTTGGCCAAACCTGGCCCTTGCGCCAATAAAATTCAACAACCAACCAACCAACCAATCTCATCGTTTTGGAAAACTGAGATGTCGGAAGAATTACGTTTCAGGAAAGGATGAAGAAGTTTGGAAACACGTTCCCGTACAATTGGGGATTTAGTTCCACAATTACATAATTCCTCTTTCTACTATCATGACACGGACTGTTAAAAGCTACAACGCAAACGTAAGCTTAAAGAGGGAGATCAAGGATTTCATTTATCACAACACATTCGACAATTTTTATGCAAAGGGATTCTCTTTCTTAAAAAAGTACTTCGATGTGTTGATTTGCACAGTAAGACTGATCTTCTTCGCAAATAATCAATGTACTTCATTTGTTATGCTAGATAGGTAGATTCTGATTTCTAAAGATGGAACATGCAGCGTTCAGAATAAATAATTTGGGGCAGTGACACATTTGACATACCTAATTATCCGATGTTTAAGGGACAACCGAAACATGGATGTAAGCGGGTTACGGGTCAACGGGTCGACAATTTCTAGCGGGTCAAACGGATAGCGTCAAGATGCTCCTGACCTGATTTCGATCCGGTTTATTTCCTTTTCACTTTTGAAAAGTCAAAAGGAAATTCAAATAATAAGCCCACTTTGGAATTTTTTTATTCGATACTGGTGCCTGCGGACTCAAAAATGACCTGTCATGCAATGTGAACGAATAGTGTCCCTTCCTCTTGAGGGGCAATGATGAAAACAACATCCATATTTTGGATACTTTCAGCGCATCATGAATTCGTGAAAATTTTTGTTGCAGTGAAACGTATTCTGAGGCTTGATATGTTATGAAGAAAACAACAAAACTGAAATTAAACATAAAAGTAATTCAACTCCAACACTTTTTTATGTAGAACCATCAGAACTAAATGAACACCGTTAATATCACTGCTGAGGGACCTTCTAAGTGTCGCAGATATTTTTGAAAGTAGATGTAAAATAGTTACGTTATGTTTTGCAAATGAGGATGACAGTTTCAATTCCTGTGAGAAAATGACACGTTACCCACTTACTACAGGAAGTACATTTGATTCCCATATATCCCTAAAACACTCATTGCGGAGAGACCTTTAATGTTATCTCACTATATATACGGTTTATTATAGTTCAAAGCAGATTTGTCCTGGTCAGGCAGGGGTCCAAAGGTTTTGACTAGTTTCAAAGCTGGACCGAAATTGTTATGGAACTCGATCAATACAGAAGTTATGGGGTTCTACATTACACCTCGTAGGACAGAGGGCAGTACTTCAGGACTAACTCGGCAATTGTCTTGACGACGCAGGAGATAGAATCGTAAACATATCAGAGACGGATTTATAAAATAATGCCCGTTCAAAGGCGAAATCCGAAATTTAACGATTTGGACTTAAAAGAAAAAAATCGAGAAGGATTTGTATTTAAAATCAATTATACAAATAAATAACTGACAACTTTAAAAATACATCAATATATTTAATGACTAGAGATCTATAAGGAGAAATAAACATTGGATGGTATATTTCAAAAATTCAAAAATATGGTAATAAAGGCTACATACTAGATAGATTAATAGGTATCGAATAATTAAGAAGAAATATACGATAGAATAAAGTGTTCGAAACAAATCAATTAGAGGTTCAAATTGCCAAACTATATAACTCAACTACTTAGAATAAGCCAATAGATCAATTTGAGTAAAATATTTTACTGCTGTTAATACATCAATTACTCAGTTGGAATTCATTTCGCTGTGCGTTTCCGTTTCCGTACAGATAGCATTTTTCTCTCCACTTTTGATCAAATGGTTGACTTATGCTGTTTTTCAGCAGGAGAGATAAGAACAAAACTGAACCTTTACTTCGGGTGTTCACCTCCAGCACACGATGAATGATAAAATTTATTAAGACACATCAAACATTTTTGACTGCAAATCTCGCAGTACACAGGAATGTTAAATCATGAGAAACTATAAGTAATTGATATTTCAGTTATTTCACAACAAATGGATTTCTCCATGATGAAAGTTGAATTACATTCAAGAAATTTGGAATTTGAGTAGATTCTGGTGTCCTCGAAACACGTCAAGAATAGCAAAATATATATCAACTTAAAACAGTAAAATCTAAGAAAAATTACATTTACTTAGCCTTTAAGTAGGCGGACGTAAAGAAAAGCTGAAGTTAATTAAAGTTGGAAGAACTTGTGTTTCAAAATGCAGCAGTAGAGTATGCAAAAAATAAAGTCGATACAAATTACATGCAGCGCTATACCCTTAACTTCTGAAATCTCATTTTTACGTTCATCGTCAAAAGAATTGTTGCACACAGAAGGAAGTAACAGACAGGAATGAAACTTGCTTGGCATGTTTGACATCGTAAGCTATGCAAAAGATTCAAGCATAGCGCTCATCCGCGCATGTGAAGCCAGCGCGGTTGTGTAAGGTCGCCCCGTTGTGCGTGCTTGTCATTCAAAGTCTACGTTTGTGCTGCTGGCACATCGGCGAGCTGTGTACATGGATGCTTGGTAATGATGAAAAAAAAACCATATATCTTTACTAATTACAGACTCATTTATCGTGGAGCAGCGATGCTATCTGCGCTGCTTGCTGTGATCATCGCCATAGTGATGATATCAAACTGGCTTATTTTTGGAGCCTCGACCATCGCCAGCATCCTCAAACTTACGCTGGGATTAGTTCCTTCAAGGCCACTCTATCCGTCCATTGACACACTTTCCCAATCGAGTGTGAAACTACGCAGTCATATATTTCGTATTTTAAAATCCATGTGGTGTTTTTATACAAATTTTTTTTATTTGTAGAGTTTTCCTGTGATTTCAACTGTTATTATTTTTGAACATCTACTTGGATTGATCATGAGTTTTCCTAGCATAAAGCTTCATCATGTATCTCAGTAAGGGATAGGCTTCGTCACCTATGAACACAAAGGGGGCTTGGACGTCAGTACGTGGTAGCAAGTTATATTCAGGAATGTTAAGCACACCCTTTTTTCTTTCTATCATGCAAGGCAGACTTTCCTAAAGTGCCCTTATCACTTTGTCTTCCATAGGGTCCGACCTCAATGAAAATATATTTGCAGTGTGTATCACTGACGGCCTGCAGAACTATAGAAATGTAAGTTTTATAATTAAAGAATATGAAGCCTAACCATCGAGGGCGAAGTGTTCGGATGTGCTTTCCATCGATAGAACCTAGACAGATAGGTAATCCCCATTTCATCTAAAACATATCAGCGATTTCTTTGAATTCTTCTTTAGTTGGTGGCTTCATATGCAGTTGTTGTAAAGTTTGCCATAACACTGGTAAAGCCTGTTTGACAATAACAGATACAGTCGTGATTCCTATAATAATAAAAGCGATGTGAACAGCTGCAGGATAAGTGCTCCATGGCGAGCATCGCAGCTACATGCAAGCAGCTAAGCGCCTGAGGGAGCATCTATGTGCCAGCAGCAAGACTGCAGCATAAACGTATACTAATCGTGCTGTTGTGTTGATTGCAGTATTTGCAAGAGAAGTACGCTTCGGATAAAAGCTCGAAAGCAGTTCGAGCAGTTGGAGGAGTTCGAGAGAGCCTCATCGTCGGGCTCTGAGAAGCTTTATTGTCTTATCGCGTTATCACGCGCCATACCAGTATTGCGGATATCACCATACCACACTGTTTTAAACATTGGATAGAACAAGTCACACAGAAGCGACAGGAAAGTTCTGGGAGACCTAAACCAACTATGAGAGAGATCACAAATGGGTTGTCTGATATGCGCAAAGTGATCCAAAAGCCACAGTTGCGTACATTCAGCGGGAAGTGGCGCCCTCCATGCATCGTCCGATTGTGCCAGAACAATTAAAAGACGGCTGCACGACGTAGGACTAAACGCACGCGGAACTTTACGATGACAGCCCTTAAAACCTTTGCATCGTCGTAAAATAATATAATGCTGTGGTGACATCCTCTCAAAAAGCCTCTCAGAATGGCAGAGGGTGATTTTCAGATATGAGCCCCGCTTTTGGTTTGGAGGAGATAAGCAACGAATCCATGTGTGCAAGCACCTTGGTCAGTTCCCAGAGGAATGGTTTGTATTTGAGGGTCACACGTCCAGAAGACATGGTGTGGGATGCAATTGTATGCGATGTCACATCGCCTTTTGTGTTCATTACAGGTACGTTGACAGCCTAACGTTAAGTTAATGAGGTCCGGCAATCCGTGGTCCTACCTTTCCTGAACGCTCACTCCAGTGCAATTTTCTAACAAGACAACTCTCGACCGCCTACTGGTGCTGTCTCCTGAGCTTACCATAAACGCACTGACACTCTGCCATGGCCAAGCCTCACCACCAGACCTATCACCGGTTGAAAATGTGTGAGATGCTATTGGACGTGTTTTAAACACTCTACCTCTACCCCACCATCTGCAGGAACTGCGGGAGAAGATTCAACATGCATGGGATGGCTTATTGCATGACACCATTAGGAACCAGTACAACTCTATGCATGGACGTCTGGCATGCTGTGTGAGAACACATTGCGGCGCGATGCTATACTGGGAGACACTAGTTATTGGCGTGTACCCCAATAAATAATGTCCGTGTCAGTCTCAATGTTTAATCATCTATTGTTCTTCGTATCTTTACCTTTCTCCCGAATATCATTGCAATCCGACACGTTCTTATGTGTGCAACTGCTTTTTAGACGACGAGTGCAGAAGCACACATTACGTGATAATTAATACATAACTCATATAATAGTTTTGTGTTTGTAATGTAGATAAGCCGGTAGAGCGCTTAAGCCCTTTTTAAAATTTTAAACGTATATGCAGATTATTATACAGAAAGGAATATACACGTAGAAAGTATCACGAAATTTCAGGGCAGGGGCGGTTTATGGCTTTAAATTTTTGAGTTTTAGTAGACTTCCAAGGATAAACTACTTCAATCATTTAAGTGCAATCACACGTTTGATCGCATTCTATTGGGACTTTGTACTTCATTTGTCATGGTGAAACTGATCCAGCCTACTAGAACTTATCGGTCGTGCAATTTTCATCAGTTGAACAGGCGATCATTTCGAACAGAGTGTTTATTCCCGAACCAAAAAAGTAATTAGTTTTGTTGTTTAGTACATTTTATTTTAGCTTGGCTCCAAAGAAACTGTTTTTGTCTGAAAAACAAGGTGATGTTGTTGTTTTCAGGTAATATGATATTTTCAGAATTTCTCGAAATCCTCGGAGAAATATATCCAAAACTCTTAACGTCAACCCCATTCCTGGCACAAACAATTGCAGGATTGCGTTCGCTTGCGCAGCTTGACGTATGGGGACAGTCCAAATTTCGGAATTCTGACAGTAACAAAGGAAACATGTTCTTAACAGGTGGTAGAAAAAATGAAATGTTCCTGTCGACGGTCATACAGAAGCAGCGTATCTTACCCTCAAAAAAAAAAAACGAATTGAAAAGAAACTGACTCTTTCCAGTCCGGTAAAAAAAAAAAAAAAAGAAAAACAGAATTAGGTTCAATTCATCTGTCCGTTTGTCCTTTTCCGACATCTCAAAAGCAGCTATCTCGATTTTGAGCATGCGTTTAGTACCCCATTGAATTCTTGTTATTTATCTCCTCTCTGTCCTTGATCATTCCTTAACGGAAACACTTTCCCGAAGCACGATGCCCTATGTTTCAACACCCCTGTATATTCGCATTCTGGCCCTGATTCCTGACTGTCTACATTACACTATTCGTGGCTTTTCTTAGACCGCTTCGGTTGACCTTTCACTTCAATTGCCTTGTTACCTAATATAATTACTGTCGGCGCACTTACTTTTTAGAATACACTCATAGAAATTACGGTCGGCGCACTTACTTTTTAGAATACACTCATAGAGAAACCCTCATATCTAGATATACCGTTACAATGTTTATCTACCGAACCTTCTAGGTAATTTTCAGGCAGAGTCCCGTGCCATCGCGGGGTAGTGGCCAAAGCACAGGATTCTGGGATAAATGATGATAATAGGTCGAAAACCAATAACGGATAATGTTATTTTTAAATCATTAAAATATACACCGTCGTTGGAAAACGGCCAGTTGAGATCACAACGTGTGAGACCTTGGGCAGATTTACGCAGAAAATATTATATTTAATATTTTCAATGCGGTCATATTTTCGGAGATTTTTTCGTATATGTAAGCTTCATATACATGTATATAAAGTAAATATATTGCACTGCTCTTAGGCTGTCATCTTAAAAAAATTAAATGTAGTACATTAGGGCAGTGTATTGCAATCACGAATCATATGATATGCTCCTAAACATTCATTTTTTACCGCGAAACGATGTTTACATATCATAGTGAAATCTCCACGGTGGCACTAAAGCACCATCACGACGCGCAGGGATGATCTCCATCAGCGTAAAAACAAAACAAAGAAACAAAAATAAAAAAAACGAAAGAAAATGGGAAATGTATTGGCGGAAACAGTCTACTAAATATACGCATCTCATCTTGTAATATAGAAAATGGCAAATCTCTTTCTGGAATAAAATAAGAATTGTGGAAAAAAAGCGAAAACGAAGAATCAAGTAACTATAAAAATAGAATAATGAAGGCTCTGACAGTTCATAAAATAATAGCGAGAATTTATGAACACAAACTAATTTTGTTTACTTTACTTTTGTCATACTACTATTGAAAATTCGATGTTCTGAGACTTCCTCAATAGCAATTTCTGCATTCGGTGTACCAAAAAATTGGGGTTCGGTAATTTTACAGTAGCTGAAGAGCCCCGTTACATGATGTTTCTTCCATAATAGTCCTAAATACCAAACTGACAGGCATTTTTGAAATTCTTAGCATGATTTTAAGGAATTTATTGCACCTTAAGTTCTATTGAAGAAAAATAATTCTGTATAGACAACGACATTTCATGTAAGAATGCACCTAACGAAACGAAACTCAAAACATATATAGACAAAATGATTAAAAACATGTGTTTTAATTTAAGTGTATTTAGCAATAAGGCAATATTCTGTCACCTTAACTAGAAAGTTGAAATTCCTGGGCATATTCGAAAACATGGTGTTGCATCGATTGGGAAATTTCCGGAATTAAATTAAATGTGTAGAATATACAGGACTTATAAGTAAATGTCTTTTAATTTAAGTAAATTTAGCAATGAGGCAGTATAATGTGGGCTGAGCTAGAAGATTTTAGATATTCAGAGCTAAGGTTTTGCTTCATATGTATCTATGCTTTCAAATTGCTGCAAAGGTCACAGTGCAAAATTGATAAAACACGTTAAATATATGAAACAATTTATATTCAAGATAATGTGGTAAAAAAGTTTGCTGTTATTTTAACAGCTTCAAGTAGGCATTTATTTAAAATACACATGCATGTACATTATTTTTTTAACTAACATACTGTCACATTGTTATTTTTGTTTTTTACTACACTGACGGAAAAAAAACCCAACACCAAGAAGGGTTTGTGTTAGATAAACGACAGTTGGTAGGCGGCTAGAGTACATCTGTAAGATGACGTCTATGCAAATTTCGCGCTCGGCGCATACGTGGGTCGCTACTAGCGCCACACGGAACATGCAAAGCAGGTTTGCTGTAAATACGCGCTGTTACGTTTGTGAGCGTTAGTTACCGTTCAGATTCGACGTATTGAGTTGATGTTAGTCAAGAATGCCTTTAAGAAGACTAAGAAACCATTATCAACAGCTCACAGAATTTGAACGAGGTCGTGTAATAGGGCTACGAGAAGGAGGCTTTCCTATCCGCAATATTGAAGAATGAATGGAAGAAATGTAGCCACTGTGCATGATTGTTGGCAGCGGTGGTCAAGGGTAGGTACTGCCTCAAGAAGACAGGGTTCCAGCAGGCCACGTGGCACTACCGAGAGGGAAGACTGCCGTGTACGGCGTATGGCCGTGGCGCATCGTACTGCATCTGCGGTAGCAAATCGAGCTGCAGTTGCCACCACAGTGACACAACGAACTGTTACAAATCGGTTACTTGAAGGACAGCTCCAAGCCAGACGCCCTGTAGCGTGCATTACACTTACTCTAAACAACTGCCGTTTGCGACGTCAGTGGTGTCAAGCTAGAGCTCATTGGAGGACGAAGTGGAGATCTGTTGTGTTTTCTGATGAAAGCCGATTCTGCCTGGGTGCCAGTGATGGCCATGTGTTGGTTAGAAGGAGGCCAGGTGCGCGCCTGCAACCAACCTGTCTGCGGACGAGACACTCTGGACCTACACCTGAAGTTATGGTCTGGGGAGCAATTTCCTATGACAGCAGGAGCACTCTCATGGTTATCCCACGCACTCTGACGGCACAGTTGTAGGTCGGTCTGGTGATTCAACCTGTTGTGCTGCCATTCATGAGAAGCATTCCAGGGGGTGTTTTCCAACAGGATAACGCTCGCCCGCATACCGCTGTTGTAACCCTATATGCTCTACAGAGTGTCGACATGTTGCCGTGGCCTTCTAGATCACCAGATCTTTCTCCAATCGAGCACGTATGGGACATTATTGGACAACAACTCCAGCGTCACCCCCAACCAGCATTAACCGTCCCTGTATTGACCGACCAAGTGCAGCAGGCATGGAACTCCATCCCACAAACTGACATCCAGTACCTGTACGACACAATTCATGAACGTTTGCATGCTTGCATTCAACATTCTAGCGGCTACACCGGTTATTAATGTACCAGCATTTCACTTTTAAAATGACTCTTATCCCGCTTACATTAAGCTGTGATCTTGAAACCTTAATCGATTAACTATGTTACCAATACAAATGTATTGCCGCCATTTCATTCCTCTACAACTATTTTTTTGTGGTGCTGGGATTCTTTTTCCGTCAGTGTATATACTTCAATGTGGGTCGCTCTACAGACCTCTCTTGTGGCATGATTCTGAATTAATTGAATACAACCTCTCAGTTGTAGTTCTCCCTAGAAAACCACTTACCCTTTCCGGAAAGATTTTGTGAAAGCTCTGTGCAAAGAAATAAAATAATTTTGCTGTGTTTTACAACTATTTATAGTGTGTTTTTATTCCTTGAATAGACTTGAAATTTAGATTTGATAATGTAACTACAAGAAATATTTTACGTTCATAGTATTCATTGTTTTTTCAAGCCTGGAACTCGTTCAAATTCGTTTTATTTGTCTATCTTTCTAGCAAATACTTAATGTAAATAAATTTAACTTTATAGGTATCAATAAATAATAAAAGCTTCAGATTTCATCAACAGTGTGAAAGAGAATAAAAGAATGAGTTTAAATGTGAAATAGGAAGAAAACATAGATCGTAAGCAATTTTTTATCAATTTCCCATTATCGGCTTTACGTAAAGGCGGGAATGACACATAAAATAAAAAAAACATACACCTGTTTAAATCAATTTCTCCTCATATTTTATCGCAGCAGAATGATATTTTAACGGATTTCCTGCTAGCAGAATGATAATTTAACGGATTTCTTTTAATTAAAAGCAGCACCATGCTCGTTATGATGGTTCCTGTACAACAGATCTATGAAATACAAGTCACTCGTGCCACTAGACAGTGATGCTCCTGCAAATTTGCTGGGAACTCAGAACGACCAAGTTTTAAATTTTATAAATGCCGGTTGCTTGACTATCGAATCTATTCCTGCGACGGTATATTTAATGTAACAAGTGTTATTCTGCGAAAATTGTGGAAAAAATATAAAACAAAACAAAGAATATTAGATTCGTTTGTCGAAATGTTTTCTACATGATGACTGCTCGGGCATTCTCCGTTATTGTGATGCATTTAAATCCGTAGTTTAAATTATTTCGAACAACCATGGTAAATTATTTAAATGTTTTAATTACAGAAAAACGTCCTTAACGTATATACCTGATTAGGCAATTAGAATTATTATTACTAAAATTCGACTCTCTAAAGGAATTTGCTCTCCGGGATTGTATCTCTCCTTCGTTGAAGCTTCCGGTGTCCCATTTTCGCAGGGAAACGCTTTTGCGAATCGGTTTACAGTTAGATCTGTATGTGTCATTCGTTGACACTTCCAGTTTGTGCAAGAGTCTCAGCTCAAAAATGTTTTTGACCCTTACAAAATATAATACTGTTAGTTTTTTGTTAAGTTGCTTTCATAACGTTCATGAAATTTATTGCATTGTTGGGCACTTCGGAAAAACCAACTTTTCTGATCACACCAGCTGTCTCACTGGTACAAGTTGCTGTACATCTGTTGTCTCCTGATGTACATTTATTGTCTCGTGCTGTACATCTGTTATCTCGTGCTACATTTGTTGTCTCGCGAAAAGCAATATCGTCAAATTGTTTGACGGAATCGGATTTTTCGCAGGGTCAATTATTTCAACTAAAGAACCGTGTACACAATGTTAGGAGCCCATTTTTTGTCTTGGTGGCCACTGGAACTTCAAAATAGGTTTTATTGGCACGCCTCATAAACGAAGTTATACTGCGCCTTTTAGGAAAACGTATGTAGCAACCACATGCCCAGCATATTGCATCAGGATTATTTACACATTTTCGTCTACTTGAAGAAGCCATGATCAGATCTAAAGCAAAGTAAAACAGGTGTAATGTTTGTGTAAATCAGATAAATCTTTAGAATGCAAAATTAAAAAAAAAGATAAAGAATATTTATGTTTGTAAATAATTAGCGTAATTAGTCTAAGTTTAGGATTGATGTCAGCCTAGTTTTCAACTTATTCCTAGTGCAAATAGCAGTAGGTATCCTTTTTTTGCTAAAACCACAATATTCAAATTACATGAAAACTAGAGAATGTAGAGGAAAACCAATTTCAGATTTGAAATCAGCGTTGAAGAAATACTTGAATCAGTTGAAAAATTGCATGCAACAGAAAATAAGAAACAAATTGTTCTGCAGTGTAATCTTTGCATCTCTGGCAGCTGAAGAGGACAATCAAGTTATTCTCACTCACTCTCACTCTGTTACTAATGATGTATATTTAAGGTTTTAATTCTGACATGTTCCAATCGCATAAATTTCAACTACTGATCTCCTATTTGTCTGTTTTATAATTTCGAGCCATCTACACTTTTTTGTCATAGAACTCTAGAGGTCGGTGTATTTCTCATGAAGCGAAACTATCTTTCCAGCATTTTAAGAACTTTATTTCATAGCTTACACTTTTGTCTTTCCAATGACACCAAAATGAACAAAATTGGTTCATGAATAGGAAAGTTATAGTTGTTACAAACTTCAAAACCACCTTGTCCATTGACGTCATTTTGTTAAATTGCGACAAATTTCAAAATGACCTCCTGACTGCCGTTTTAACCCAAAAATTCTGAAAAAAATAATTTAACTATTTTCCATAATATACTTACTGGCCAAAAATTTCACAAAAATCGGTGACATGAGGGAAACAGCCACTGGGTGATTTCACATGAAGTAACGCTTGGGTAAAAATCCCAGGAGAAAGTGAAAGCTCAACAAAATATAATGCTCATCACCCAAGAGATTGAACAGATTTGCTTCGCCATAAGGGCTTCTTGTGGGTGCACGGTCTGGTGTACTTTAAAATAACAGAAATCTGTGGCCTTCATAGCATCTATTAATGAAGGGTGTAGGTTGGCTATCATGGCCAATGTGAAAAGGAATCTCAGTTAAGAAGTGCCACGCTAGCAGGAACGCATTAGGACAGTGCCAGGACTCATATAAAAATGTCGACAGCGACGTTGAGTAGTGTTTGTTTATTGAAGTTTGGAGACATGATGGGACTTGCAACAACAATTACCTGGATTGTTTGACACCGTAAAATTTTTGCGTTATTCTATATTTTTATAAGTGTATGAATAATTGTGTAAACAGTATTACGAGAGCAGTCCAACATAGTGGGTATCTAAACCACATGCTAACTTAAAGATCTCATAGTTCAAGAGAGCGCATAAACTGTTAAAAACAGTTTTCTGAAGTTTATTAGGAAAATAATTCATTTTAATGAAATAAATGCAACACTGCAGTAGGTAGGATGTTAAACGTTTTATTCATTACAAAGTGCCTGTAATGGCATCAATTATTTATATTTCCGATAATTCCTATCGTAGAGTTCAGTTGGCATTGAAAGTAATTTATAGTAACTCTTCTGCTAAAGATTATAATTTTTTTTCAACTTATCAGAAAAGTATTTGTAATATACGTGTTTGTAATTTTTGGAATGCAGCATTTCGAAGAAGGATTTTGGCTTCCAAATGTGATAGGAAAATACCCGTTACACGCCTATAACAGATTCCTACAACAAGAGAAACTAACTTGAAAGGTAAATCGGTACATGTCGCAGGGCCGTAGATGGCCTTGTGGTTAGAGCTTCTGCCAGCCGAGTGAAGGTCTCAGCTACTGAAAGCTATGTGGTTGGAACTCTGGCCTGCCGAGGGAATGGCCTCAAAATGGATTCCACGAAGGTTAAATGTACTGAACAAAAAAATACACTAACGGAAAAAAATCCCAACACCACGAAAAAATAGTTGTAGAGGAATGAAATGGCGGCAATACATTTGTATAGGTAACATATTTAATCGATTAAGGTTTCAAGATCACAGCTTATGGTAAGCGCGAGAAGAGCCATTTTAAATGTGAAATGCTGGTCCATTAAAAACCGGTGTAACGCCCAGAATGTTGAATGCAAGCACGCAAACGTTCATGCATTGTGTCGTACAGGTACTGGATGTCAGTTTGTGGGATGGAGTTCCATGACCGTTGCACTTGCTCGGTCAACACAGGGACGGTTGATGCTGGTTGGGGGGTTAGGCTGGAGTTGTCGTCCAATGATGTCCCATACGTGTCCGATTGGAGAAAGATCTGGTGATCTATCAGGCCATGGCAACATGTCGACACTCTGTAGAGCATGTTTCGTTACAACAGCGGTATGCGGGCGAGCGTTATCCTGTTGGAAAACACCCACTGGAATGCTGTTAATGAATGGCAGCACAACAGGTTGAATCACCAGACCGAACTACAACTGCGCCGTCAGGGTGCGTGGGATAACCATGAGAGTGCTCCTGCTGTCATAGGAAATTGCTTCCCAGACCATAACTCCAAGTGTAGGTCCAGTGTGTCTCGGCCGCAGACAGGTTGGTTGCAAGCGCTCACCTGGCCTCCTTCTAACCAACACGCAGCCATAACTGGCACACTGGCAGAACCGGCGTTCATCAGAAAACACAACGGATCTCCACTCCGTCCTCCAATGAGCTCTAGCTTGACACCACTGACGTCGCAAACGGCAGTGGTTTGGAGTAAGTGGAATGCACGCTACAGGGCGTCTGGCTCGGAGCTGTCCTTCAAGTAACCGATTTGTAACAGTTCTTTGGGTCACTGTGGTGAAAACTGCAGCTCGAATTGCTGCCGCAGACGCAGTACGATGCGCCACAGCCATACGCCGTACACGGCGGTCTTCCCTCTCAGTAGTGCCACGTGGCCTGCCGGAACCTGGTCTTCTTGAGGCAGTACCTTCCCTTGACCACCGCTGCCAACAATCATGCACAGTGGCTGCATTCTTACCAAGTCGTTCTGCAATATTGCGGAAAGAAAATCCACCTTATCGTAGCCCTATTACACGACCTCGTTCAAACTCCGTGAGCTGTTGATAATGGCTTCTTCGTCTTCTTAAAGGCATTCTTGACTAACATCAACACACAGCGTCAAATCTCAACGATAACTAACACTCACGAACGTTACAGCGCCTATTTACAGCAAACCTTCTTTGCATGTTCCGAGGGACGATACTAGCGCCACACGTATGCGCCAAGCACGAAATTTGCATAGATATCATCTTACAGATGTACTCTCACAGCCAACCAACTGTCGTTTATCTAACACAACCCCTTCTTGGTGTTGGGACTTTTTTCCGTCAGTGTATATTGCGGTCTGTGGACTCCGTGATTCAACCACTAATTCACAATTACTGCTTGATCCATGGTTCTGTTGAGTCACCTTCACATTTCCTGGAAACCCATAATTTCATTTACTTTCTTCGCTTGACAATTCAACAGTAACCAAATGTTAGTTTAAGTAACTTCCACCAACGTGGAAGAGGTCCTCCCAGCACGCGGGATGAAAGCACGGGTCATTCTGTCCTCTGCTCTCTTAACCCAGTTTCACAAGTTATGAAAGACATTGTCTTTATTCGTTCCTGTGCTTAGAAAAGGGATGAAAAAAAGATTAGTTTCATGTCTGTAAACAAAATAAAGGCTTTTCCCGCCTCTCATAGTCTAGCCAATTGAACAAATTGCACCATCGAAAATTCGGAACATTATCAATACAATAGACAAATCTATACAAACTCCGTTTATTGGTGTGAAAGTATATTTAATGAAGAAATACAAGGAAAAAATTGTATCTCCCGAGCTTTCGCTTCCCAACCGGGAGGCTTTCTCAGGTGTTACAGACGTTACTAACAAGTATAGCTATTATAAGCAAAACACTTCGAATCACTAATGGCTGGGAACGTTGATGCTAGAGGAACGAGGCACGAGGTGATACACGGGTTTCTTTCATGCGGAGAATCATGTCAGCATGTTCCTCCACGAGGACAGAATATCAACAGATTGGGTAATGTGTTACGCTGGAAATCCTCAAGCCTGCGACGGAACCAACTGTATCTTATTGCTGACCTGATGCACAGGAACATCGGACAGACGTTCCGTTTCTTGCATTCAGTAAGGAAGTCTAGGTGCACACATTTTCTCGCTAGTTTCAGTCTTCCGATTCTGTAGATCTTAATCATTTTCGCATGAACTCCCGGAGAAGTGGGTAAACACTTGATGAACGGGATTGAGACCTAAATACAATAAGCAAATCTATACAAACTCCGTTTATTGGTGGGAAAGTATACTTAATGAAGAAATACAAGAAAAAAATTGTACCTCCCGAGTTTCACTCTCCAACCGGGAAGCTGTCTCAAGGGTTGCAGCCGTTACTAACAAGTCTGGCTAGTATACACAAAACATTTCGAAACACTGGTGGTTCGGAACGTCGTAATTTGAAACCTGATGCTCGAGGCATGAGGCACGACGTGATACATGGATGGAAAATTGAACTCAATTTAATGTATACATTTTAAAAAAAGGAATACGATACCAGATGAATTCCCAAACATGAAATGATCTTGAGACACACGTAGATTTTTGGACGCAGTTCTATCTCTGCCCAATTGCTGAGATTTTGTTTGTATTTACACTCTGTGCGAACCTGTGTTTATAGCTCTTTAAAAAGATTGATATTCTCTAAAAGGTTTCAAATTGTTGGTGCAAAGACATGAGAAAAAGGGAAGAAAAACGGAATTATAAAAAATATTCCGTAGGGGATACGCAATTCTTTCATTTTCAAGAAAATCAAGAACAACTTAAAAAATAATATACACTCAAAATATCCAACATAATATTTTACAAATAAGTGCCTGTTATATTATGATTTCTAAGATGTTTCTCTACATACACGAATCATTTTCTAATACTTAGTTATATTACAGTTTCTTATCAGAAAAATGTATTATATAAAAGAAATTAACATATACATTAAACTTTTTTTGTATTTCTTTTATTCGTGTAAAAGCGTATTTGAATTCGCTGCTCTCATAAGAATTTTGTCTGCGATATATTCCAAAATAATCCAATTTGCAATATATTTTATTTTGCCACTAACATTCGCCGTATTAACAGATGATAGGTACGCACTGTGTTTCGTATACATTTAAATTGTATACGATCTGTCAAAATTGCACTCAATGAAATATTAAGCCGACTGCATTCTCGGTGATTTCTGTTTACGAAATTTCTGCGAATTTGTAGAATTCGTTATTTGTTTATAACTCTATTTACTTTCTGCAGGGTACCAGAAACTTGATGTCAAAAATTTAGGGTAATATGCTGTGGAGCAATTAATCTTTAGCATTGTCTACATGAAATATGAAGGACAGTTCGCACGAAAACACACTCCACTATAGCAACTAACGCTCTAGCATTCAAGTGTTTCGTCGCGATCAGCAGTTTGATCAGAATTACAAAATGCTGCTTACAAAAAATTACTTGAAATTTACAGACGTTATATGTAAAAAATGGCAAAAACGGCGTTTCAGATTTGTAACGCGGTGAAACGTTTTCATAGATGTGCTGTGCAAAATCAGTTCCATTCTGAGACAAAACGAGAATGACGGCATGAGACGAGTGCTGATCCAGCCCATGTACTACAGTTAACAATAAAGGGGAAGAACGCATTCTCCATTATGACCGCGGTCTAAGTCAACGGAAAATGATGCCAATTTAGAATGTACTATAATATCCCAAGCATTTCTCTCTTGTTTCAGGGCTATGCAGAGGCAATGGAACAAATGACAAATATCAACTTTTGTGTGCACAGGGTAAAGCCACGCGAAACATTTCGAATGAAGTAGCAAATATTCCTTTGTTTGTGTAGAGGTTTAACGAACACCTTGAAGTACTCGATTATCCTTAGAAATAAGCAATCCCTCTTTCATGATTTAGGACTACTACTTCCGAAGGAGAGAGAGAGAGAGCGAGTTCCGAAATACTAATCCAAAACCCATACCTCACCGGGGTTCCAAACGGTACCCATGTCGGACGAACAGTCAGAAGCCAGTGCTTAGACCAGTAGCAGGTGAACGGACTTTTTCTTTAATCCCTGTATCTCACCGTTTGAAATCAGCAAGTGACACATATCATACGTCAAATGGCTATTACTTTTGTTTCGCAAATAGAAACCTTCAGTATAACAATATTTCCAAAATTTCCGATATTTGAATTCCTAATAGGATACTACATACGCATCAGTTTAGAGTTTTCGAAATCTCCTTAGAGATACAGATGAGTTTCCCTTGGATCAACGTAAATATCGTCCTTTCTTAAAGCGACAGATATTTAAAATCTTTCAAGTTTTTTAATAATAATTTTACAAGGATCCTTTAGTATAAATCATGAGAATCGGTCTTGTGAAGTTCCGGTGTAATGTGCATTCTGAGATAAACTTCTGGGTATTTGGCAAACACAGTGGAGTTAAATACTTACAGTACATCAATGACATTTCCAATATCAGTAAAAAATTGGTAGAACTTACAAAAATGAAACGGAAAGAAAAACACCTTTTTCTTTGCTCAGTACATACTAAAAACCCACAAAATGCAGACACTGAGAATCAGCTTACAATATATTTAGAACGTACTGACTCATCAATCATGTCACAGCTGTCAATACACGATATTAAAAAACGGAAATAGTTGCAAATTAACTCAGGCAGTGAACGCATAAACCTTAATTATTTTTAAGGTATGTAGATGATATTTCAGTCTTTTGGTCCCATTCTGTTAGTGCACTCCATGAGTTTGCTAATTTACTATACACTCCATTTCCATCCATCAAATTCACTATTGAAATTGAAACCCAGGGAAAGGCTTCCATTTCTTGATTTTTACCTAACCCGTAACCCTTCTAACCGTTCTTTTTCATTTAGAGTTTATCGAAAACCAACTGCTCCGCGTACATTAATTCCATTCACCTCCTCTAGCCCAATTCAGCATAATACTGCTGCTTTATCTTTTCTATTAAATAGAGCATTCTCACAATCCTCGTCCGCTAAACTTCGTGACAATGAGATAAAATTCATTTTTGATTTGGCTTTCAGGCTTGAATATCCACGTGAATTTGTGACAAGACAATTTCACAAATGCTAACGCTCTATGCTTACCTTTTTACGAGGAAATAAGGATGTGGTCTCATACGTTGGCTCCATAGATTTTGTCCCTGAGGTTATACATATTTTAAAAAGAGCATGTTGTAATTCAAACATGGATTTTGGCATACAAACACACAAGCCATTTTCCTTTATGGTTTCTTTTGGTATTTATTTTTCGTTTGGTACTATTACTTAGAAAATATGCTGAAATATGAACAGAACAGGCTCTACGTCATCAGTTCACCTAACCTTTCAAGAGAAATTTTAATATTTACTAAATATTCATATAGTAGTTGTTTTTCTTACATAGTTTCGCCGTCTGTTAACTAAGGCATTTTCTACTTTTGATTCTTCGAAATAGTAACGGACAGTGACACACAGCATGTTTTAATCATTTTAGTAAGCTCATGTTCTGGGTTACGTTAAACTTTCAAAATTTTAAAAGGGAGAAGTGAAGTAACATATATTTCTATGCCTGGTCTCAAAACTCCTTGGAAAAGAATTACATCGAAATAAGATATTTTTCGTACCTTGAACAAAAAAGAACAAAACTATAATAACCACTTAAAAAGTAAATATACTACTAGATAATGGTGCAGAATATTCTGTCTAAAGTTCTTCTTTGCGTTACTTATGTTGCAATCATCATTGTGAAGAAATTATCGAATTCAAGTTTTACATTCAGTAAACCAGCAAATGTATTTCTCTTATTATTCGAAGAACACAGTTATTGGGTTGGTGCGAATGAAATGTCCGGCAAAGTAATAGGGCAACCTGCCTAGGGAAAATGATCCTCCTCGGCATTGACCCATACTTGTCATCTGTCCGGCAAAGTAATAGGGCAACCTGCCTAGGGAAAATGATCCTCCTCGGCATTGACCCATACTTGTCATCTGTCCGGCAAGACAATGGCCCCAGGACGAAAAAGGTATCGTGGCTGCGCCCCGAAGTCATCCACTGTACGTTGAACCTCGTTGTCTGTCGTGAATTGTTTCATGGACAGGAAGTGGTTTAGGCGAAGAACAGTTTGATAGTCTTTTGGAGCCAAGTTCGGAATACGCATGATGAGTCAGTGCTTCATATCCCACGGCACTTAGTTACAGCATCGTTTGTTATGCAACATGAGGGCGATCGTTGTCCTGGATAAGAAGAATACCATGTATGTGGATCACAGCCACTTGTTTCTGCAGCAATGCCCGGAGCATTTAGAGAAATTCAACACAATAGCGTTTTGCTCTGGTGGTTTGGCCTCTTGCCAAGGAACTGATGCATTATCCAACTGTGGACCGATAGACAAGGGACATCACCTTCTTGGCGTGTAGTTGTGGCTTAGGATGCCGTCCAGTAGGCTGTGCCTTGGTTAACCCATTTGCAGATCGCTTCCGATTATCTTAATGGACCCACTTCTTGTCGCATGTGACGATTCATTGCAGCGGAGGGTCCTGTTTATTCCTGGCAAATAGCGATATGAATAATTCCAAACACCAAGACTTTTTGGCAGTTCTCAGCTCATGCGCCCGGGACATGTCCAGCTTTTGACCTTACCCAGCGCAGCCAGACGACGACCAACCATCGTGTGGATGACCAATACCTCTGCCTCTGTCTCACGACACGTTTATCTGGAGTGCTTTTCCACCATACGTAACAAAACATCGTGAGAAACAGCAACAGGTTGGTGACCATGGGCTTCGTTTCGCGGGTCCGTATCTCCACTACAAAACTTCACAAATCATCGCCGAATTGTTCCTTTGTTGGCTGTATTCTCTCTAAACGCTTTGTTGACGTTTCGAGCAGCGAATCCTGCAGAATGGCTTAGTATAAGTTCTTACAGGATGACGACTTTTAAATCCTGCAGGATGGCTCAGTATAAATTCTTACAGGATGATGACTTTCAAATCCTGCAGAATGACTCAGTATAAATTCTTACAGGATGATGACTTTCAAATCCTACAGAATGGCTCAGTATAAATTCTTACAGGATGATGACTTTCAAATCGTGTAGAATGGCTCAGTATAAATTCTTACAGGATGATGACTTTCAAATCCTGCAGAATGGCTCAGTATAAATTCTTACAGGATGATGGCTTTCAAATCCTGCGGAATGGCTCAGTATAAATTTTTACAGGATGATGACTTTCAAATCCTGCAGAATGGCTCAGTATAAATTCTTACAGGATGATGACTTTCAAATCCTGCAGAATGGCTCAGTATAAAGTCTTACAGGATGATGACTTTCAAATCCGGCGTCTGCATGTTTCTCTTGCAAGCCACGTTACGTCAAAGCCAACCACCTCTGAACCTTGTTCTTCACATAGATGCTAGCTATTTGTAGTAACTCTGTGACATAATATCCGCAACACCTGTGGGTGGTTGCATTCTGCTGTTGTGAGGGCCGGTCATTTCATTCGCACCAATCCATTACATTAAATCGTCGAATATATTTCTTCTATTACTGGTACTGCGCGATTTTTTAAGATTCTATTATTTCAACAGACTTTTCCAAAAGTACGGCATAACTTTCGTGCAACACATTGGTCTTATCTTTTCCAACAAATTAGCATTTACGGAATACTTAAATTCTGCTTTTTTGGAATTTAACTTTAACACCGAAATTGGTCAATATACAGTAAATGTTAAGTATTCCATCGAAATTATTCGGTTGGAGTTAGCTGTATATGTACTATTCAATACATTGTTTGCATAGGTTTACAGAATAGTATTACAGTTATTATATTACATGTATATTTTTTGATTATTTAAAGATCCCCGTGAGCATCTGGATGAGTTGTAATCAACCGCTCCTAATAAATTTGGTGTCATTGACTCCAGGGTTGGGATAGAGCCAATACTGTAAGACAAACCACATCCGTGCCTCACGGTATTCGAACACGGATCCATATCGGATAAATTGTCAAAGGCCAGCGCTTAGACAATTGCGCCACAGAGGCGGCTAAAAACTGCCTTTATAATGCCATAAACGTTCTAAACAAGGGTTTATTTTTCGAATAAAACGGTAAGTAGGAAACTGGTAGAACGTAAAATGAAACGATTACGCTTAAGTAAATAATAAAATGTAATGCAAATTAGGTCTAATGCGTGTCCTCCTTTTTTTTTCTTTTTTTTTTTGGGGGGTTTTCTTCCTTATTTCTTCAAGAGCTTATTCGCGAATGACTTTCATCCCATATTTATAAGTCTGATTTGGATATTTCTGTTGGATACCTTTTACGGCAAAAGTAGTGTGACAGAAATTATCAATTACTGACTATTTTTTTCTATTCGGTTACCTCAACACGGTTAAAAGTGTTGTACCTTTATATATCTGCCACTTACATAGTTTTGGTATTAGTAGTTTTTATGAAGAGATGATTTCTGAACTTTGCTCCAAAATTCCTTAAATTTACTTCCACAACTGTGCTCACTTCCACCACAATATTTGCCCCTTAATATTCCTCTACATTTCTGTCTTATGTTGGTGAGTCTCAATTTCTCACACCGCCCTTTTGCGGTCAATACGGCAGCACTTCTGTGCATTATATATATCCTCTTGATTTACAAATGAAATAACTTAATGCACAGTAGCTTTAAACTATTGGAATCATGGTTAAAGCAAGTGTACAATAATATTGTGTGCAGTCTTCTACTCAATATTCCGGTTTCTGAGGATAATCAAATAAATGGGAATTAATCGCTATCCGACACATAGATTTTGTATTGTAAACATTTAATTGGACACAGAGAGGTGCTTGTTTGTAAGCCTAAACCCAGAAATGATTTCTTCTCTTCACGAATTTTTGTTAATCTCAGTCTGATATATCATAAGCGCATAGTTTCGTTTTCAAGGATCTTCACTTATTTCAGTACAGTTTTTATCACTTCATGTGAATAATGCCCAATTTCAGGCAAACCATCGGAAACTCAACCTCTTCTTTGAAGTCATGCACATTTACAGAAATATATGCCTACATATGCGTATTTTGTACAAGACTCAGCTCGAAACGAAAATTTTGGTTACATCACCATGTTTTTGTGTCCAGTTCTTCAGAACCATTATGTTCAATAGAAATAATAATGTAACAAATTTGATCTCAATTTCACAAACATTAATCTATCTATTATTATTGTCATAGTTTTAATATACAATGTTTTGGTGTTGACCTGCGTTATGTGCCACAGCTGCTGTATCTCAAAGTTCCTGTAGAAGAACGCAGTTATTTTACAGACGATTTATAATATTATGTTCACGTATATTGATCTTAAGATAAACAGTTATTTTTGAGGCATAAACGATTTATATCTTTGCTGATTGTAAAAATTTGGAGAGGAATTAGGAACAAAATATGGGCGCTGGGTTGTACTTTCGCTAAGCTTACATGATATTAGCAGCAAGTGGAACAAAAGCTACCTGCAAAGAATAGCGAAGATTACAGGCAAAATACAGTACGAAGCAGATACACAACAATATTTCATTTTAGAAAAATGCTCTTGTTAGCCGTTCAAGCCAAAATTTGACTCAAAGACCCCGATCGCTAAGATGCCGTATTTTTTCCCATTTATTGTCACTAAGATCAACTTTATCTTTTACTACTCCCCTCCAAAGAAGTTCTAAATTTGTAATATCTTTCCACTTTCATTCCACATAACTATAAATTTCTTGTAACTTCTAAATCAGGTGGTCTCAAACTAATCCGAAAGCTGTTGGATAGAAAAATACTCCTGATGTATTTTCAAAGTGGAAAGTCTCAACAAATGTTTCATGAATCTGTATCCAAAAGTGACGATGCAAACTGCTCACTTGTAAAATCCGAATGAACGGAGCGGCTACCAAGCGGATTAAATCCACTCTTGCAGAGTGAAGTGTTTACTTTTGGGCACAATGTTCTTTGGTCATCATTCCTTTCAAAATAATTGCAACCAATAAAACAAATAATGCACAGTCATAAAACTTTTCATAAGCTGTTGTTTCTACATTTCTTTACAAAGAGGCGCAAAACAGTGGTAGAATAGTAATTTGGCATGAATTAATAATATGTGAAAGCTGTAGTAAAGTTCGTCGATAGAGTTAAAGTCAAAGACTTTCACACCTCACAAAACAAAATGTGAAATAGCACGTTCTGTTCACCCCTCACAAATAGCGAAACTGTAAAATAGCACTGAATAGTTCCTCAATAAGAGAACGACAAACGTAAGGTACGAGCAACGTTAGTGAAATCTGAAATCAAGACATATTTATGAAATAATTTCATGATTCTGACATGGATACTAAATCTAACAAAACGTTCGGAAGATTCCGTGTATTCGGATGATATGGAAGCGATCGTTTACTGTTAAATTACTGGATTTCGAACTAAAACACTTTCTTTATTAGCGAAAAAGTAACACACAATTTAGGCCGACATTTTAAGCTCCACCGTGTGGGTCCATCTGGGCAATACTACTAAAGCCTTTTAAAAAATAGCAATTTACAATGCTACAATTGTATTTTTATTTATAAGAAGGCTTTGATGAAATAGCTCCGAGGAATCCTCCATGTGGAGCGCGAAAGCTCGGCTTAAATTGTGCATTAGTTCTACGACATTAAAGAAGGTGATTTAGTTTATAAATTATGTAAAGTCTTTGCTAATTGGACGTTTAATGTTTTTTTACTGATATGTAATGAATAATGAGGACACACATTCCGAAAAAAAAATCAATATAACACTTGACTTACTGTTCAAAGGTCTGGTTTGACGCTGCCATAGACTTATCGTGATTTTTTAATACAATTTCGAATTGAGAAATGAATTTTACTACAGGTGCTTGTAATTTCTCGAATCAATAAAGTATAATAAACATTTATTTTCATATGAAAGAATTGGTTGGTTCGTGTATATTACCAGCCGAAAGCGCTTGAAGGGAGCACCTTGGAATCAATGTCAACTGAGTTTTAAATTACTGATCAAGGGAATCATTCAGTGGATCATAGTTCACTATGTACAATACTATATAACTGTTGTTTTATTGCGAATCTGAACATCCTCCTGTTGTGTTCCTTGCTAGAGTACCGTTTGGAGTGATTCAGAATTAGTATTCCATAACCTGCTTGAGTGGAATATCTTGACAAAGCTCCCACGCACTCTTAATTTTTGTGAATAGTTGTTTCAATGATTAAGTAAAAACATATTTTTTATAAACATTATCTCTTGTAATTTTACTTAAAGTTCCATCGAGGTCTGTGTTAGTTGGCAATAGTTCTAAGAATATCTCTTAACGAGACTTCCATTCTTTGTGTTCTATTATAATAGCTATGATGTATTGTACGAAATTATAATATAAACAATTCCTATCAGCAGTGGTTTGTACGGGAATGCAGCGCAACTTGTGAATTCCGAAAGGTCGTCAAGCCATAGCTGGAAGCAAGTTCCGTGGATTACTCATCCATCTTCAGTTACCTGGTCTCATTCGATAATAAAGTCATAATAAGCCGAAGGACCAAAACATTATGATCACATGCTTAATGTGATATAGATTCTCCACATGCAGGTAAAACAGCTCTTATCTGGCAAGCCATGGAACGTACAATATTTTTAAATATGAGAAGATCTGCTGGTACTAATACGTTACCATCAGATCCTCTAACTCTCGTAAATTACGTGGTTGGTCCACCGCAGTCGGATTTGCAGCTGTAACAGAAACCACAAATGCTTGAGAGGGCTGGCGTTTGTGGAATTTGGAGTCCAGGGCAATATATGGGAATCTTTCTTAAGTACTTCGAAATATTATCGAACATACCAAGCAGTTTGGCATTGCGCATTATCCCGCTGAAAGAAGGCAATACTAGAAGGGATTATCGTTCGAACAAAAGGGTGTACCAGGTTTGCAATGAAAAAGTCGGTTATAGACATCATAGTTTCTTACACATCAATGACTGGACCCATGGTTCCCTAGAAGGACGTTGTCTTAAAACTCACCCTTCCACCGCTGGCTTCTTTTCGTCATACGGTGCATCCTATTCCAACACTTCCCAAGTTAATAAAGCTCACGTAACAGGCCAACTAGATGGTGCAACAGCAAACTATATTAATCGAACCACATAACACATTTCCAATCATTCAAGGTCCAGTTTTGATTTTTGCGTGCTCATTCAAACCATTTTCGACGGCGAAATGAGGTTACCGTGGTTACTCGGAGCGGCCTTCAGAGTCGCATTCCATTTTCATCCGGGTTCGATGTACTGTGTGTTGTACAACATCACCTCAGTACCCAGCATTCGAATTACCTGTTAGTTGCAGTACAGTATCGCGTCTGTTTGTTCCTACCGTACTGGAAACCCTTCGCTCACGAATCGCACCGATGAGCGATGGTCGGGCCACACGATTTCAGCGGTAGTGGCTTTTTCTCCTTGGACCACTCTTTCAAGGTATGAACCGGAGCTGACCATGTTCACAGATGGAGCTTAGCCTTCGCGGAAATGTTCTCACTTTGTCGTCTGTTCTTTATGATGGTGCTTTTGTCAATATCCCTTCTGCTTTTCCCATATGAAGAACAAGGGTAACAGTGATTAAAAGAGCTCAAAATCGGATGGGATTCGTCTAGGTTCATGACCTGCACAGCGGCCTTCAGTACCTTCTGACCTCAGATTCTCTTCGAGATTGGTGTCCTCACCATTAAAATGCCGGGTTACCTTCACCTGCGGAAACGTTTATCTCGGTCTTTTACAATAATTGCCAAAAAGTGCCATAAAGGCAGATTTATCAACCTTCATCCTCTGCGCACCTAATAAGTAATATATGCACATGTAAAATCCACGTCATCAGCCACGTTTGCACCACGTCGATACTATACCCATTCTACACTGGGGAGTACAGCTATGGAATTTGCAAATCGTATGTAGCCCAAACTTAATGAAACTTTGACACACCCTGATAGAAGGCATAAAATATTGTTGGGATTACGGATTCGTTAAAAGCGAGGACATGAGGTAAGTTTGCTTATTTATTTCTAATTCCCATACATATGTATTCAGAACGGATTCTATGTTTTTCATTAAGAGTTCGGAAGAATTAGGACAACCAAAATACATTTTTCCCAAATTTTCAAACTGAATTGTAGAGCTTAAATCTGAAACCAGAACGTTAGATTTAAAGATGTTTTAGTTCGTTTGAGTAATACGGTACTCTTCAGTACTTTTCAGGTGTTTTAATGGGATTGCCCTTCTCATATTTGTTTGATAAAGTGTTTCATGTACAGACTATTATAAAACAATTAAATATTTTAAATATACGCTTAGTAATGAAAAAAAAAATTCCTCATTTCTGGGTACTAGTGATGAGCTCGAGCCAGTGCTCGTCTACGGAAACCTGGCTCCAGAACGTGCTCGGCCGGGCTCAGAATTTATTAAGAGCCAAGAAATTCGGGCCTCGGCTTGGCCTCACATATGTTGAATTTTATTACTGAACTCTTTATACGTATATATCCAATTTAATTTTTTATAGCTGACCTTCATGAAAAACTGTAATTAAAAATAACTCCTGGATATTTCTGTTATACACTGGTTAACAAAAATTAAAGAATTTCTAGTGTTAAATGCACGGGTGGTGTCACTTCTAGATCGGTAGCTGAATTTCTTCAGCAATAATAGTTGTCATTTTTTCCAGGAAAAAATCAGCTGGTTTATTTGAAGATTTGGAAGATGACTTTGAAATTCATGATCCTGATCCAGATGAAATTTGTAAGTATCTAGAATTGCGCATTGGATAAACACATCTGGAAGCTGTGGATTTGTTACCGTCGTGGAATACTTCGTAATTTTCTAAGCTAGCTGTCATTGCGAAACGTGTATTATATATACCAGCCAGTAGTTCTGCAAGCGAGAGTGTATTTAGTGCGGCAGTTCATGTTTTAAGGAAAAGATCAAGTTTAAGCGCTGAATCATTAGATGCTATTTTTTTTCAGGGTTTCGAGAGGCTTAAATATCGTTGCCGACCAAGCCCATTCAGTTATGTTGAAAGTTTGTCCCAATGGATATTACCGTAGTGATAATTCACAAACTGATATCCATTGATTAATTTTACTGTGTTCATTAAACAAATATTTGCCATTGAAAAGTACTGATTGTCGATTATTATACAATAAGAAATATTAAATAAGATGATGGTTATTAACTAAAAATCGATTTAACATATGAGTACTGCCATCTTAATTGTATCTAATCCTTTTCCGGACTAAGTTCGGACTCGTTTTGAATGATGCAGCGAAACGTGCTTTCAAATACATTTGAAAACGCATTTCAGGACATGATACGCAACTATAACTTTTCACCAGCATTGCCTTAATCCGAATCACTATAATTTCCTCACTATTAGGTTGTTGCAAATGAAATGTCGGATTTTGCAGACTCCTGCAGTCAACCAGAAATTTGAGAATTTATACATCGCGCTGTGTGACTCTTGAAGTGTAAATTTATAGCTTTAAGGCTACTTCCTATGAAACACTGGTCATTGCGTCAATGGTATCAGTTATAACGGGAAGGAGCGAAAGTAAAGATGACAATTGCTCAAAGCCAAATTCGTGTCATTTCCTTATATCACCGGGCATCAGAAGCTGTTCGGATCAGGGATCTCTACATGCCATAGTGCGCATATTGTAAGAGAACGGTTTAAGGAGCATCAGGGATCCTTTTCCCAGCTATATTGGTCTCCTGAATTGCTAGAACGAGCATCAGGGATCCTTTTCCCAGCTATATTGGTCTCCTGAATTGCTAGAACTCAACCCAATGGGGCATTTGTGATATGCTGTCCAAAGTAGCATCACAGAGCTAGATTCGCCACCCAAATCGTCAACAGCTGAAGGGTACATTTGATCTCATTTAGGATAATATACCCCAAGCACATACCCGCATTTAATAAGTTCCATACCAAGAAGAATTCAAGTAGTATTACGGGAAAAAGGTGGCCCAACAACGTCCTCACCAGATGGTCATAATATTTGGCCAATCAGCGTGTATTAAGCAAAGCCATTAGTAAAAAATGTTTCTTAAATTACGTTGGAAATGGTTTGTTAATCGCAGAGTACAGAGCATTTATTTAATTACTAATCAGAAATATTTAAATGAGGGACTGTTGCGAAAGGAATATATTTTTTTAGATTGATTTTCTTGGGATCATGAAAATGGAACTTGAAAAGCAAGAGTGAGCTTGCTTGGTGTATCTATCAAAGATTACGGTAAAATGATAAGTGAAGTCACGATGGACTAGAACATTTGCTTACATACATTATGGAAGCAGCGTTCATGTTTTAACGTCCGACTCCTAAAATTTGAGAAGAGCAAATTTCAGTATAAACGCAAATTACTAGCTTGATTTCAACCATAATCCTTACATTAAAGCCTATCTCGGGATCGGCCTCAGTGAACACTCGAATAAAAAATTTAATTCCTCCATGTAAATTTACCAGACGCTGGGAGTGATTTTTGGACACTCAGTTATTGGATTCGCTTCGGTTTGAAACCGATTCAAATAACGAAGTGACTAAGCATCACTAACTGTGTCTCATAAATACACACCATGGAAAACTTAAACGAATTAAATCAAATTATAATCGTTTTCTGAATACTAAACTGAAGGAAGAAACTGTCCAATGACGTATAGTAACAGATCAAGGTAATGTTGCTCATAGGCTGTTCCGATGAAATACCTATACATTTAGTGTTCAATAGCATTGCGTATATAAGAAGCAATTTGGAATTTATAGAAAATAATATTCTCACTACTGCTAGCAAAAAATTTACGAATAATGGGAATGACAGTAAGGGATATCTGCCACCACTGTATTTGGTAAAACCTGGGTAATATTGAAAATAATAAGCAAACACTAAAAGTCAGCCAGTCCCATGCGTTTTGCCTTTTTACGGAGCAAACATGAAAATAAAAAAGTTTGCGTAAATATTTCTACACATAAATGCTGCTAGCCAAGTTTTTATGTGCAACGTTGGAGAAATATAGAACGTTATATTAATCAGGGATTAAACTGAATCTAACTGGCGTACATTCATATGAAGCTTTCGGGAAATATTGGAAATCTGACGGGCATTGCTCCTGCGTGGCTATTTCGTAAGCGCTTGTCGTCAATCCGAATCTGTATTTCCTAAATTGATCCTTAAGAATGATCTCCAGAAAAAATGGACATAATCGCATGTTATTATTAAGATTGCATTTAATATTTTGATAAAGAAACCGATGATATTTTTGTTCCAGAATCCAGAAAATTTGACTGGATTCAGTCCACTCACAAAAATCTACTTACATGTTGCTTGTGAGAAGTGTTGTATAAGTATATCTGTCTTCGACGGAGACAAATATTATTGCTGCAAAAAGAAAGCTCTGCCTTCATCAGCAAAGGGGGTGTAACGCTGTCCAGCGGCGAATAGGATAAGTCAAAATTCGGTGGATTAAGATCACAAAGCAATGGCGTATCGAAAAACCCAATTATACGCATTATGGCGAACAATTCAGCAATTTGAATTCACTTTCGTGCTTCTCGAACTACTCTCTGGTGGCGTGGCGCACTATACTGCTGGAAATAGCCTTTTTCATCAGAAAGCACTAAAAAATGTGTGACATTTCTGGTCTGTAGTGATGATCCAATGGGTCGAAAAAAACAATTCTCTGATGTTGTTATTAAAAAAACTCATTCTCATTTCGTTGATTGAAGAACTTTTTATCGAACGTGAATAATGATATCCTTCAAAACGTGCTGAATTTGCACTCAAGCCATAGAACGCCTGTTTGTAGAGTGCTGGATTTTCTAATAAAAGAAGAGCAACTGCTTCAACAATTAAAAGATTGTTTGGGCCTTTCCATTGCGCTGGACGCGCCAATCTACTTTACTGACATAGCGCAATTAATATTTTGGGTTCGGTTTGTGCTTCCTGATCTTACAATTCCTGAAGAAATCCTTGTATTTTTGTGGACTGCGGGGCCGAACGATGCAATTATGCTGGAATAGGTTTTTGAATCAATCTTAAAACAATTGAGACCAGTATCTGTTAAAATTAGTTTCGATTAAAACGAACGATGCATCCACAATGATTGGAAGTACATTATGATTTGTATCTCGTTCGAAGCAGTATTTCAGTTATAACAGTGTAAAAACATGTTACCTTACCTCCATTATATTCTGAATCAGTATAATATGTACCATGAAATACGGGGAATGGCGTGTTGAAAATTTTTATAGACATGGTTATGAAAATCGTAAATTACAACTGTAGAGGAAGTTTTCTCATCCGTCGACAGTTTGTTGAGCCCTTGAAAGAATTCGGTGACTGTGAGTTCGAGGTTCTTACTGACTATGCAAATATGAGATGGTTAAGCAGAAGAAAAGTTTTTGTGATTTACCAAATTGCTTCCTTAAAATTCGAGATCTTTTTGTTGAGAAATGTCTGATAAAGAAATTTTTGACACTTCATGGCAGTGTGATTTACTTTCTTGTGTTGTATAACAATTCACTTAAATGAGTAAAACGTGAAGTTCCAGAGACAGGGAAAAGCAATATGTGGGCTGGCACAACACATTCAAGAATTCGGGTCAAAAATTAATATCATTGTAGTGCAAACTCTCAAGGAGCCTCTGACCCATTTTGCAAACCTGACCATAGATTTCTAGAAAACAAGTTAGTAAAATCATGCAATGCATTGATTATGATACGCTTTCCAACATACCACAAATTATTGCTCAGGTTATGAGGATAATGGCTGTGGAATAAATATCGTTCCTGTGTCCTGACCTTTGACCCGATTTCGATGATATTCAACAGAACCGGTTCAGTATAACTCAAGAATAACACACTAAAGTTTTGCCGCAATAGAAACAGTTATATGCAAGTTATGAGAATAATGGCTGTGGAATAAATCTTGCTTTAGTGCAATGACCTTTGACCCCATTTCGTTTATATTCAACAAAGCCGGTTCACTATACCTCCGGAAAAACATGATAAAGTTTTGTCGCAATCGAAACATTTTTAGGTAAGTTATGATGCTATGATGCCCAAAGGCAATGGAATGCATCCCTCTCCAGTGTCCTGACCTTTGACCCCTTCCGCCCATTTTCAATAGGTTTCGTTTCCAGGTGATTCCTTACCACATACCAAAATTTCATCGAAATTGAACCATTCTTACGCAAGTTATGACGCATAAGGCCAATGGAATAAATCCCGCTCTTAAGCCCTGACTGACCTTTGACCCCAACTTGCCATTTTCAATAGGGTTCGTGCCCATGTGGTTCCCTACCTTATACTAAAATTTCATTGAAATCGAACCATATTTACGCATGTTATGACGCGTAAAGGCAATGAAATGGATCCCGCTTTTATGTCCTGACCTTTGACCCCATTTTGCGCATTTTCAGCAGGGTTCGCTTCCAGGTGGTTCTTTACCACATACTTAAATTTCATTGAAATCGAACCATTTTTACGCAAGTTATGATGCATAAAGGCAATTGAATGGATCCCGCTCCTATGTCCTGACCTTTGACCCCATTTCATTTATTTTCAATAGGGTTTGTTCCTAGGTGGTCCCCTACCACATACTAAAATTTCATTGAAATCGAACGATATTTACGCAAGTTATGATGCATAACAACAATTGTATGGATCCCGTTCTTATGGCGTGAGCTTTGACCGCACTTCACCCATTTTCCATAGGGTTCGGCCCCTGGTGGTCCCCTACCACATACTAAAATTTTATCGAAATCGAACCATTTTTACGTGAGTTATCGTGCCGACAGAATGACGGACAGACGGACGGAAAAAGCTGGAGCATATACGCTTTTCAACCTACGGTTGGAAAGCGTAAAAAATGAAAGGCGTTTTTACTCGGCTTGAACGAAATAAAACAAATACATTTGTTAATAAAATGTTGGTTTCTTGACGGTTAAACAAAGAAAATATTTTTAAATATGACTGATATTTAGTAAAAAAATGGAATAATACTATAAACATAAAATATTTTGCATGACAATTGAGCGCATATAAATCAAATAAAAGAGTGATATTGCGTGGATGTTGACTCACTGTCGAAATAAAAGGATGTATTCAATTACCTCATTGCTTATTCGGAAACGTAGTAATTTGTTTTACATATTTATTGTTAATGTTAATGATTATAATGGCTCTGGGAACTGGTACGGATGGCCACAATGGAGCTTCAATCCCTGTCCCGCTGTGTCCGACAGGAGTGTTATTGCGGCAATCTTTCGGCCACTGTGGAAAGTTAGAAGCAAATAACCACCATATTGATGGCCTTTTTTATATTAAGAGTCCTGTCTGTCGGCTCTAGGTTATTTGTAGCTCAGTTATTTTCTAGCGGGACCATTTACGTTGTTGCGATGTACGTTTTGCACTCTTACACTGTATCTTTCGAGTACCGTTACTGTTTTAGCTGGCCCTTAGAAGGAGCTATAGGTAACTTAACACTAATGCCTGGTAATTCTGTTTGTTTCTAATCATTGCGTGTTTTAGCGGGAGCTCATATGCATACTAGATAAAAAAAAATGTCCCAGAAATTTTAATCACGTTTTTTTCATTTGTGTGACTTCAATTTATCATTTGAATATTTGCGTAACCTTTCCGCTTTCAAGCTACAAATTCAGGCAAAGAAATTTCCACCTTCCTGTTTTTGGGCAAACGCTGGCTTTACGACGACTTACTTTCTGAACAAAGTTTGGGACACTTGAACATTTATTTACCAAAATAATTCTGTCATAGACGTGTAGAAATCTATTCTGAAGATCTCCCAAATTTGAAATCGAGTGTTTGGAAATAATTGGCCACGTTTGGTTAAACTTGAAACAAAATATTCAACAGCAAGGATAACGAATGGTAACATAAAAATGGCAAATCCTGAAGAGGAAAGTGGAATGGAAAAATACAGGAGTGCGAATCGACTTACTCTACGATGAGATTCATCAACTACAGACATCGACTTGTTAATATCAAATTGGAGTCGCTGCTAAGATGTGCTTGAGCTCAGATATTCAGCCAATGCTTCTGCAAACTAGTCAGCCTTGTCAGATTTCGCATTAGAAATACATTACATGGTAAATTTGATCCATCTGCCTCTTAGGCAGTTAGTTGTAGCTTAGTGATAGCGTACATATTAGAATAAACTTGCTAAAACAGAGTGTGATGTTTCAAATCACTGAAACCACCACATATCTCACACACTATGCAAATATCTCAAATTTTGAATTGTGTGTCAAATGTCATTTTCATCCGCCTCACTAGGGCTCCATTGAAAAGTAGATAACTAGCTTGTGACGTATTTATACGTTTGAATGATCTTTTGTTGTATGTTCGATGAAAGAAAGTTTACATGTTTTGAGTAAACGTGTTCAAACACTGTGTGTTGTTTAACTCATTTAAACCAACACGTTTCTCAATTTTAGTGTTGTATTTACATGTTTAAATAATGAAAGTATAAATGTCTCAGAAAATTTAGTTGAAACCGAGTGTTTTTGTTTCAAAGTATTTAAACTAACACATTTCTTAATTTTTATATACTGTGACCAATGTCACTTTCATCCGCACACTTGTGGCTGCATTGAAATATATGTTATGGCTTATGATTTTTTTAAACTGTTAAATGCTTAAAAAGCTGCATTATAAAACATTTAATATACAGTCATTAGCAAAAGTTTAATATCACCTGTTGGTATTAAGATATATTTGTCGCTTCAGTCAGCTTCCTGTGTGTTACTCAACTTCCTGTCGGTGTTGCATCATCCTACAGCCACGGCTGTTGATAGCGTTAGGGGAAGCGTGCGAGAGTCAGTTTGCTTTATGGTTGTAATGCTGAGAAGTTTCGTACATATTTTCTGTATAGCGAAAAATGGGCAAAAAAGCGTCATTAAGTGTTACTCAGAGGGCACAAATAGTGACTTTATATCATGAGGGACACTCCGAACGTGACATAAGCAAAAAGGTGAATGTGAGCAAGACTGCTATACATAATACGATTATGAAATATAGAGACGCAGGTGAATTTAGCGACCGAAAGAGAAGTGACGTCCAAGAAAAGCAACCCCACGTGATGATAATACCATAAGGCCGATAGTTATGCGTTCTCGGAAGAGTTCGAACAAGAAAATCAAATCCTTTATACATACAAAGTGGTCTGCTATTTGTATACGCATTGTTTCCCGACGTCTTAGTGAAGCTTTTGCATTAAAGTCTTATAAAACTTCACATAAAGCTAGACTTACTTCGGTCGTGAAAAAGAATATATTTCATTACAAAGAGCCATCAATCGTGGACTGTTGAAAATTGGAGCCAAGTTTGTATTTTTCCGATGAATCAACTGCGCGTCAATTTGAATAACCTGAAGCACATATTCGACGACAAAAAGGCAAAAGTTTTGATGAGAAATACACCGTTAGCTCCACGAGATACCCGCCTAGTCAGAAGATATGCGATGCTATGTCAGAATCCGGTACTGCTTCATATCCGTTTTGCAAACAAGCACTACAATGGCGGGTCCTGTTTATGTGGAAATGTTACATGAGAAGTTGTTAGCTCATATCCAAGTGCACAGATGCTAAATATTTATGCATGATGGTGCTCCACGCCACATAACAAAAATATAAAGGATTACCTGCAAAGGAAAAACATAACTGTGCTTCACTGGCCTGGAAATAGTCCACGACTTTAAACCCACTGAAAATTTGTGGACTATTTTTAAAAAACAAGGTAGCAGAAAAACAGCCATCATATTCCTATGCTTTAATTGACGCGAAAAAGTACGTGTGGTGCAAAGACATTTCATGTGACTACTGCAAATCTCTCATGGAGAGTATGCCACATAGTATTTTGTTCGATATAAAAACTAAGGTTGCCACATAAAGTACTGATTTCGGTCTTTTTTTGTTCCAAGAAATGTAAGTACTTATCTGTGGTGTCATTTTTTATTTCAAATATATCTGACAAATATCATCTGTGGTGTCCTTTTTTTCAAGTATATCAAATATATATTAGTTGTTTCTTCGGAAATCTTAATTTTCAATTAATTAACTGATGTTTTTAAACTTCTGCAAATGACTGTACACTTTTATATTGTAAACCATCGAAAGCATCATGTAAAATATGATAATTTTGATTGGCATTTGTACCATTCACTTAAATTACTTTTGATTTCTCTCGTATAATTGATTGGAATAAAAATCCGTTTACTTATTGCACACAAATCGTATAAAACAAGTAAAATGACGCTTAATTTTGGTTTGTAATGATCACGCCATTTGATCCTTTCTGGCCAAAATAAAATGTAAAAACGTTATTCAAAATCAATGGTCCCGGTTAGAGAAAATGAAAATCAACAGAATTTCTACAATAGATATAACTTCTAGAAACAGAAACAGCTATTTAAATCCAACAAGAGCTAAAACTTACTTTAGGAAAATTAACAAATAGTCCCGAAACAGTTCTCATAGCTGAAGGAAGGTACCAGAGACTAAGGGATTTTCAAATCGAACAGTAAAATGAAATGTAGAAGGAAACTAAGATATAAAAAGAAATTACAATGATCACTGTTAGAATAGTGATCGATATAAATGACATGGAAAGGAAAAATATTTTTTTCAAGCGGATATTTAGGAACAAAAATATGGAATAAAACATATTTTCAATTCAATAGCTGTTGCTTTTACGGCATCTAGCTGGGAAGTTGTGCATCGGGAAGAAACGGGTGTGCATGAACCATCCTTCTCACACTTAGAGCTTTGCATTGCATAAGAATATTTTAAATACGGCTGATATTTACGAGCTATGATGTCCACAGAGCAGAAAGAAAGGAAGGACTAAGTGATAAGTACGATTTGCTTTTTCAGATGACGTGCTGAAAAAGTTGTCGTGAGTATTTCTTAAGGAAATTTCCTTGGATCATTTGTGGAAAGGTGAATGTAACTATCTAAGAAATCATGAAACTTGTTTGCTGATGTTTATTATTTTCATTATTACTAATGAAAGAACTTCTAAGGTGATGGTGATGCTTTCATGACTTCTGTATTCTTGAATAATTTTAAACCAGAAATTTAATATGTATTCATATTTGAACTATATTAACTGAAATTACGCAATGGTGAAAAATTGCTTCTCTGATTATTTAGTACAAAGGGCTAAAAAGGCAATTTAAAATTCACGTTACAGTTTACATGTGTGAAACGCCTCCCCAAATCATTATTAAGACAAACAAATGTACGACCCTGTACGTTTTGTTTTAAAACTGCTGAAATTCTACTCGCAATATTTATGATGAACAGCTAATTCAATATGATGTCCATTACCGATTTTTTTGTCCAAAAAAGTCTTTGGTAAATTATCAGAAAAATAAATTTTAAAATGCATTTTCATTTAGTTTTAAGTAGTCTTCCTTGCTTTTCTTAAATACATAGCAATACGCGATTACCTTATCGCCTTCAAGATTTAAAATTTCCATTTCCTTGGTATCATCTTTTTAAATTAATATATTATACTTTCGTTCAGTGTACAGAATCTTCCATTTGGTCTGATCGATATTTTGTCCTAGATAACTGACATAAAGGCCGTTTTTCTTTAACTTGTATTAAAAGTTATGATTTGGAACTTTCTTTCTTTTAGCACGCCTACCGTAAAAACAAGATCATGCTTATGCTATCGGTTTGTACGCCCATCCTTCCGTCTCTGGACACCGTATCTCAGCAAATGGTAGTCCAATCTGAAAAATTCTTCTTGGATTAAGAAGCCTGAAATGTGAGAATGATGTTCCTTGGATTACCGATGCACAATGTTCTTACTACAGGGAGTAAAGGCCCTTGATATCAAATTCAAAGTACATGTTATTCCATACATTCGCTTCCAAATACCCTATTGAAGAAATGCTTTATCCTTTCGATGCCATTTATATCGACGACTGTTTTAGTCAGAATTTCGTTTTTAAGTAATGCAGAGACTCCTCTAAAATTGTCCCCGATATCGCTGCTTGTAAAATTCGATTTCAAAGATTCTTCCTACATCGGAAACAAGTTATATGAATTTCCACGTACTTGAAATATATTCACTGACTTGTGAAATTTTTGGCATATAATTTCTAATATTTTAGTGAGGAATGGTTCGGCTACCAGGAGTCGGAAGCGTCTATTTCTTCTTCTAACGTATTTGCAATAAAATAAAATTTTCTGAAAACCAGTTTAAAAAAATTATCTCCGTGGACCGATAGCCCTCACCCCGGAACACCATTTGAAAAAAATAATGCATAGTTTTTTGCCAGCGGCAAAAGAATCTTTCATTCGAAATGCCAAATTACTTGTTTTCAACGATTAAGGCGCCTGAAGGAGCACACTACAGAGTGTGGCCCGCCGAGAATCTCTGAAGTCTCTGTATCCCTCTCCCGAGAGCAAGGGTTCACATAGATTAATCCTCAGTAAACACCATTGAACCCTGTCCGCCATTCAACAATTGGAAAGGTTTTCAGGATCTAAACTCTGAGTTTATATTACCTCAAAATTTCACCCCGCCTTCTTGTCGCATTTATATTACACCACTGCTTCATTCATCAATAAATATTTGATTAACATATGTTATTGAAAAACGAACCATTTATGTTGAAATAAAATAGTATTTTACCAATTTATTAATGAAATTGTTTTCAATAATGGAAATTTTGTATTCTTTTGTTTAAAATTTAATTTCAAAACGTTGTGTCTTATGGCTTTACTTAGAATTATTTTTCGTTCGTAAAATTTAATTTTTATTCAACTGTTGTTTGTTTTACTTTTAAATTTTTGCCTCTTTTATCATGACGTTCACTTGCAATACGTATAACTAATCAGATGCACAAATATATTTAATTTACTGAGATATGTATTGTTTTCGTTTAAAAATATCTAAAAAACCACATAAATCATATAACATTATTTTGCACATACACACATACATACATATCACTAAGCTGTTCTCTGAGATTCAGAGGTTTGCTCCAAAAAGGAATACAAACTTCCAGATATTTTTACCTATTGATGTCGTATCAAACTTCTCCATTTACAGCGATATTGACATACAACTCGTGCTTCACTAATATCCAGTACGCGCCGTACACAAAATACTTTATACTTCATACTCATAATCTTTTTCTCATGCAGACACTCCTGAATCTGACCCACCCATGTCTTCCTTGGCCTTCCTCTGCCTTTCCTTCCTGCCACTTGGGCTGAAAAGATTTTCTTAGTAGGTATTTCATCACTCATTCTTTTAACATGGCCAAACCACCGAAGCATATTGGTCTCCACCTTGCTAACAACATTTTGCTTCACATCACACAACTGCAATACATCTTCATTTCTCACACAATCATATCGTGTCTTGCCACAAACCCCATGTATGTTTCTTCTGCAGTACCCAGGTTTCACTGCCATGCATCAGAGTAGGAACAATTGCAGTTTCATACACAGCCATGCGGGACTCTCTAGAGAACCCATCATTCCTGTAGAAAACCTCCCCAGAGCGGCTACGACTTTCAAAGAAGAATTCACTTGCCTACTGATTTCAATATCCAACTTGTTCTCTTTGTCAAACATGCTTCCTAAATACACAAACTCACTCACCTGGTCAATCACAGTGCCATTTATGCTTACATTACATTCAGTGCTACCTGTTCCTCTCTCAAACACAATAACTTTGGTTTTTCCCTTATTTATGCTCAGTTTGAATTTCATGCCTACTTCGTGCATCCGAGTCAACATACAATGGCACCCACTTTTGCTTTCTGCCAACAGGACAGTGTCATCTGCATAGAGCAATCTGCACACACGGATATCATCAAGACATAAACCACAATTATCTATTTTGGCATCACGCATGCATGCATCCATAAATATATTAAACAGCCATGGTGACATTACACAACCTTGCTTAACTCCTGCACCAATAGAAAACCATTTTGATAAAGCACCATTCACTCGTACACAAGCTCTACTACCAGAATACATGGCTTTTACACTTTTACGTAGATTTCCAGGTACACCATATTCATTCAATACCTTCCACAAAAGTGTCGTATTCACTCAGTCGTAATCTTTCTCTAAATCTATTTAAGCAGCAAAAACTTTCTTCCCAACAGCCAGATACTTTTCAATCAACGTGCGTAATGCAAAAATCTGGTTAGTGTAGCCCTTTAATAGGCATAGCACCACTCTGAACATCCACACTTTCAATGATGTAGGACCCCGTACTTTTTCAATAACAACCTTACCAAACACTTTCCCTGGCACACTCAGTAGGCTAATAGCACGATAGTTCCTGCATTCAGTCTGATCACCTTTTCCCTTATACAAGGGAACAATGATAGCATCCTTCCAATACCGAGGGACCATTCTTAACTCCCAGCACAACTGGCAAATTTCAGGTAACCAGTCAATTATAGAGTCACCACCATACTACAACATCTCTGCAGTTATGCCATCAACTCCCGGAGCCTTACCATTCTAAAGAGATTTTAGAGTTTTACACACTTCTTCTCTTGAAATCCCTCCTGTGCTTTCATCCCTCATTGTGACATCATCTGCATCTGTTTTAGAATCATCTTTGCTTCCTGATCTAATAACTCACAGAAGTATTCCCCCATCTGTCACTTAACTCAATGGGCTCCCATATCATTTCCCCAATCTCATTCTTCACACAACTTACAACTTTGTTTCCCCTATTTTTCCTGAGTCTCATATACATCCAGAATGACTTCCTATCTTCCTCAAAAGCCAGTTCATGCCTTTTCCCCTTTCTCCTTCCTATCTTTTGCCTTACTGTGGCGAACCAGCTTAGCAGCTTCACGCTTCTTACAGCGATACTCATCCACAGAGACTCTACCTTGCATCATACCCAAATAGGCTTCCTTCTTTCTCTTTACTGCCTCTTCAATCTCACTATTCCACCAAGCATCACCTCTATTGATACCCACTATTGTGGTGCCACAGACCTCTTTAGCAGAAGTAACAACACAGTTCTTAAAACATTCCCACTTCTTTTCTACATCACTCTCACCAGACTTCAGATCCTTCAGTCGTTCACTGAGAAAATCAGAATACCGCTGATGATCTTCAAGGAGCCTACCAACCTTTATTCTTTCTATCCTGGGTCTCTTCCTATTCTTTTTCCTCCAACCAATATTAAGTTTCACTCGTGACACTAGCAAGTAATGATCAGAACCAACATCCGCACCTCTGATCACACGGGTGTCAACAACTAAGTGTTTCAAACGCTGATCGTAGACAACAAAATGTATCACACTCTTTTGACCAAGAGTATGATTTTCCCAAGTATATGTGTGGATATACTTGTGGTTGAAAAAATGTATTAGACACACAAACCATTCTCAATACAGAGTTCAATTAATCTTTCACCATTATCATTCACACACGGATCATTAAACTTACCCAGAACATCGTCATAAATTACATTCTGCACACCTACCCTAACATTGAAATCCCCTGCTATTATAACTTTTTCTTTATCACCAAACTGTCTCAAAACAGCTTTTAGCTCATTCCAGAAATCTTCCTTCTTATCAGAGGGTTCCGAGTCACAAGGAGAATACACTACAACAATTACAATTCCACGAAGTTTCACTTTCAAACGAATCCAGAGAATTATCCCCCTTACGCAACTATAGTGAAACAAGTTGTTCTTCATCTTTTTCACTTAAAATCACACCTACACCAGCCTGTCCTCTCATATTATCCAATACTCCAGACCACACACTCACCGTGCTATTCACTTCTTCTACTCCAATTTCCTTCATTTTGGTTTCACTTGCACACGACACATACAGTCTATACTTATTCACCTCCTCAATCACCTCACTCATCTTGCCATTTATACCTCTAGTATTCCATATACCAATCTTACATTCACTCAGCCGAGATCTCTTTCTCATACGCCGTTTAGTTTGTACGTTACGTAAAGCAAATGAAACTACTGAAATGAATCGTTTATTCGAAATTTCAAACTTTCTCATTAACAAATATTTCAAAAAGGTGTGTTAACAAATTAACTTCCATTTATTTTGTAATAAAATATTATTGTACAAATTTCTTACTGACACATATTTCAATAATGGAAAATTTGTGTTCTTATGTTCAACATTTCAATATAAAACATGCATTAATATTTGTGTATAATGGCTTCACTTAGATTCATTTTCGTTCATAAAAATTTAATTGTTACACAACTGTTTTGTTTCTTTTGTGCTTTGAAATTTTGCCTTCTTTTACCATTATATTTACTTGCAATACGTACAACTAATCAGATGAACAGAAATATGTAAATTGACTGAGAAATAAATTGTCTTCATGCGAAAATAATTGAAAAACCGAAGAAATGAATTAAAATCACATAACATTACTTTTTACGGTATATTTAGCAAATGAATCTCCTGAAAACAGTCGTTAGTTCGTAATACCAAATTTCCTCATTAAGAAATATTTGAAAAGGTTGTATTAAACGTTCCATTTATTTTGAATATTTAATACACATTTTACTTTGAATTGCCGCATTGGACCCAATATTATGTTATGTGTTCTTCTAAAAATATTCTTTCAAAGCTGTAGTGGTATGATATGCTCAGCCTAAAATCTTTAATCGGAAAAAAATGCAAATTTCTACAAAGCTCTATTTTGTGGCATGCTGGAACTGCGTCGGCGAACATAGGCAGCCATTGCCGTGCGCGTCTGATAATAAAACCATAATGTCAGAAAAAAGAGAATGTGTGGCGATTTTCGCGATTCAGTGTAACTGAACCAGTAATTATGCAGGTCAATATGAGTAAGTAGCAGAATCTGTGGTGTGTAATTGACATTAAAAGAGTACCCATGGCAGATCCTCAACTGATTGGCCGCGCTGAAAAAAAGGCTTTCTCGAATCGTGCGATGATTTAGAGGATCAAAAAATGAAAAGAAACCAACATCCGCCCGACGTTGTGCAAGAATTATGGATAACCTGACCAGAGGGAAAAAACAATAGGTGATCTCCTGGTCATCAACAGTAACTATTTTTGCTTGGACGGAATAATGTAATAAGAGAATAACGGGGCACCCATGAGATCACCGAACTCTGGAATCTTAGCAAAAGCCTTATTACGACGGATGTAAAACAACATATATTTAAACTGTACCTTAAAACCTTCAGCTTGATTCATATATGAGAATTGCATCTTTATTTTACGGAACACGGAGAGCAGATCTTAAAGATGTTTCACGATGAAATGAACTGTTTCCACCAGTCCATAAATTTTACGTGCGAGCATGAAAACAACATAACCTTACATTTCTGGGACGTCCTTCTTATCAGGAATGAGATGGCCATCTCACACGGAAGTGTTATAAAAACCGTTAGCTGTTCCCAACTTGATTAATTCCAGGAACGTTTACCCAATGTCGTATAGAAAAGCTGTTTTCAGTTCATGGTTCAAAAGAGCGTTCATTAATTCCTCGATCATAGAAGCCAGCGACAAAGGAATAGCAGATATCATACACAAGGCCTTTTCAGCTGGATTTTTTAAAGAAACATTAGATTCCATTTTACGGCAGGTTAAAATGCCTGAACTTAAGACTCCTAATATCCCAAACAACAGCAGTTTTAAATACTGTGGGTCCGCAACGTATTCCCCAGGTGCTCCTCCAGAATGTTCAGAAGCAATAAAAATATGGAATAAATGTGGAAGCAAAAGAAATGCGTACCTATAACAGTACAGGTCATGTTCCCAAAGATTTATAGTACATAACTCATCTTCTTTATTTGGAGCGTTGTACTTCCCAGGTAAAACAGTCGAGGAAGCATGTAGACATTCGTTGTAATAAGAAATGTCTTCTGAGCCTTGGAAGAAAATAGAAATCTTCTACTCTCTTCGTTTCTTGCATAAAATCCCATAGCTGTCACTGCATGGTACGAGTTACAACACGTCGTCTGGGTTGACTGACTAAAATTTTCAATTTAGGTGAGGACTTCTTAGGTTTCACAGCATTTACGTTTCAGGTTTTATGGTGATAGAATGAGAGTAACAGCAGATAGCAGTGAGATATATTTATACCTTGACTGCTTCTCTCTGTGTTCCTTCTGGACGATGCACCGGTTGGACTTTCTGTCGATGAGCTTTGTCGAATACTTCTTGTCGACCAGGGCCATGTCTAGCGGATTAGGGATTACAGTCTTATTTTTTTCTGCTCCATCTGTCCTAGAACACCTTTTGGGTATTTTAATAGTTTGGGATCTTGTTTCATGGCAAATATTTGAGTTCCTCACTACCTCCGACACTGCACTTAAATTCCAATAGGTATTAATACATCATTCGAATCAGGCAACCACTTATATAAGGTACTGCCAAATGAAAGTCGGGCTAGTGTAATAGCATCGTAAAGCCTGGCATTTGTGTCGGTAAGTGGTGTGTCATGTCTGGAAGCACGATTTCATCGTCGGCACTTGTCGGTGTGATGTTTGCACTTGCGGAGGCAAGTTTACTACTTAAGATCGTGGAATGTATTAGTCCAAAAAGGCCTAGCGGGTATTTATGTAATTTTTGAAGGCAGAAGTGTGAGCGGAACAAAAATTTGTCGTCGTATGGATAATGTGCAGGGCAGTGAGTGTCAATCACGTTGTACAGTGTCCCGTTGGTAGAGTGAATTTCGTATGAGACGTGTGAGCACGGAAGTAATGCCGATAATTGGCATCCATTGCTGCCATGGACAATCTTGCAAAGGAGATTCGAAGAATCACAACCCGATCTTGAGGTAACATTGTCTGTGAGTACGGGAAATGTTAACACAATTCTCCATCGCCAATTGGCATACAGCAAGGTTTGCGCACTGTGGGTTCACACGCATCTCCAGGAAGAGAGGAAAACTCGTCGAATGACTGCATCTGCAAGGTTACCACGCAGCGAGAGAGTGGGGGTGGGGGTTACGTGGTTATTTGATTTCCAAGATGGTGGTCACAGATGAAACTTGATTTAGTGCCAACACTTCGGTCCGGCCGCAAAACAGATGAGTATTAAACGGCGGCATCCCAACTCTCCACTCCCAAAAAAGCTTAGTTCTCTTTAAGTGATGGAAAACTGATGATCCGGTTTTCTTCAATGATAATGGCCCACTGATGTATGATTCGCTGTAAACAGGCTGTATGGTCACGGTAAACACATCTAGAATACGTTACGCAACCTCAAAACGGCCATCAAGCGTAGGCAACCCGGTATGTTGTCAAATGAGTTTATTCTGCTTCACAACAACGCACGCCAGCATGTTGCGACAATATGACAAGATTCGCTGTGGAGCTTCCACTGGGAAGTCTTCGACCATCACCCCTATAGTACCGATCTGTAACCTTGAAACTTCCGAGTCTTCGGGCTACTGAAAAAAAGCTCTCAAGTGCCGCCGGTTCGCTAACAACTCTGAGGTCTGGCACGCCGTTGAAGACTGTTTACACAGCTAACCTCGGGGCTTCTTCGCTTAGGGTATTTACAATCTCGTGTCTCTCTGGGACACTTACTTGAATCGACAAGAAGACTATGTGCAACAGGTATGTAGCCCACGTATCACTGTTACTCCCTGTATGTTCGCATATTCCAAATTGAAAGCCCTTACGGGCAAAGACTGACAGCTTCCGTTACATTTAGGCGACCCTGATATAAGCAACGATGTTTCCTTATGGAGCGTTCATTATTCACTTCTTCCATGGAAGTTATTAGTGCCATAAAACCCGGAGAGTTACACAATGATTTCGGCAGCACGACATTGGTTTCAAAGTGTTTTACTGGCTCCACATTCCCAGATCTAAACAGGATTCGGGTTGAGATTGAGAAAGGCATTCGGACACACCTCCTGCGTCATTAAAATTTCAGCAATTGAAGGACGCCCTCTGATGTGATTCGCCAAATATACCAGCAGAGCGACATCTCAAACACTTTGAAAGTATCCATGCCTCTCCGAAGGATATAACCATACGTACTATATGGCTCCAGTTTCGAATCCCTTTGAGGTATGGATGATGTTGTGTTTGTCTTAGGGCACCGGTTCTCTCACTTCCCTGGAGCTTTCTCAACTAAGTTAGAGACGTACTTACTGAGTTGCTCATGATTGTCTTTTAACCCCTTAATAAAACAAAACAGAAAACAAAAAACAAATCAGAATTTTCCAAATCATACAGAGACTGTTTTTGAAGGTCAATAGCAGACCGATACGTTATTTGATAGGTGTTAGTTACAACGACAAATAAATCATTTTGCGATTCGTTGAAGTTATCCTAAAGGCCAGGTGGTAATTAATGAATTGCCTTCACTAAATAAGAGTAGTTTTATTCCTTTACAAAACGGTGTGCTTGAATTTACTTAGGTACCAAATGATTTGATTCTCGGGCCTACTGGGACTTACTTAACGTCATCAAGACATGTTTGAGGTAATAGTTAGGACATTAAATGTCACATTCAGAGTAACCTCAATTGCGCGCATGCATTCAACAATACATAGGTGGCACAAAACCATTCCTATGTCATTTCCTAATCACAGTTTGCGAAAGAGGGAAACGTTCTCAGCTACAAGGTAAGCAATTGTTGTTTTCTTGATTGACGATACCGTACTCCTCACGAAAAGTTTGCAGACAACAATCGTAATCAATTAACACAAAGTTTAATTTAAATTTGAACTAAATCCAATGGGAATGAGGTGCTTCCTTTGGGAAGTGTAAAACCACTTCTTGTATAAAAATAAGTGTTAAAATGTTTGGTGAAGGTGGTATAATTTTTTCTCAAAACTAGTTTCCTTAATTGTTTACACGAATCGGAAGTTGTTATTTTAACATTATCTGGCGAAACGTACGGTTTAAATCCTTGCTTTTAAAACAATTATTAAGCCTTTTATTTTATAAGTTATTATTATTTTTATTTCAAACTATATAGTGTTAGCTATGAAAAAATTTACTTGATAATACAGCAATTTCTAGAAGGATGTACATTAAAACAAAATAAATAAATTGCATCACTATACACACCTTTGCCTACAAAGAAAGTGTATTTCCAAAACCCGCTGAGCCTGCTGAAATTTATTTGCACTTCAATTTAATTTATAAATTGCCTATAGTAAATATGTTTGGCTTAATGAACGGAAGAAGTGCAAGAGGACTTTTTTACTCTGTGGGTTGATGTTATTGAAGACTAGCGCGTGGAACTCTTCAAAAACTGGGTCACTCTGAAAAGCAATGGGACAGTATAGTTAAAATGGCCACAGAGACCAACTTGAATTTTACCCATGGTTTATGATGATGATGATGATATAGTATATGTGACAAACCAGTTTCTCCAAAAAATATGTATTAGTAAGTATTTTATGTTATAATTTAAAAGATTTTAATTATAATTAAAAAAAAATCAAGTATAATTAAAAACAATTTTTAGAAGAAAAAAATTATAAACTATCTTTTCTGGATATACGTATATCATTCTCACCACTGAATAACAAAGAAAGAATGTCTGTCTCTGTCTGCAGGAAACCGACACAGCTATACCAAGTATAATTTCCTCATGACTCAGCCCATCCGACTAGCCAAAAACGGGTGCTTCTTTAAGCTTTTCTTTTAAGATGAACCTTTACCGCACTCCTCTGACCGTCCCGATCGCATTGTGGAGATCCAACTGATAAGTGGACTTGTTGGAAGCATTTGGATACAATACTGACTTGATCCAATACAACTCATTCACGTATCAGGACTAATTTGACCTCTATGCTACAACATGTTGTCGACCATTATAAAAGATGCGTGGGATCAATAGACTATATTCCATCTCTTACTAAACCCTTCAGAAACACCTGTAACATTTTCTCTGCTTGGACTTTTGGCTATGTCAAATCTTGCAGAATATGCCAAACATGATCCTCAAGGATCGAGAAAGAACCCCGGAAGAAAACAAATGGCAGTATCTACACTGAAGTGCCAGAAAAACTGGTACACCAGTCTAATACTTAGTATGTCCCAAAAGGGAGCGCTGGACTCCAGAAATACAAACGGGCATGGACTCCATCACTTAGCTTCTGGAAAATGCTAGTAGGAAATGCAAACCCTAATGGGTCCGCGGAGCGTTCCACAAGTTGGGTGTTTTCCTGACGTCTTGGATTCCTGTGTTAGGTAGCGTGTTGCATGGCATCCCAAATGTGTTCAATCACTTCTCTTAGATCTGGAGACTTGGGTGGAAATTGCAACACTCCCCAAACTCAGATGAATGCTCCATTAACCATAATGTGGCGTTTCCTTGACACTTGTGTGGAGGTGCATTGTCATGTTTGAACAGGCCCAAACCATCTGCATGAAAAAACAGGACTCCGAGAATGTCGTTAACGGTTGGTAGAATTTTCTTCATGAGTTAATTGCTTTTTTTACGCTTTCCAACAGTAGTTTAAAAAGCGTATATGCTATACAGCTTTGATTTCGCCCGTTTGTCGGCACGACTACTCGCGTAAAAACGGCTCGACTTAGATGAAATTTTAGTATGTGGTAGGGGACCAATTGGGGACGAACACTACAACAAATGGACGAAATGGGGTCAAAGGTAAGTGATCGGGATCCATTCGGGTGAAAGGTCAGAATCAACCCTAAAACAAATGGATTTGAAATGGGGTTGTCAAGCAAAAGTGGATCGGGATCGATTCCATCGCCCCTATCCATTGACTTTTAAAGGAGCAATTCTTGTAGTGTATGCAAATTTTATTTTGAAAACATCTGTAAGGACTCTGACGGAAAGTCATTAGCTCATCGTTTTCTGGTACTAGAAATCGATTTAGCTTCTTGATCTCGGACTTTAGGAAAATTTGTTTAGTGGGTTAAATAACTACCCCGGAATCACCGCGATTTTAGTGTCATGACGTCGTCCCAATAAGGTTAACCATGCTGAGAAATCTTATGACGTCCCAATCCCGCGCGATTGAGATGTTGGCGCGCCGTCACGCCGCCATCTGTCTCATTGACGTAACGCGTTGTGTGTGGATCCTATTAAAGTTTTATAACGTCACACTCTTTCAAGCAGATGGTTGCGATTCCCATCTGCCCTGCCATTAGGTCATGCTTTGTGTGCGTATGGTCCGTGCGCACGATAACTAGTCGTAACAATCTTTTCGATTTCGATGCGAAATTTTAGTGTATGTGGTATGAGAAAACCTAGTGGAAGCGAACCTCTAATGAATTGGCTCCTGGATCGAGTCGCAGAGTAAACTCATGTGCCTCTGACAATTTCTTCGAGTTGTGCCATGGTTGCCTTCTCGGAGTGGTGTCGGGAACTGGTGCGTTGAGACATTTGTACGAGTGGTAACCGGATTCCATTCCCAAAGTTAAAATATTGTTAAACTTATGTTTCTGAGAATTTAAACAAGTTGGATTGGCTTTAGAGAAACCGTCTAATGCATGGGTTGTGTGCTTGGCCCGTAAGTCGCTTGGTTTGTACCATCAATGGAATCCGTGGAACGAAATTGAAGGAAGGATAATGTTTGTGGACCTACGAGGTTTTTGGCGAACGTCGATATACATCCTATACCCCGGAAATAAGACGAGAAACGATACCCTTGTGTTCTCAAATACTTAGAAGCATCATAACTAGCGTCTTGATATTCGTATGATTCTCAGAAGTCTAATATACAATGATGCTGAGAGTGATGCCTTACGATTGACGACTGAAATACGACCTATGAGCGGCCCGTTAACAGATTCCACATGCTCAATAGCTTTACAATTCTTAGTTCCTAACGCATATCTTCATTTGTAATTAACATGTTATAACTTTAAAAGGGAAATTCAATATCATTCTTTAAGTTGTGGAAACATACCTGAAATTGAAAAATCTGTCTAAATACTCAACACCAAAGTTTAACCTAAGATGTATATCTGAAGTATTCATTTTTGTGTAGAAATGGAGATTTGTTTAAAGCAAAAAATAATTTTGTGAAACTGAAAGCGGTTATATTTTGTCTAAAAATATATTTGCACTAAATTAACAGAAATAAAATATTTGTATAAAAAGTACCAACGTTTCAATTTTTCAAAATATAAAGATTTTCTTTTGGAGCAGAAAGTGATGCAAATCACTTCTCCGAAAATAGAAATAACGCAGATTCTGGAACTTTTCAAAATGGCTTAACATTCGTTATGTTATGCACGGGCAATAAATATTATTGTGGATCATGCACTTACGCCATAACAGAGGATGAATCCTTTGACGCTCTGTTTTGCAGAAATTATCTGTGCATCTTGTTTCCTTCAGACTACATTAAAGGCATAACTCGCCGTTACCACTACTAAAACAGACTACAGAATGTTTGGTTGAAGTTGCATGCAAACTAATTATGCATAGCGGTTTACCTTTATCAATTGTTTCTTATTTATATATCTAAGACGTTTGCAGTATTCCATCAGAAATATATGAATGTACGATACAAACTGCATTCCACAGTTACAAAACAAAGAAACGCGTAAATATAAAATGCGATATCAAATATAAATACAACGCAGTTTTTGTGGACCACGAAGCATAATGTTTGAAACCTTAATGCCAAGAAATTGTATAATAATTGAACAGACAGAAAAGTGTTTGCGAAAGGGCTGTTGAGGTGAGTCTCCCACTGGGGAATCTGAAATGTGCCAGATTGCAATGTTACTAAAGATATGCTTAATTACACTTCCGTACAATCTCAACCTGAAAATACACTGTGCTGCAAAAAATACTTCCTGGGAAAAAGCTAACATTTTTTTCTTTTGTTTTCTTTTCTTGATGGTTTTCCAAATACACTGCTGGCCACCCAAAATACAACACCAAGAAAGAAGCATCTGATTGGCCTCAAATCCGCAGCATGCGTCGCCCGCTAGATGGCATGCAAACGATTAGCATTGCAGGGCATTTGCAAATCATGTCTTCCCGGCACACCACCGAGGAAGCACTATGAGAAGGGTGCACAGAAGACGGGGTGTAAATAGTGGAAGTGTGTTGTGCTGCCGTAACTGTGCGTGGGAAGCTTCCTGAAGCCTCCTCGCAGAATACGGCAGTCATTCTAACACGTTTCGGAGTTCGACAGAGGACGAATAGTGGCTTTTCGCGACAGCGGTTAACGTACCGAAACATCGGCGCCCGTGTAGGACGACATCCAGCCACTGTGAGGCGAGTATGGATTCGGTGGATGCAGGAGTGACGGACGCCTCGACGTCAGCGATTGCCGCAGCCGCGGCACACCACCTAACGAGAGGTCCTGTATGTTGTGCGGCGGGCATTGACGGCTCGCACCGCGACATGCCGAACGTTAGCTCAGGAATGAGGGTGTGTCGCGCAACAGCCTGTGTCAGCACGTACCGTTCGACGTCTTCTGCAGGAGCAGGGACTTATCGCACGGACCCCCATTATCCGTTTACCATTGACGTTACACCACCGGCGACTGCGGCGGCAGCAGAACGTTGAAGGCCTCACCTGAACTACGGAATCGCGCGACATTGTGTTATCCGACGAATTCCGCTTCTGCATGCAACACCACGATGGTCAATTACGCGTGTGCGAGGTTCCGCAGCGCTAGACTGTATGACGCCTGCATTATGCATCGCACCGCCACCAGTCCGTCGTCTTCAGGTTATGGTTTGGGGCACCGGTGGATATGACACACGCACCCCCCCTGATACGCATCGGCGGTACACTTAACAACCACCGCTACATCTCCAACGTTTTGGAGCCCGTAGTCCTCCCTTACCTGCAGGACCTGCCAGCGGCCGCATTTCAACAGTACAATGCGCGCCCGCACATAGCACGCATCGTGCATCAATTCTTCATGGCCCACCAGGTGACCAACACCAACAGCGGCTACGCCTGACGAACTGTGGCAACATGTGGA